>JZKD02S2201253.1:0-40015 GCA_000966675.3 Picea glauca
AAGTTAAATTTTTCCTGTAGGCAATGGGTAAAGGAAGAAGGGTAATGATGCTCTGTGAGAAGGTTGTTGCATGTGCACAACAACAAAAATTTAAACAACCAGGTGAGTTGTAAAAGAAGATGGATATGCTCTTGGATGTAGAGTGATACATAGGCTTTCCAGGAGGGAAGTTAGAAAGTGGAAATGTCTAGTGAAGGCTTTGAGTGTGGTTGAAGAGAAGTCCACAAGGAGAAATGCAATCCAGAGATGGATCTAGAGCTCAATGAGATAAGAAAAAGAATGGAGAATCTTGCATTTTAAATGTAGCAGGATGCTAAAGTGAATTGGGTGTATGAGTGGCCCATGAAGAGGAAGGTGAAGTGGCCAGTGAAGAGATTTTTGTCCAGAGGACAACAACAATTGTTAAAGAGGTGGCTAAGGTATGTTGAAAACTTCAATGACACATGGGAGGAATAGGTTCACATCTGTGAGCCATAAATTGGGAAGAGCCTCAGTGATGATGAGGAGAAGAGATCATATGAATATCTCATTAAATTCCATATGGGCAAAAATGGACTTTCAATTTTCTAGGTGGGCAATGGAAAGAGATCAGTCGAAGGTCTCGTATACTGTGAGGGGAGCAGTGAAGAAATTTTAATTACTAGGAGGGAAATGAGATGGGATCGGTTGATGTCATAGACTTCCAGGTGGGTAGAAGAGAAGTCCCAAATTTCTAGGTGGGTAAGGAGAAAGAAATGAGACTGTCAGAAAGTCTCAAAAGCTCAGAAGTGGGTTCAGGTCAGCAAAGTGTGATGATAGGTGAAGATTCACATGGGTTTGCAGACCACATGAATGAAGAAGATGAGGAGTTAAAAACTTCTATCACAAAGGAGGAGGATAAGAGGATCATTTTGATCATTGGAGGGGTCAAATAATTCCTACCAAATAGCCAAGTGAATTCCATTGCACATGATGAAAGTGCAACAAAAGAAAAAGGACAACCAAGTCAATGTCATGATGAAGGAGCAGGTATCAAAATCTGCCCAGGGAGAAGAAGAAGAAGAGGAGTACACAGTTGATATGCTCACTCAATGGGATATAGAATTGAATATGGTGTAGGATTGGTTGGACAATCCAAAACCAACAGATGTCTGCCAGAAGACAATCATGCAATTTTCAGGAGAAGAACATTCGACATAATTGCTCAAAATTTTCAGCCAGGAAGATAAACAAGAGACGACTGCAACACTGGAGCTTGCAGAAGAAGAGTAAGCAGACAACATGGACTTTGTTGAGATGTATGAGGAGTTGGAATCCCTAGAGAGAATCGTAATGGTGCAAATATTTCACATCCAACAGGTCAAGTTGGAGACAGATGGAGATGTACCAACATAAGAGCTAATAGAAACCAATATGTCAGAGAGAGAAACTAAGCAACAACTTGGTGATGAGACTATAGAAATGGAGTTTGTAGGAAGGTGGAAAGTTAGTGCCACAAGAGAAAATGAAGACAACATGGGGGATCAGGTTGATCTACCCATTGATAAGAAGGAAGACTTGCAGCTAAGAAAACTGCATAACAAGAGCCAGACACTGGAGAAAATGGACAGGGTGATAGAGGAGATCAGTAAGCTGATGTTGAGGTCAACAGAAGCAGTCAAAAAAGGGAAGTTGAATAGGGGAGAACCTGGAAGAACAGTAGGTAAGAAGGAGAAGAAGCATCAATGACATAGATGAAGAGGAGGAAGAGGATGACTCCAAGGGAGAGTTTGGGATCAAGGAGGATTTCAACATTGGAGAAGAGGAGCTCATGATTTTCCCAGCAGTGGAGTATGATGCAGGAGCATCGCTCCACCTCAGTAACGTGGCAACATTCCAACACATCAGCTCGCATTTCAGAGAGGGAGACGCACCAACCTTCCCATTTTTAAATTTTAAATATAATCCTATACGAATTCATGTTGTGAGATCGAGTGAAGATCAAGCCATGTCTTTGTACATGAAGAAGTTAAGGTCACCTTTAATGGCTGACAGGTTGATGGCTCTAGAATCAATTCAGACTATATGGCCATTTATGAAAACTTCAATGGAATAGATGAGTTTAGATGAGAGAGGACAAGCTCATAGAGCCCCTCTTTTGTAAGGATATCTTGTATCAGATTTCAAAAAGAGGCTTAGGAAGATTCATAGTGGTCTTAGGAGAAGTAGAAATCAAAAGAGAGAGTTAGAATATGAGAGAGCTTGAGAGAATTGGGACTCTGTTGAAGTCCAGTTTTTGTAAAACATCTGTATAGACACACAAAGATAATAGAAAGCCATTTTTTCCTGCATATGGTTGTTCGTTTGTTTATGTATTTCATGAATGAATGTTGTATATGTATGATAGTTTTTCATTTACAGTAGAAATATCGATTTCTCTATATTTATTTGAGTTTTAAGTTTCATTATGGGTTCTTCAGGCTGTGTAAGGAGTGCACAACATAACATTGGAAGCTTTGTAGCCAGCGCAAGGAGTCTGCATCTGAACTCTATCATGTCATAAAATAACGTGCTAGGAGGGAGCACCAGGGAGATCAAAAACTCAAGAGGAACCTCAATGTTACTGAATACCTTAGAGGAGGAACTGTGCAGAGAAATAATAGAGAGACAATGTAACTTCCCCAAAAATAAATTATTTTTAAGTTTGAAAATAATTAGGAATTTTTTTTGTTTTTGGTAAATTCGAAATTGGAAAATTATTTCCATTTATGGTAATTCCAAATTTACAATTTAGTTAATTCTAAATTATGATTATGATTGTTGGGAAAAGGTCTGATTTGACCCAAATAACTCTTTGACTATGACACTTGTAAGAAACAAATATTTTTATATTTATTGTTGATGGAAAAATGGAACAACCATGTTAAAATAAGTTGACCATGACTCCATGAGTGGGGAACATGTTGGAACTACCTCATGGCTGAATGTTACAAGTGGAAAATCAAGAATTTGTCCATTGGCAACCCCTGAAAATTAGGGATTTGGAAAGATGCGAAAATTCCCAACTGGAAAATACCTAGGAACATTTGTTTTGGATATATAACATATGGGAGGAGGCAGGACAGTGCCTAGTATGCTGGGGAAATAATTATCTCTTGCTATTATGAACATTGTTCTGAGTGTGAGGCAAGGAGAAGTTTGTTGAAAACTGAAGGACTATTGTTGAGGAGGAGTTGTGGAGTTCATCTTCATGGATTCATCATCAGGCTAGGGGGTGAATAGGACACGTAAATTGGTTGTTCTATTCTAAGGTTGGGAGGAACTTGGTTTTTCCATTTGTTTTTTGGAAATTGTTCAGATATGTCTATCTACTCCTTCTTTGGTCAAATGTTATTGAATTATTGGCTGATAGAATGCATATGTTTAAATCTGGATGAATTGTTCTGTTTATTAAATTTTGATGGAATGGGATTAATTGTAGGATAAACCCCTTAATGTTTAGTTGTAGGCGTTGAGCTAAGATATCTACGTATCTTGGTTGGGAATGGAATTATGGAAAAATATTAGGAGATACATATGTGTTAAATAAAATTTCATTTCAAATACTATGTTAGAAACCCCTACTAGATATGTGATTCATATACATCTAGATATTATGTTATTGTAAGTAAACTTTACGCTGTGCAAACGCTAAAGGAATTTTTGAAATTAAATCTGAGATTCAGATGTGTGTGTGTGTGTGTGTGTGTGTGTGTGTGTGTGTGTGTGTGTACAAACATATCCTTATAGGTCATCTATTTAATTATGGACAAAATGTTCTATTGATTTATATATTGTTGGAAGAAAGTAAAACATAATATATTTCTTACAGTTTTCATTGTACTCTGTGAGTAAGAAAATTCTGGAAGTAAATTTGAGAGCTTAACTTTATACATACATATATATATAGTACTATGGTTTAAATACATAAGTTGTACCAAATAGTTATACATAATAGACTGTGTAAACAAAATGAAAGATAGAAGGTATATATGAAATAAGAAGGTATTGTATATATACATAAACACACACACACACACACACACACACACACACACATATATATATATATAGAGAGATGTATAGTTGTTTGTGCAAGGTTCCAGATCCACTTAAAAAGCATACTGCATATTTAAACTAGATATCGATGACATAAAGGAAATGAGTAGTCAGATGCCACAGTAATCATAACAAGTAATTTCCCTGTTCATATCAGTATTTTCATTTCACTCATGTAAATAAAAATAAGAGAATATCTGTGTAACCATGAGCCTAGAATCAATAGTTAATATCCTTTGTTTTATTACAAACATACAGGAAAAGAATCTTGTGAATCTAACTTTAAAACTCATTAGATATCCCAAATCAGACCATAACAATCAAATGTGTCGCCGACCCTATGCAAGTACTGCGTTATAGTTTTCCAACAATAAAATATCGAAATTACTTGATAATCAGTCACTACAAGAATCTGGACATAAATTTCCACAATAACGATAATTCTAGGGTAAAACATACTCTTATGATAGAACCTGGAGTCTATTGATTCCTTTGAAAATACGGTAAGATCAGAACCCGAGTACCTTTTGCATGATTCAAGACCTTGGAAATTTCGAAGCTTGGATGATTTTAACCCTGTAAAGATATCAACCAAAGTCAATTAGTACCAGATTAAAAGGTGATAAAAATTTAAAATGTTGAAATATATAAGAGCTACCAGGGTAAACGGTTTCAAAGGAATCGGAAAAGGGAATCAAAATTTTGTACTTAACTTGTGATTTAGGACCGGTAGTTCCAGTTGCGTCGTTGAAAGAGTCATCCTCAGACCAAGGGGGAAAGTGGATCAAGTATAACCTGATGGGTACCCTTGCAACAAACAAGGGGGTCCCATCATTAGATCTCAATAATCAAAGTCTTTAATCATGATAGTAGGAAAATAAAGGAGTTTTAGCAATCATTCAAGAATGCACAGGTTAAAAATATGCACCACCAATAGAATCATGGGAGTTTGATTCATGAAGAGTTTCACGAAAATTATGAATTCCACCATTATAATAAAAGAAAAATAGAGGTTGTTAACCAAATTTAATTGAGAACATAACGAAATAACCATCGGACTTCAAACAGGAAATGAGTATAAAGTCTTCAAAAAAATTAAGAAGTCCTAGAGTAATGCTACAGTGAAATCTAGAACTCGTATGTAAGTATTTACAGGTGCGTTTAGGGTAAACAAGGGAATTCAAGTTGAATTTGAAACCCTGTACAAGAAAACCCTATCCAACCATAGGAATGCGGTCACGACTTCACCAAGAATAAATGGTACCCATCGCAAACCAAGTAATCGACAAATTAAAGATTCCACACACAGTCGAACCGAATAAACTAGAAATGAATACAACTATTTTTGTACAAAAAACACGATAAGGATGAATATAGTAAGAAATAAGTCAAATGATGAGAGTTGGGAATTTTTCCCTGACAAAAAAACCCCGCAAAGAAGGTATGGACCTTACCAGAAAACTGTAATATCCACGCATGTACAAATACCCACAGTATCGAGTTCCTTTTAGAGGGATTCTTATCTAGGCTTCATCCCTAGGGTTGAATGTCGGGAATGTCATAGGAAAATAAACATATGGTTACATAACCAAGGGAATGACTAAGGTAAATCATGGTGTGACAGAATTAAAAGAAGACCAAGAACCACATGTGGGGAGACTTCACCAGTTTTGGCCTCTATAAAGGAAAAAATGGAAATACCAATGAAGGGAGACGCAATACTTCACTATTTACCTACTTACCCATGAACGAGAAAAGTCCAAGGGGTTAAGAAAAGAATCATGATAATGGGGAAAGAGCCTTCACTGAAAATCGAAAAACAATTAACGACACAGAGTGTTTTCTTCCACTTTAACGAAACCCCAAAGTTCCATCCAACTAACAGAACATAGGAGTATTATGGACTTACCAGGGAAGTCAGGTAGACTTGAATGCCTCCACTGGGTACAACCTATCCAGGTTGCAGACCTCCCTCAGTGAGAAAAAAATGCAGAGCTAATTCATAAACTTCACAAAAATGAAAACTCATCTAGTCCTGTAAACCCTTACTATGCAGAGTAAATGGTGGTAGTATGAAGACTGAATCTGGCCATGTGATGGGGTAGATATGCCACAATAATATTGGACGAGGGGTCTAGTGATAACCTCAGGTTTCACATTCACAGGGTCTCCATTAATGGGTTGTTCAGAGGTTTAAATCACGACTGACAGGAAACCTTTGTTTTCATATTAAGTTGATGTGAAGTAAAGGACAAATCCTTCATGGAACAATATACAAGACCATCGAACTCTAACTATTATCTTCAGTTAAGGCAAGACTAAACAATTTTTTATGGATAATCTTGTTATCAAAACCATTATGTTAATAATAATCAGAATATATGTACACAACCANAAAAGAATCACGATAATGGGGAAAGAGCCTTCACTGAAAATCAAAAAATGATTAACAGTACAAAGTGTTTTCTTCCACTTTAACGAAACCCCAAGGTTCCATCCAACTAACAGAACATAGGAGTATTATGGACTTACCAGGGTAGTCGAGTAGACTTGCATGCCTCCACCGGGTAAAAATTATCCAAGTCGAAGACCTCCCTCTATGAGAAAAAAATGCAAAGCTAATTCATAAACTTCGGAAAGATGAAAACTCATCTAGTCCTATAAACCCTTACTATGCCGAGTAAATGGTGGTAGTACAAAGATTAAATATGGCCATGTGATGGGGTAGATATGGCGCAATAATATTGGACGAGGGGTATAGTGATAACCTCGGGTTTCACATTCACAGGGTCTCCATTAATGGGTTGTTCATAGGTTTAAATCACGATTGACAGGAAACCTTTGTTTTCATATTAAGTTGATGCGAAGTAAAGGACAACTCCTTCATGGCACAATATACAAGACCATCGAACTCTAACTATTATCTTTCAGTTAAGGCATGACCAAATGATTTGTTATGGATAAGCTTGTTATCAAAACCATTATGTTAATAATAATCGAAATATCTATACACAACCAGTATTCACAGGGGTTCGTTCTATTTGTTCGGCCATGTGAAGTAACGTTTAATCACCTTATGCTAAGCCTATAATATTTTCACTAAGGGTGTACACTCCCAACCCCTTTATAATGTGGATATAGTCTATGGTATATGGGTTTTATTTCGAAGAGACAAATAAGGTTTTCCCTTGCGTGCAAGCATGGAAGCCTATGCTCAGGGAAGAGTATGGTTTTAACATTCCTAAGTCTAATACAACATATATATAAGTATTATAATAGAAGTAGGATTGAAGGGTTATAAAAGATGGATGTTAGAATGTAAAATATTGTTCGTATAGAAGTTATATTTATTATGAGTTAAGTTGTAGTAGAAATGTTTTTTTTTTAAATGATCGTTCATCGTTTTAATAGCCAGAACATAGGAATCTCGCAGAAATTAACAACGATGATAATTACCTACTTCTCTTAAATATAAGTATTCTAGAATAAATTGAAGATTAATGTTCCTCAGATTTATTTATTTTTATTTGGCAAATTTGTGGTACATTACACATGGTATCAGAGAAAAGGTTACAACACTTGAACCTGAAGCAGGGCCAAAATATTTACTTGGCACATATTTTTTTTGTTTATGTAAAACTAACAAAACAATTATTGTTACAAACATAAAACACTTTATTTCTATTGTAATCATGGTATCCCAAGACGAAGAAGAGATCAAACTTGAGGAGAATCCTGAACAAAGGCCTCCTGAAGATCAGAGGCAGAACAATGATGAAAGTTCACCTACCGAAGTTATGGAAACTATGAGAAATCTCATTGTGCAGCTGCAAGTTTTCAAAGAAGACAATGAGAAACTGACAAAAGGCACAACAGGAACAATAGGAAATAAATGAAGTTCTTCTACGAAGCATAGTGAAAAAGAATATCCCAAAGGACGATAATCAGGAAGAAGAGTTAAGTAAAGTGGCCTCCAACAATTCTAGTCCTAAAGCATGAAAAGAGGATAGTTCTTTCGAAGGTACACCTTCAGTAGAAGATAAAACAAAAACAGGAAGAAAAAGGAAACATGTGGACTATCTAGAGCTAGAGTTTAAGAAAATCAAACCGTCTACCTTTGACAAGGAATCCAGAACAGGGGAGGAAGTTGAAGCATGGTTATTAGACATAAAGAAGTATTTCCAGATATACAACTATTCCAGCAATATGAAGGTCAAAATGGCCATCTATAATATGAAAGGAAAAGCTAGCATATGGTGGCAGGACCTAAAGCTGACCAAGGGCCTAAAGGAAAAACATATGGAATGGTTGGATTTTAAGAAGTACTTTAAGAAACAATGTTTATATAAAAGTTACCATGAAAGAAAAAATAAAGATTTTTATGACCTACAACTCGGTCAAATGGCTATGAATGACCTGATAAAAAAAATCCTAGAATTTCTGAGTTCATGCCTTATATCCGAGAGGACAAGGTAAAAATCCAGTGGTTCCTAAGTTGTTTACCATAGTCCTATAAGGATAGAATAAAATTCGATAATGCCAAGTCATTAAGTGAATTTTTCAGGAAGGACTGAATGTGTTATGACCAATACAAACAGAGGTCCGAATTTTCCAAGGCTTGGAAAGACAAGAAACAAGACCAAATGAATCAGTAGAAGAAGGGATATCAGCTAGCCCCTTTTTGGAACACAACAAATAATTTTCCAAGGAAATATTTTCACTCCAACAACCAGAACACCCAAGGAGGTGGTAAACCATTTAATCTAGGAATAAATATGTTTGGGGACATCCCCCACGAACTGTTAAAATGATGGGAATGTGGATAACCTCACCTAAGGAGGAACTATCCACATTTGACTTTAGCAGCCAGGACTATGGTTCACAACCTACATGAAGCCTCTACAGTGGGAGATGTGGGTAGAATGTCACATCAGATCAATGCAGTCATGGATGGATGACAAGCTGATGATCAGTCCACTATAGTGGAAATTGAAGGTAAAATTAACAATACTCGTATTTCTATTTTAATTGAACTAGGAGCTACGTTGAGTTATATTGCTCTTGGTGTAGTGGATTCAAACAAACTTAAGAAAACAAGACATGCAAAACCTTGGATAGTACAACTAGCAATAAGAACAAAAAGAAAATTCTTCGATTTTATTTGTAATTGTGAGTTCAGTTTAGGTGGTCAAAACATAAAGACAAATCTAAACATTCTATTGTTAGGGTCTTATGACATAATTATTGGAATGGATTGGTTAGAAAGGCATAAAGCAGTTTTAGATTGTTACGAAAAATCACTCAAATCTAAAGACGAAAAAGTCATTGTTAGGACAATTCAAGGTATACAAAATCCAATCTCAGTTAGACAGATTTTAACAATGCAATTTAAGAAATTCATAAGGAAGGGTTGTCAGATTTATGCCATCCAAGTGACAAATCTATTGGAAAAAAGAAAATAAACCTATATTGGAGGATTTTTTCATCTTCCATGATTTCAGAGATGTGTTTGTTGATGAGATACTTGAATTACCCCCAAGGAGGGAGATAGACTTTTCAATCGACCTACTACCTGGTTCAACCCCTATATCTAAAGCACCCTACTAAATGAGTTTACTGGAATTAAACGAATTAAAAATTCAACTACAAAAATTATTGGACAAAGAATATATCAGACCGAGTGTTTCACCATGGGGAGCACCAGTCCTTTTTGTTAAAAATATAGATGAAACTATGAGATTATGCATCGATTATAGAAAATTAAACAAAATGACTCTTAAGAACAAGTATCCCTACCTAGGATCAATGATCTATTCGATCAAGTAGGTGGGGAAAAGATTTTTTCGAAATTGGATTTACGGTCTCGCTATCACCAGATTAGAATAAAAGAGGAGGACATAAGTAAAACAACATTCAGAACGAGATATGGCCATTATGAATTTGTTGTTATATTGTTTGGTATAAATAACGCACCAGTCATATTTATGTGTTTAATGAACAATATTTTCAGTCAGTATTTGGACAAGTTTGTTTTGGTATTTATGGACGATATCCTATTGTATTCCAAAATAGAAGAAGAACACGAAGAACACCTAAGGATAGTTCTGCAAACTTTAAGAAAACACAAATTGTATGCAAAATTCGATAAGTGTGACTTTTATCAGAAGAAAATATAGTAGCTAGGACACTTAATATCTGCAGAAGGTATTTCACTCAATCCCAAGAAAATAAGAGCCATCATGGAATGGCCAATACCTAAGGCCATAGCAGACTTCTAGTCATTCATGGGAATTACCGGATATTACCACAGATTTATAGAGGGATTTTCCAAGATTGCCTACCCTATCAGATCATTACAAAAGAAGGGAATGAAGTTTAACTGGTCACAAAAATGTCAGGACAGTTTTAATAAGTTAAAGGAAGTATTAACAACTGCACCCATTTTAAAGGTAGCAGATCTGGACAAATACTTCATAGTCTATGTGGACACAAGTAAAGAAGGTATGGGTGGTGTCATGACTCAAGAAGGGCACATTATTTTTTATGAGTCCCAAAAACTAAAGGAACACAAATGAAACTACGTCACTCATGAATTAGAGTTGGCAGTTATAATAAATGCCTTAAAGCTGTGGCGGCACCATATAATGGGCAGAAAGTTTATGTTATTGACGGATAACAGCGGTGTGAATTTTTTTGTTAGTCAGCCAGACCTTAATGCAAGGCAAGCAAGGTGGTTGGCCTTCCTGAGCAAATTTGAATTTGAGGTAATACATATCAAGGGTAAGGAAAACAAGGTGGCTAATGCCTTAAGAAGAAGAGTTCATGGGTTGTTTGAAATTAACATTAGCGAGAAAGAAAGCAATCTTGAGTAGAGGATAAAGAATACAGGTAATGACGATGAAATTACACTAAAACAGTGGCAGAATTACAGAATAATACAAAAAATTTAGACAAAATAGATATGAGTTTGGATAGAAATGGTCTACTACGATTTAAAAACAAAATATACATACCAGATTCGACAGAATTAAAGTTAACAGTTTTGGATGAAGTACACAAGAAACCATATTTTGGCCATCCAGGATACTAGAAAACGATCACAACACTAAGGAATTTATTTTATTGGCCTAATATGAAGGGAGAAACAACATAACAGTTAGCTAAGTGTCAATATTTTTAGCAGGTGAAATNGGTGGCAGGACCTGAAGCTGACCAAGGGCCTAAAGGAAAAACATATGGAATGGTTGGATTTTAAGAAGTACTTTAAGAAACAATGTTTATCTAAAGTTACTATGAAAGAAAAACTAAAGAGTTTTATGAGCTACGACTTAGTCAAATGGCTATGAATGAACTGATAAAAATTCCTGTAATTCCTAAGGTTCGTGCCTTATATCTAGGAGAACACGGTAAAAATCCAGTGGTTCCTAAGTTGTTTACCACATTCCTATAAGGATAGAATCGAATTCGATAATCCCAAGTCCTTAAGTGAAGTTTTCAGGAAGGCTGGAATGTGTTATGACCAATACAAACAATGGTCAGAATTTCCCAAGTCTTGTAAAGACAAGAAACAAGACCGAATGAATCAGCAGAAGAAGGGATATTAGCTAGCCCCTTTTTGGAATGCAACAAATAATTTTCCAAGGAAATATTTTCACTCTAACAACTAGAAAACCCAAGGAGGTGGTAAACTAGTTAATCTAGGAACAAAGATGTTTGCAGACATCCCCCACGAACTGTTAAAATGTTAGGAATGTGGAGAACCTCACCTAAGGAGGAACTATCCACGTTTGACTTTAGAAGCCAAGACTATGGTTCACAACCTACAGGAAGCCTCTACAGTGGGATATGTGGGCAGAAGGTCACATCGGATCAATGCAGTCATGGATGGCTGACAAGTTGATCATCAATCCATTGTAGTGGAAATTGAAGGTAAAACTAACAATACTCGTATTTCTATTTTAATTGAACCAAAAGCTACGCTGAGTTATATCGCTCTTGGTGTAGTGGATTCAAACAAACTTAAGAAAACAAGACATGCAAAACCTTGGCTAGTACAACTAGCAACCAGAACAAAGAGAAAAGTCTTTGATTTTATTTCTAATTGTGAGTTCAATTTAGGTGGTCAAAACACAAAGACAAATCTGAACATTCTACTGTTAGGGTCTTATGACATAATTATCGGAATGGATTGGTTAGAAAGGCATAAAGAAGTTTTAGATTGTTATGAAAAATCACTCAAATATAAAGACGAAAAATACATTGTTAAGGCAATTCAAGGTATACAAAAAGCCAATCTCAGTTAGACAGATTTCAGCATTGCAATTTAAGAAATTCATAAGGAAGGGTTTTCAGATTTATGCCATCCAAGTGACAAATCTTTAGGAAAAAGAAAATAAACCTAGATTGGAGGATTTTGTCATCTTGCATGATTTTAGAGATGTGTTTGTTGATGAGATACCTGAATTACCCCCAAGGAGGGAGATAGACTTTTCAATCGACCTACTACCTAGTTCTACCCCTATATCTAAAGCACCCTACTGAATGAGTTTACCAGAATTAACCGAATTAAAAATTCAACTACAAAAATTATTGGACAAAGAATATATCAGGCCAAGTGTTTCACCATGGGGAGCACCAGTCCTTTTTGTTAAAAATATAGACAGAACTATGAGATTATGCATCGATTACAGAAAATTAAACAAAATGACTCTTAAGAACAAGTACCCCTTACCTAGGATCAATGATCTATTCGATCAAGTAGGTGGGGAAAAGATTTTTTCAAAATTGGATTTACGGTCTGGCTATCACCAGGTTAGAATAAAAGAGGAGGACATAAGTAAAACAACATTTAGAATGAGATATGGCCATTATGAATTTGTTGTTATATCGTTTGGTCTAACTAACGCACTAGCCATATTTATGTGTTTAATGAACAATATTTTCAATCAGTATTTGGACAAGTTTGTTTTGGTATGTATGGACAATATCCTAGTGTATTTCAAAATAGAAGAAGAACACGAAGAACACCTAAGGATAGTTCTTCAAACTTTAAGAAAACACAAATTGTATGCAAAATTCAATAAGTGTGGCTTTTATCAGAAGAAAATACAGTAGCTAGGACACGTAATATCTATAGAAGGTATTACACTTAATCCAGAGAAAATAAGATCCATCATGGAATGGCCGATACCTAAGGGCATAGCAGACATCCATTCATTCATGGGAATTACCGGATATTACCACATATTTATAGAGGGATTTTCCAAGATTGCATACCCTATCACATCATTACAAAAGAAGGGAACCAAGTTTAACTAGTCACAAAAATGTCAAGACAGTTTTAATAAGTTAAAGGAAGTATTAACAACTGCACCCATTTTAAAGGTAGAAGATCTGGACAAATACTTCATAGTCTGTGTGGATGCGAGTAAAGAAAGTCTGGGTGGTGTCCTAACTCAAGAAGGGCACATTAATTGTTATGAGTCCCAAAAACTAAAGGAACATGAATGAAACTACATCACTCATGAATTAGAGTTGGCAACCATTATAGATGCCTTAAAGATGTGTCAACACTATATAATGGGCAGAAAGTTTATGTTAATGATGGATAACATCGATGTGAAATTTGTTTTTAGTCAACTAGACCTTAATGCAAGGCAAGCAAGTTGGTTGGCCTTCCTGAGAGAATTTGACTTCGACGTAAGACATATCAAGGGCAAGGAAAACAAGGTGGCTAATGCCTTAAGAACAAGAGTTCATGGTTTGTTTGAAATAAACATTAGAAGGAAATAAGGTGATCTTGAGCAGAGGATAAAGCATGCAGGTAATGATGATGAAAATTACACTAAACAGTGGCAGAATTATAGAATAATACAAAAAATTCATACAAAACAGATCTAGGTTTGGACAGAAATGGTCTACTACAATTTAAAAACAAAATGTACATACCAGATTCACCAAAATTAAAGTTAACAGTTTTGGACGAAGTACACAAGAAACTGTATTCTAGTCATCCAGGATACTAGAAAATGATCAAAACACTAAGGAAGTTATTTTATTGGCCTAATATGAAGGGCGAAACAACATAATAGTTAGCTAAGTGTCAATATTTTTAGCAGGTGAAAGCCGAACACCAGCACCTAGCCGACCTGTTTCAGCCCTTACCTGTGCCAGAATGGAAATGGGAGACTATATCGATGGAATTTATTATAGGTTTTCCTAGAACTCAAAAATAGAATGACTCAATTACGATGGTAATCGATAAGCTTAGTAAGTATTCACACTTTATTCCTATAAAGTCTACTTTTAAATCTATTAACATCATTGAAATATTCATGAAATAAATTTTTAGACTACATGGCATTCCTAAAATGGTGATTTCATATAGAGATGTAAAATTTACATCTTCTTTTTGGAAATAATTGTTTGTAGGGTTAAATACTAACTTGAATTTTAGCATAAGTTACCATCCACAAAAGGAATGGGCATACCGAACGAAAAAACCAAATTGTAGAACACATGTTACACATGTACGTAAGGACAAAACCAATAAAGTGGGAAGACTACCTACACTTGGTGGAATTTGCGTACAACAATGGTTACCAAACATCGGCTAAGATGAGACCCTTCAAACTACTATACGACAGAAATTTTACGAACCCAATTATATGGGATAACCCAATTGACAGAATCATCGTGGGACCAAAAATGCTTCAGGAAATGGATAGTATGGTAAGAAAACTACAACATAATTTAAAAGAAGCACAGGACTGACAAAAAAGTTACGTGGACCTAAAAAGAAGACACCTGGAATTTCAAATGGGAGACCACGTCTATTTAAAAGTCAAGGCTAGAAGAAGTTCAATAAAGCTAGGTAATTGTGCCAAGTTTTCACCTAGGTTTTGTGGCCCTTTCGATATCTTAGCTCGAATTGGACCCGTGGCATGTCAACTTACACTCCCTGCCACTCTAAAAATTCATAATGTATTTCATGTTTCTTTGTTAAAGAATTATGTTCATGACCCTAATAATATGATCGATTGGAGCTTGGTGTAGGTCGAACTAGAAGGCGAGTTCAAAGTGGAACCTCTAGGCATTCTAGACAGGAGAGAAATAGCACTTCGGAACAGAGTCGTNTCTTGCATGATTTTAGAGATGTGTTTGTTGATGAGATACCTGAATTACCCCCAAGGAGGGAGATAGACTTTTCAATCGACCTACTACCTAGTTCTACCCCTATATCTAAAGCACCCTACTGAATGAGTTTACCAGAATTAACCGAATTAAAAATTCAACTACAAAAATTATTGGACAAAGAATATATCAGGCCAAGTGTTTCACCATGGGGAGCACCAGTCCTTTTTGTTAAAAATATAGACAGAACTATGAGATTATGCATCGATTACAGAAAATTAAACAAAATGACTCTTAAGAACAAGTACCCCTTACCTAGGATCAATGATCTATTCGATCAAGTAGGTGGGGAAAAGATTTTTTCAAAATTGGATTTACGGTCTGGCTATCACCAGGTTAGAATAAAAGAGGAGGACATAAGTAAAACAACATTTAGAATGAGATATGGCCATTATGAATTTGTTGTTATATCGTTTGGTCTAACTAACGCACTAGCCATATTTATGTGTTTAATGAACAATATTTTCAATCAGTATTTGGACAAGTTTGTTTTGGTATGTATGGACAATATCCTAGTGTATTTCAAAATAGAAGAAGAACACGAAGAACACCTAAGGATAGTTCTTCAAACTTTAAGAAAACACAAATTGTATGCAAAATTCAATAAGTGTGGCTTTTATCAGAAGAAAATACAGTAGCTAGGACACGTAATATCTATAGAAGGTATTACACTTAATCCAGAGAAAATAAGATCCATCATGGAATGGCCGATACCTAAGGGCATAGCAGACATCCATTCATTCATGGGAATTACCGGATATTACCACATATTTATAGAGGGATTTTCCAAGATTGCATACCCTATCACATCATTACAAAAGAAGGGAACCAAGTTTAACTAGTCACAAAAATGTCAAGACAGTTTTAATAAGTTAAAGGAAGTATTAACAACTGCACCCATTTTAAAGGTAGAAGATCCAGACAAATACTTCATAGTCTGTGTGGATGCGAGTAAAGAAAGTCTGGGTGGTGTCCTGACTCAAGAAGGGCACATTAATTGTTATGAGTCCCAAAAACTAAAGGAACATGAATGAAACTACATCACTCATGAATTAGAGTTGGCAACCATTATAGATGCCTTAAAGATGTGTCGACACTATATAATGGGCAGAAAGTTTATGTTAATGATGGATAACATCGATGTGAAATTTGTGTTTAGTCAACCAGACCTTAATGCAAGGCAAGCAAGTTGGTTGGCCTTCCTGAGAGAATTTGACTTTGACGTAAGACATATCAAGGGCAAGGAAAACAAGGTGGCTAATGCCTTAAGAACAAGAGTTCATGGTTTGTTTGAAATAAACATTAGAAGGAAAGAAGGTGATCTTGAGCATAGGATAAAGCATGCAGGTAATGATGATGAAAATTACACTAAACAGTGGCATAATTATAGAATAATACAAAAAATTCATACAAAACAGATCTAGGTTTGGACAGAAATGGTCTACTACAATTTAAAAACAAAATGTACATACCAGATTCGCCAAAATTAAAGTTAACAGTTTTGGACGAAGTACACAAGAAACTATATTCTAGTCATCCAGGATACTAGAAAATGATCACAACACTAAGGAAGTTATTTTATTGGCCTAATATGAAGGGCGAAACAACATAATAGTTAGCTAAGTGTTAATATTTTTAGCAGGTGAAAGTCGAACACCAGCACCTAGCCGGCCTGTTGCAGCCCTTACCTGTGCCAAAATGGAAATGGGAGACTATATCGATGGAATTTATTATAGGTTTTCCTAGAACTCAAAAATAGAATGACTCAATTACGATGGTAATCGATAAGCTTAGTAAGTATGCACACTTTATTCCTATAAAGTCTACTTTTAAATCTATTAACATCGTTGAAATATTCATGAAATAAATTTTTAGACTACATGGCATTCCTAAAATGGTGATTTCATATAGAGATGTAAAATTTACATCTTCTTTTTGGAAATAATTGTTTGTAGGGTTAAATACTAACTTGAATTTTAGCATAAGTTACCATCCACAAAAGGAATGGGCATACCGAACGAAAAAACCAAATTGTAGAACACATGTTACACATGTACGTAAGGACAAAACCAATAAAGTGGGAAGACTACCTACACTTGGTGGAATTTGCGTACAACAATGGTTACCAAACATCGGCTAAGATGAGACCCTTCAAACTACTATACGACAGAAATTTTACGAACCCAATTATATGGGATAACCCAATTGACAGAATCATCGTGGGACCAAAAATGCTTCAGGAAATGGATAGTATGGTAAGAAAACTACAACATAATTTAAAAGAAGCACAGGACTGACAAAAAAGTTACGTGGACCTAAAAAGAAGACACCTGGAATTTCAAATGGGAGACCACGTCTATTTAAAAGTCAAGGCTAGAAGAAGTTCAATAAAGCTAGGTAATTGTGCCAAGTTTTCACCTAGGTTTTGTGGCCCTTTCGATATCTTAGCTCGAATTGGACCCGTGGCATGTCAACTTACACTCCCTGCCACTCTAAAAATTCATAATGTATTTCATGTTTCTTTGTTAAAGAATTATGTTCATGACCCTAATAATATGATCGATTGGAGCTTGGTGTAGGTCGAACTAGAAGGCGAGTTCAAAGTGGAACCTCTAGGCATTCTAGACAGGAGAGAAATAGCACTTCGGAACAGAGTCGTNTTTTGATATCTTAGCTCGAATTGGACCCGTGGCATGTCAACTTACACTCCCTGCCACTCTAAAAATTCATAATGTATTTCATGTTTCTTTGTTAAAGAATTATGTTCATGACCCTACTCATATGATCGATTGGAGCTTGGTGTAGGTCGAACTAGAAGGCGAGTTCAAAGTGGAACCTCTAGGCATTCTAGACAGGAGAGAAATAGCACTTCGGAACAGAGTCGTCACCTAAGTAAAATTGCAATGGAAGCACTTTAGTCCTGAGGAGGCCACTTGGGAGTTGGAGAGAGATTTGCAAAAATCTCATCCAATCCTGTTCCAAGAAAGGGACAAACAATGAGGACAATTTTTTATTGAAGGGGGAAAGGATGTAACACCCCCAAAAATAAATTATTTTTAAGTCTAAATATACTTAGGAATTTATTTACGTTTTTGGTAAATTCGAAATTGGAAAATTATTTCCATTTATGGAAATTCCAAATTTTGAATTTAGTTAATTGTAAATTATGATTATGATTGTTGGGAAAAGATCTGATTTGATCCAACTAACTCTTTCACTATGACACTTGTAAGAAACAAATATTTTTATATTTATTGTTGATGGCCAAATGGAATAACCAGGTTAAAATCAGTTGACCATGACAACATGACTGGGGAACATGTTGGAACTACCTTGGGGTTGAATGTTACAAGTGGAAAATCAAGAATTTGGCCATTGGCAACCCCTGAAGATCAGAGATTTGAAAAGCTACGAAAATTCCCAAGGGGAAAGGACCTAGGAACGTTTTTTTTGGATATATAGCATATGGGAGGAGCCAGGACATTGCCTGGTATGCTGGGGAAATAATTATCTCTTGTTGTTATGAACATTTTTCTGAGTGTGAGGCAAGGAGAAGTTTGCTTAAACGTGAAGGACTATTGTTGAGGAGGAGTTCTGGAGTTCTCCCTCATGGATTCATGGTCAGGCTAGTGGGTGAACGAGACAAGTAAACTGATTTTTTTGTTCTAAGGTTGAGAGGAACTTGGTTGTTCCATTTGTTGTTTGGAAATTGTTCATATATGTCTATCTACTCCTTCTTTGGTCAAATGTTATTGAATTATTGGCTGATAGAATGCATCTATTTAAATCTGGATGAATTGTTTTGTTTATTAAATTTTGATGGAATGGGATGAACTATAGGATAAACCCCTTACAGTTTAGTTGTAGGCGTTAAGCTAAGATCTCTATGTATCTTGGTTGGGAATGGAATTTAATTATGGAAAAATATTAGGAGATAAATCTGTGTTAGAATGTCATTTCAAATTATGTGTTAGAAACCCCTACCAAATATGTGATTCATATACATCTAGATATTCAGTTATTGTAAGTGAACTTTAGATTGTGCAAACGCTAAAGGAATTTTTTAAAGTAAATCTGAGATTCATATATATATATATATATATATATCCTTGTAGGTCATCTCTTTAATTCTAGATGAAATGTTCTATTGATTTATATATTGTTGAAAGGAAGTAAAACATAATATATTCCTTACAGTTTTCATTATACTTCGTGAGTAAGAAAATTCCCGAAGTAAATTTGAGAGCTTAACTTTATACATACCTATATATAGTATTATGGTTTAAATACATAAGTTGTATCAGATAGTTATACAAAATAGACTGTGTAAACGAAATGGAAGATAGAATGTATATATGAAATAAGAAGCTATTGTACACACACACACACACACACACACACACACACACACACACACACATATATATATATATATAGAGAGAGAGAGAGAGGTGTATAGCTATTTGTGCAAGGTTCCAGATCCACTTAAAAAGAATATTTCATATTTAAACCAGATATTGATGAAATAAAGGAAATAAGCAGTCAGATGCCACAGTAATAATAACAAGAAATTGCCATGCTCATATCAGTATTTTCATTTCACTCTTGTAAATAAAAATAAGAGAAGATCTGCATAACCACAAGCCTAGAATCAATAGTTAATATCCTTTTTTTTTTACAAACATATAGGAAAAGAATCCTGTGAATCTAACTTTAAAACTTATTACATATCCACAATCAAAGGTGTATCCAACCCTACGCAAGTACTGTGTTATATTTTTCCAATAGTAAAATATCGAAATTACTTGATAATCAGTCACTACAGAAATCTGGACTGAACTTTCCACAATAACAATAATTCTAGGGCAAAACCAACCCTTATGATAGAACCTGGAGTCTATTGATTCCTTTTAAAATATGGTAAGATCGGAACCCCAGTAACTTATCAATGAGGCACGACCTTGGAAATTCTGAAGCTTGGACGATTTTAACCCTGTAAATAAATCAAGAAAGGTCAATTAGTACTAGATTAAAAGTTAAGAAATTTTTTAAATGATGAAATATATAAGAACTACCAGGGTAAAGGGTTTCAAAGGAATTGGCACAGGGAATTTAAATTATGTACTTAACTTGTGATTTAGGACCAACAGTTCCACCCGCGTCGTTGAAAGAGTCATCCTCATACCAAGGGGGAAAGTGGATCAAGTATAACTTGATGGTTACCTTCGCAACAAACAGGGGCATCCCATCATTATATATCAATAATCAAAGTCTTTAATCATGATCGTAGGAAAATAAAGGATTTTTATCAATCATTAAAGAATGCACAAGTTAAAAACATGCACCACCAACAGAATCATGGGAGTATGATTCACGAAGAGTTTCACAACAATTATGAATTCCACCATTATAAGAATATAAAATTACAGGTCATTAACCAAATTTAATTGAGAACATAATGAAATAACCATTGGACTTCGAACAAGAAATAAGTATAAAGTATTCAAAAAAATTGAGAAGTCTTGGAGTAATGCTATAGCGAAATATAGAACTCCTATGTAAGTATTTACAGGTTCGTTTCGGGTAAACAGGGGAATTCAAGTTGAAGTCGAAACCCTGTACAAGAAAACCCTATCCAACCATAGGAATGTGGTCACGACTTCACCAAGAATACCCAGTCTCCATCATAAACCAAGAAATCAACAACTTAAAGATTCCACACAAAGANTACAGTTTTCATTATACTTCGTGAGTAAGAAAATTCTCGAAGTAAATTTGAGAGCTTAACTTTATACATACCTATATATAGTATCATGGTTTAAATACATAAGTTGTACCAGATAGTTATACAAAATAGACTGTGTAAAAGAAATGGAAGATAGAATGTATATATGAAATAAGAAGCTATTGTATACACACACACACACACACACACACACACACACATATATATATATATAGAGAGAGAGGTGTATAGCTATTTGTGCAAGGTTCCAGATCCACTTAAAAAGAATATTTCATATTTAAACCAGATATCGATGAAATAAAGGAAATAAGCAGTCAGATGCCACAGTAATCATAACAAGAAATTGCCATGTTCATATCAGTATTTTCATTTCACTCTTGTAAATAAAAATAAGAGAAGATCTGCATAACCACAAGCCTAGAATCAATAGTTAATATCCTTTTTTTTATTACAAACGTATAGGAAAAGAATCCTGTGAATCTAACTTTAAAACTTATTACATATCCACAATCAAAGGTGTATCCAACCCTACGCAAGTATTGTGTTATAGTTTTCCAATAGTAAAATATCGAAATTACTTGATAATCAGTCACTACAGGAATCTGGACTGAACTTTCCACAATAACGATAATTCTAGGGAAAAACCAACTCTTATGATAGAACCTGGAGTCTATTGATTCCTTTTAAAATATGGTAAGATCGGAACCCGAGTAATTTTTCAATGAGGCACGACCTTGGAAATTCTGAAGCTTGGACGATTTTAACCCTGTAAATAAATCAAGAAAAGTCAATTAGTACTAGATTAAAAGTTAAGAAAATTTTTAAATGATGAAATATATAAGAACTACCAGGGTAAAGGGTTTCAAAGGAATTGGCACAGGGAATTTAAATTATGTACTTAACTTGTGATTTAGGACCAACAGTTCCACCCGCGTCGTTGAAAGAGTCATCCTCATACCAAGGGGGAAAGTGGATCAAGTATAACTTGATGGTTACCTTCGCAACAAACAGGGGCATCCCATCATTATATATCAATAATCAAAGTCTTTAATCATGATCGTAGGAAAATAAAGGATTTTTATCAATCATTAAAGAATGCACAAGTTAAAAACATGCACCACCAACAGAATCATGGGAGTATGATTCACGAAGAGTTTCACAACAATTATGAATTCCACCATTATAAGAATATAAAATTACAGGTCATTAACCAAATTTAATTGAGAACATAATGAAATAACCATTGGACTTCGAACAAGAAATAAGTATAAAGTATTCAAAAAAATTGAGAAGTCTTGGAGTAATGCTATAGCGAAATATAGAACTCCTATGTAAGTATTTACAGGTTCGTTTCGGGTAAACAGGGGAATTCAAGTTGAAGTCGAAACCCTGTACAAGAAAACCCTATCCAACCATAGGAATGTGGTCACGACTTCACCAAGAATACCCAGTCTCCATCATAAACCAAGAAATCAACAACTTAAAGATTCCACACAAAGACGAACCGAATAAACAAGAAAAGAATACAACTATTTTTGTACAACGAACACAATAAGAAGGAATATAGTAAGGAATAATTCAAATAAGGAATTTTTCCCTGACAGAAAAATCCCGCAAAGAATATATGGACCTTACCAGAAAACTTTAATATTCATGCATGTACAAATACATGCAGTATCTAGTTTCTTTTAGAGGGCTTTGTATCTATGCTTCATCCCTAGGGTTGAATGTTGGGAATGTCGCATACAAATAAAAATATGGTTAAATAAGCAAGGGAATGACTGAGGTAAATCGTGGTGTGACAGAATCAAAAGAATACCAAGAACCGGTTTTGGGGAGACTTCACCAGTTTCAACCTCTATAAAGGAAACGAGCGAAATACCAATGAAGGGAGACACAGTACTTCACTAGTTGCCTACTTACCCATGACCGAGAATAGTCTAGGGGGTTAAGAAAAGAATGACGAGAATCGGGAAAGAACCTTCACTGAAAGTCAAAAAAATATTAACAGTACAGAGTGTTTTCTTCCACTTTAACGAAACCCCGCAGTTCCATCAAACTACCAGAACATAGGAGTATTATGGACTTACCAGGGAAGTCCGGTAGACTTTCATGCTTCCACTGGGTAAAAATTCTCTAGGTCGCAGACCTCCCTCGCTAACAAAAAAACATAGAGCTAATTCAAAAACTTCAAAAAAATGAATACTCATCTAGTCTTGTAAACCCTTACTACGCAGAGCAAAATGGTGGTAGTACGAAGACTGGCTCTAGCCATGTGATGTGGCCGAGATGGCGCAATCACATTGGACAAGGGGTCTAGTGATAACCTTGGGTTTCACATTCATAGGGTTTCCATTAATGGGTTGTTCAGAGGTTTAACTCACGACTGATAGGAAACCTTCGTTTTCATATTAAGTTGATGCAAAGTAAAGGACATATCCTTCATGGCACAATACACAAGACCATCAAAATATAACTATTATCATTCAGTTAAGTCATGAATAAATGATTTGTTATGGATAAGATTGTTATCAAAACCATTATGTTCATAATAATCGGAAGATCTATACAAAACCAATATTCACAGGGTTTCGTTCGATTTGTTCAGCCATGTAAAGTAACATTTAATCACCTTATGATAAGATGATAATATTTTCACTAAGGGTGTACACTCTCGGCCCCTTTATAATGTGGATATAGTCTATGGTATATGGGTTTTATTTCAAAGAGTCAAATAAGATTTTCCCTTGCTCGCAAGCATGCAAGCCTATGCATAGGGAAGATTATAGGTTTATCAGTCCTAAGTCTAATAAAACATATATATATATATATATATATATATATATATATATATATGTAAAATATTATTCGTATAGAAGTTATGTTCAGTATGAGTTAATTTGGAGTAGAAATGTTTTTTTTTTAAATGATCGTTCATCATTTTAATAGCTAGAACATAGGAATCTCATAGAAATTAATGAGCATGATAATTACCTACTTCTCTTAACTATAAGTCTTCTAGAATAAATTGAAGATTAATGTTCCTCGTAAAAAAAAAATTATTTGCAAAATTTGGGGTACATTACAGACAAAGTTACGAGATACTCTGTTAAGGAAATGCTCTGTCAAGCGGGCATCGAGCAGGTGAAATTGTGCGCAAAGGAAGAAATTTGTGTCAAAGTTTGGAGAAAGATATATTTATTGAACACTTTGTAAGAAGCATCTCTGCAAGGTGTGAATCATGCAAGGAGAATGCCAGGAGGGCGAGAATAATTTCTTTCCAAGGAATCCTTCGAATCTAAGTTTGAAAAAATCCCAGAAACACAAAGAGTGCATAGGGGAAGGACTTATTCTAAGTCCAAAATCTCAAAAAAGGTAATTCTTTAAAGAGCATAAGTGAGATCCAAGATAGTCAAGTTTGCAAGAGAAAGTTCACAGGTCGAGACCTTTGAACACTAACAAAAATCTTCTAAGGCGGAAGAATTCAAAATCTCAGGAGGAGGAGCGACAAAAACCATTTGATTGGTTGTGGGGAAGAACCTAGATCGTTAGATCTATGTCCAGGGAGTGAAGTAAATGTAGATGAGAAGAACATATATCATTCGTTGGATCTGAGTGCGAAGGACCAACGACCGTTGGATCTGGAAGAAGGTGCACGAGCCTTAACATTTTATGTGCACAGAAGAGTGGACTCATCAAAGTCCCAAAGTGAACATGGATCATCCATCATCGAGGAGGAAAGGTAGTGTAAGACCCACAACCTCAAAATTTTGTGGACAAGGAGGGCTTGCGAATATCCAAAGAGACGAGATCGGTCAATCTACAAGGGGACACTTGTCAACAGATCGTCATCTTCGAGTAAATTGTAGCGGAGTTCGGTTGATAATTGAGATTACCAAAGCCTGAAGAACCAAAGGGATCTGTACAATTAGATCCAGAGGGACACGTGGCGCAGATTGTAGGCTTCGGGTAAGTTGCATTTGAGTTTTGGTTGAAAGTTGAAATTTTCAGAACCCGAAGAACTGAAGTGAATCTGGGTCGTTTGATCTGGAGGAGACATGGCATAAATCTGTGAATTTATGGTAAATCCTTGAAGTAATCCATAGTTTTCAGATTAGGGGAGATGCAAAGGGATCGCAGTTGTTGATCCAGAGTGGACACGCTTCAGTGGATTAGAAAATCTGGAAGTTTGACGTACAAAGGAAGGCAAGGTTCGACATTTGANTTTTTAAATGATGAAATATATAAGAACTACCAGGGTAAAGGGTTTCAAAGGAATTGGCACAGGGAATTTAAATTATGTACTTAACTTGTGATTTAGGACCAACAGTTCCACCCGCGTCGTTGAAAGAGTCATCCTCATACCAAGGGGGAAAGTGGATCAAGTATAACTTGATGGTTACCTTCGCAACAAACAGGGGCATCCCATCATTATATATCAATAATCAAAGTCTTTAATCATGATCGTAGGAAAATAAAGGATTTTTATCAATCATTAAAGAATGCACAAGTTAAAAACATGCACCACCAACAGAATCATGGGAGTATGATTCACGAAGAGTTTCACAACAATTATGAATTCCACCATTATAAGAATATAAAATTACAGGTCATTAACCAAATTTAATTGAGAACATAATGAAATAACCATTGGACTTCGAACAAGAAATAAGTATAAAGTATTCAAAAAAATTGAGAAGTCTTGGAGTAATGCTATAGCGAAATATAGAACTCCTATGTAAGTATTTACAGGTTCGTTTCGGGTAAACAGGGGAATTCAAGTTGAAGTCGAAACCCTGTACAAGAAAACCCTATCCAACCATAGGAATGTGGTCACGACTTCACCAAGAATACCCAGTCTCCATCATAAACCAAGAAATCAACAACTTAAAGATTCCACACAAAGAAGAACCGAATAAACAAGAAAAGAATACAACTATTTTTGTACAACGAACACAATAAGAATGAATATAGTAAGGAATAATTCAAATAACGAGAGTCGGGAATTTTTCCCTGACAGAAAAATAACGCAAAGAAGATATGGACCTTACCAGAAAACTTTAATATTCATGCATGTACAAATACATGCAGTATCTAGTTTCTTTTAGAGGGCTTTGTATCCATGCTTCATCCCTAGGGTTGAATGTTGGGAATGTCGCATACAAATAAACATATGGTTAAATAAGCAAGGGAATGACTGAGGTAAATCGTGGTGTGACAGAATCAAAAGAAGACCAAGAACCAGTTGTGGGGAGACTTCACCAGTTTCAGCCTCTATAAAGGAAACGAGCGAAATACCAATGAAGGGAGACACAATACTTCACTAGTTGCCTACTTACCCATGACCAAGAATAGTCTAGGGGGTTAAGAAAAGAATGACGATAATCGGGAAAGAACCTTCACTGAAAGTCAAAAAAATATTAACAGTACAGAGTGTTTTCTTCCACTTTAACGAAACCCCGCAGTTCCATCAAACTACCAGAACATAGGAGTATTATGGACTTACCAGGGAAGTCCGGTAGACTTTCATGCTTCCACTGGGTAAAAATTCTCTAGGTCGCAGACCTCCCTCGCTAACAAAAAAACATAGAGCTAATTCAAAAACTTCAAAAAAATGAATACTCATCTAGTCTTGTAAACCCTTACTACGCAGAGCAAAATGGTGGTAGTACGAAGACTGGCTCTAGCCATGTGATGTGGCCGAGATGGCGCAATCACATTGGACAAGGGGTCTAGTGATAACCTTGGGTTTCACATTCATAGGGTTTCCATTAATGGGTTGTTCAGAGGTTTAACTCACGACTGATAGGAAACCTTCGTTTTCATATTAAGTTGATGCAAAGTAAAGGACATATCCTTCATGGCACAATACACAAGACCATCAAAATATAACTATTATCATTCAGTTAAGTCATGAATAAATGATTTGTTATGGATAAGATTGTTATCAAAACCATTATGTTCATAATAATCGGAAGATCTATACAAAACCAATATTCACAGGGTTTCGTTCGATTTGTTCAGCCATGTAAAGTAACATTTAATCACCTTATGATAAGATGATAATATTTTCACTAAGGGTGTACACTCTCGGCCCCTTTATAATGTGGATATAGTCTATGGTATATGGGTTTTATTTCAAAGAGTCAAATAAGATTTTCCCTTGCTCGCAAGCATGCAAGCCTATGCATAGGGAAGATTATAGGTTTATCAGTCCTAAGTCTAATAAAACATATATATATATATATATATATATATATATATATATATATGTAAAATATTATTCGTATAGAAGTTATGTTCAGTATGAGTTAATTTGGAGTAGAAATGTTTTTTTTTTAAATGATCGTTCATCATTTTAATAGCTAGAACATAGGAATCTCATAGAAATTAATGAGCATGATAATTACCTACTTCTCTTAACTATAAGTCTTCTAGAATAAATTGAAGATTAATGTTCCTCGTAAAAAAAAAATTATTTGCAAAATTTGGGGTACATTACAGACAAAGTTACGAGATACTCTGTTAAGGAAATGCTCTGTCAAGCGGGCATCGAGCAGGTGAAATTGTGCGCAAAGGAAGAAATTTGTGTCAAAGTTTGGAGAAAGATATATTTATTGAACACTTTGTAAGAAGCATCTCTGCAAGGTGTGAATCATGCAAGGAGAATGCCAGGAGGGCGAGAATAATTTCTTTCCAAGGAATCCTTCGAATCTAAGTTTGAAAAAATCCCAGAAACACAAAGAGTGCATAGGGGAAGGACTTATTCTAAGTCCAAAATCTCAAAAAAGGTAATTCTTTAAAGAGCATAAGTGAGATCCAAGATAGTCAAGTTTGCAAGAGAAAGTTCACAGGTCGAGACCTTTGAACACTAACAAAAATCTTCTAAGGCGGAAGAATTCAAAATCTCAGGAGGAGGAGCGACAAAAACCATTTGATTGGTTGTGGGGAAGAACCTAGATCGTTAGATCTATGTCCAGGGAGTGAAGTAAATGTAGATGAGAAGAACATATATCATTCGTTGGATCTGAGTGCGAAGGACCAACGACCGTTGGATCTGGAAGAAGGTGCACGAGCCTTAACATTTTATGTGCACAGAAGAGTGGACTCATCAAAGTCCCAAAGTGAACATGGATCATCCATCATCGAGGAGGAAAGGTAGTGTAAGACCCACAACCTCAAAATTTTGTGGACAAGGAGGGCTTGCGAATATCCAAAGAGACGAGATCGGTCAATCTACAAGGGGACACTTGTCAACAGATCGTCATCTTCGAGTAAATTGTAGCGGAGTTCGGTTGATAATTGAGATTACCAAAGCCTGAAGAACCAAAGGGATCTGTACAATTAGATCCAGAGGGACACGTGGCGCAGATTGTAGGCTTCGGGTAAGTTGCATTTGAGTTTTGGTTGAAAGTTGAAATTTTCAGAACCCGAAGAACTGAAGTGAATCTGGGTCGTTTGATCTGGAGGAGACATGGCATAAATCTGTGAATTTATGGTAAATCCTTGAAGTAATCCATAGTTTTCAGATTAGGGGAGATGCAAAGGGATCGCAGTTGTTGATCCAGAGTGGACACGCTTCAGTGGATTAGAAAATCTGGAAGTTTGACGTACAAAGGAAGGCAAGGTTCGACATTTGANTGAGGTAAATCGTGGTGTGACAGAATCAAAAGAAGACCAAGAACCGGTTGTGGGGAGACTTCACCAGTTTCATCCTCTATAAAGGAAACGAAGGAAATACCACAAAGGGAGACACAATACTTCACTAGTTGCCTACTTACCCATGACCGAGAATAGTCTGGGGGGTTAAGAAAAGAATGACGATAATGGGGAAAGAACCTTCACTGAAAGTCGAAAAAATATTAACAGTACAGAGTGTTTTCTTCCACTTTAACGAAACCCCAAAGTTCCATCCAACTACCAGAACATAGGAGTATTATGGACTTACCAGGGCAATCGGGTAGTAGGGAAGAGTATAGGTTTATCAGTCCTATATATATATATAGATATATATAGATATCAGTATTAGAATAGAAGTAGGATTGAAGGGTTATAAAATATGGATGTTAGAATGTAAAATATTATTCATATACAAGTTATGTTCAGTATGAGTTAATTTGGAGTAGAAATGTTGTTTTTTGAAATGATCATTCATTGTTTTAATATCCAGAACATAGGAATCTCATAGAAATTAATGAGGATGATAATTACCTACTTCTCTTAACTATAAGTCTTCTAGAATAAATTGAAGATTAATGTTCCTCAGAAAAAAAAAAATTATTTGGCAAATTTGGGGTACATTATAGACAAAGTTATGAGATACTTTGTTAAGGAAATGCTCTGTCAAGCAGGCATTGAGTGGATGAAAGTGTGCGCAAAGGAATAAATTTGCATCAAAGTTCATAGAGAGACAGAGTTATTGAGCACTCTATAAGAAGCAGCTCTGCAAGGTGTGAATCGAGCAAGGAGAACACGAGGAGGGCGAGAAGAATTTATTTCCAAGGAATCCTTCGAATCTGAGTTTGACGAAATCCCAGAAACACAAAGAATGCATAGGGGAAGGACTTATTCTAAGTCCAAAATCTCAAAATAGGTAATGCTTGAAAGAGCATAAGTGAGATCAAAGATAGTCGGGTTTGCAAGAGAAAGTTCACAGGCCGAGACCTTTGAACACTAACAAAAATCTTCTAAGGCAGAAGGATTCAAAAGCTCAGGAGGAGGAGCGACAAAAACCATCTGATCGGTTGTGGGGAAAAACCTGGACTGTTATATCTATGTCTAGGGAGTGAAGGAAATGTATATGAGAAGAACATACCTCATCCATTGGATCTGAGCGTGAAGAACCAATGACCGTTGGATCCAGAAGAAGGTGCACGAGCCTTAACATTTTTTGTGCACAGAACAGTGGACTCATCAAAGTCCCAAAGTGAACATGGATCTTCCATTGTCGAGGAGGATAGGTGGCGAAAGACCCACAACTTCATAATTTTGTGCACAAGGAAGGCTTTCGAATATCCGAAGAGATGAGATTGGTCGATCTGCAAGGGGACACCTGTCAACAAATCACAATCTTCGAGTAAATTGTAGCAGAGTTCAGTTGATAACTAAGATTATTGAAGCCTGAAGAGTCGAAGGGATCTAGACCATTAGATCCAGAGGGACATGTGGCGCATATCGTAGCCTTCGGGTAAGTTTCATTTGATTTTTGGTTGAAAGTTGAAATTTCTAAAACCCGAAGACCCGAAGTGAATCTGGGTTGTCTGATCTGGAGGAGACGTGGCATAAATCTGTGAATTTTCGGTAAATCCCTAAAGTAATCCATAGTTGTCAAATCAGGGGAGATGCAAAGGGATCACAGTTGTTGATCCAAAGTGGACATGCTTCGGTGGATTAGAAACTCTAGAAATTCGACGTACGGAGGAAGGCAAGGTTTGACATTTGAGATTTTTGAAGCCCAAAAATCTGAAGTGACGATAGTTGTTGATGTGAGGGTAGACACGCGGAGCCATATCCAGAACTCTAAAAGAAAAGAGGAGGGGGAGAAGTTCGAATTCTCGAAGAAGATCTTAATCGTTGATCGAAGAGGGAGTTGAAGGACTGTTGATCTAGTTGAGGAGGATGAAGTCCTAAAGGCTGGATTCGTGGAGGAGATCCTAACCGCATATTTAAAAGGAAAGGTGTCAAAAGATCTTCCACTCCGAAAGATTTTCGTGTGGAAGAAAGTGGATATTTGAGATTTGAAAATCCCGATGTCTGAAATTGCGAAGGAGATCACAGTCGTTGATTGAAGGAGGGGCAGATCTAATACATAGATTGAAAGGCACAGATTTGAATGGTCGATTCAAACATTATCGTCAATATCGTGAGATCGATGATCCTATAGCATTGTAGGGAAAGGAGTTGCACATAGTTCAAAATATTGATGGCGGACCGCAATTCAAACCATGGTTTCGTCAGAAGGACACGTGGAAGCTTGAGGATAATTGCGGGCCCAAAAGTAGTTTAACTCCAAACCACTTGTGGGTGCACCAGCAATCACGTGTCCATCGCCCAAGGTCACCTTCAAGAGAGGGCTTATCTGAAAAGGAGCTATCTCTCAGCACTCTAAGATTTCACAATAGAGAGAAAGGGAAGGACGTGGGTTCTATCGAACCTGCACCAAGAAGCCGAAAGGGCCTATGTCTTGATAGAGAAGGAAACCATTAAGGTTTCAGAGAGTCATCAGACTCAATAATTGAAGATCCTTTGACCAAGATGTCATGCATCCCTATGAGGGAGTAGGGGGGCTACATCATGGGACCTCCATATCCATAATATACCAAGTTGGAAGCGCCCCCCAACATGTGATTCTCTTGGAGACCAAACCTGACCATTGTTGCAACCTTTAAATGCACACTTGAACAAATATACCAGACACAATAGAAATGAAATCAACAAGTTATCCTAGGTGTAGATTTCCTATCTCAGATTCTCGAGCCAATAACAACCTTCTAGTCACTGTAAAATCATGGGCATCTCCCCCAACAACCTATCACAGGTATGGATCTACTTCACTCAGTAAGGTTCATGCATTGCACACATTTAAATCCTTCACAACTCCCTCTCATAGGTAGAAGTGCATTCCATACATTGATCTGGAGGATTTCAATGAATGTAATCTAATACCATGTTAAATTTCAAACCATGGTATGCAGATTTTGCACTCAGAAAAATAACCCTTAACCTAGGTAGCTTAAAACTTGAAAACTTCCATCAAAACTACAAATCTAACCTACAATAATATACAAAAATGTACTATTGGAAATTATGAATATTTGAAACACTCTAAACAGAACCACTTAAAACTACATTTGTATTCTATTTCAAACTGGAAAGAAGAAAATTACACTGCATAAGCTCAAAACTAAAACTCTCCAACTAATATATTGGTGCATCTTTCATCTTCTTTATAGCTTGGTAAGATAGGGAAATTCAATGTGTCCAGGCACATGCATGAATTTCCCCTAACTGACATAGTCAAACATAACCCAAATCATCTCAACTAGTGTGCCCCCTTACATATAAATATTTGTCAGGGACATTGTGCTTCCTACTAGAGATAAACAACAACATTCAAACCTGTTGGTGGCTGCTATATATCTGTGCATATTAGAAAGTCTCATGTCCTGCCCTAGATGTCATATGGATCCACACCCTTATTTAAATATAGTACTAAGTAAATGCATGCTACAACTGATAAATCAAACTCTAGCTAGCTGGAATGCTAAATCTAAACAACAGTTCTAAATCTAGGAAAAGGATAAGACTAGTGCATACATGCATCCTCACTTTCTCACTGTCTATCATTGCAACACACTTCCCAAAGAATACTAGTGTTGCATCCTCATTATGCTCTCTCTCTGATGCACACAAGAAACTAAGAAGACAGATCTGATGTACCATCAAGGATCTACTATGTATGTTGGCTTCACCCAACTGTAGGAGAATGCTAACCTAGTATCCAGGTAAACTCTATTAATCTAGGTTCAACTTTTTTCGTCTCCCTCTTGGACCTTTATTTTTAATTTTTTGAGCAATCAATGGGATTTTAATCCCACTATACATTCCTCCTCTAGGATTACGCTTTTCTAGATCTTACTACTACATTCTACTTTTATTGTTTATTTCTTATTCTTAGCATTTTTGGTTGTGCATAGAGGTTTTGTCCACCTACATAGATAGAGTATTTATGGGTGTTATAGGTGACATGCTACCAATAGATTCCATACTTTTATACAACCATGTACTTTTCTGTAACTTGTTGGGACTCCATGGCCTTTTGGTAACTATACCAAGTAGGATGAATGGTTATGTGAGTTTTTTTTCTCCAAGGAAAACCTCATGGGATCCTCCCTCTTGTACTGAATAGTCATATGGAGGGTGGTTGAACCTCCAACCACAATAGAAGTTGGTAACCCAACGAGACCTATTCTGACTTGAACCTCGGTGAGACTAGAAANAGGAGGGCGAGAAGAATTTATTTCCAAGGAATCCTTCGAATCTGAGTTTGACGAAATCCCAGAAACACAAAGAATGCATAGGGGAAGGACTTATTCTAAGTCCAAAATCTCAAAACAGGTAATGCTTGAAAGAGCATAAGTGAGATCAAAGATAGTCGGGTTTGCAAGAGAAAGTTCATAGGCCGAGACCTTTGAACACTAACAAAAATCTTCTAAGGTAGAAGGATTCAAAAGCTCAGGAGGAGGAGCGACAAAAACCATCTGATGGATTGTGGGGAAGAACCTGGACTGTTATATCTATGTCTAGGGAGTGAAGGAAATGTATATGAGAAGAACATACCTCATCCATTGGATCTGAGCGGGAAGAACCAATGACCGTTGGATCCAGAAAAAGGTGCACGAGCCTTAACATTTTTTGTGCACAGAACAGTGGACTCATCAAAGTCCCAAAGTGAACATGGATCTTCCATTGTCGAGGAGGATAGGTGGCGAAAGACCCACAACTTCATAATTTTGTGCACAAGGAAGGGTTTCGAATATCCGAAGAGATGAGATTGGTCGATCTGCAAGGGGACACCTGTCAACAAATCACAATCTTCGAGTAAATTGTAGCAGAGTTCAGTTGATAAATAAGATTATTGAAGCCTGAAGAGTCGAAGGGATCTAGACCATTAGATCCAGAGGGACATGTGGCGCATATCGTAGCCTTCGGGTAAGTTGCATTTGATTTTTGGTTGAAAGTTGAAATTTCTAAAACCCGAAGACCCGAAGTGAATCTGGGTTGTCTGATCTGGAGGAGACGTGGCGTAAATCTGTGAATTTTCGGTAAATCCCTAAAGTAATCCATAGTCGTCAAATCAGGGGAGATGCAAAGGGATCACAGTTGTTGATCCAAAGTGGACATGCTTCGGTGGATTAGAAACTCTAGAAATTCGACGTACGGAGGAAGGCGAGGTTTGACATTTGAGATTTTTGAAGCCCAAAAATCTGAAGTGACGATAGTTGTTGATGTGAGGGTAGACACGCGGAGCCATATCCAGAACTCCAAAAGAAAAGAGGAGGGGGAGAAGTTCAAATTCTCGAAGAAGATCTCAATCGTTGATCGAAGAGGGAACTGAAGGACTGTTGATATGGTTGAGGAGGATGAAGTCCTAAAGGCTGGATTCATGGAGGAGATCCTAACCGCATATTTAAAAGGAAAGGTGTCGAAAGATCTTCCACTCCGAAAGATTTTCGTGTGGAAGAAAGTGGATATTTGAGATTTGAAAATCCCGATGTCTGAAATTGCAAAGGAGATCACAGTCGTTGATTGAAGGAGGGGCAGATCTAATACATAGATTGAAAGGCACAGATTTGAATGGTCGATTCAAACATTATCGTCAATATCGTGAGATCGATGATCCTATAGCATTGTAGGGAAAGGAGTTGCACATAGTTCAAAATATTGATGGCGGACCGCAATTCAAACCATGGTTTCGTCAGAAGGACACGTGGAAGCTTGAGGATAATTGCGGGCCCAAAAGTAGTTTAACTCCAAACCACTTGTGGGTGCACCAGCAATCACGTGTCCATCGCCCAAGGTCACCTTCAAGAGAGGGCTTATCTGAAAAGGAGCTATCTCTCAGCACTCTAAGATTTCACAATAGAGAGAAAGGGAAGGACGTGGGTTCTATCGAACCTGCACCAAGAAGCCGAAAGGGCCTATGTCTTGATAGAGAAGGAAACCATTAAGGTTTCAGAGAGTCATCAGACTCAATAATTGAAGATCCTTTGACCAAGATGTCATGCATCCCTATGAGGGAGTAGGGGGGCTACATCATGGGACCTCCATATCCATAATATACCAAGTTGGAAGCGCCCCCCAACATGTGATTCTCTTGGAGACCAAACCTGACCATTGTTGCAACCTTTAAATGCACACTTGAACAAATATACCAGACACAATAGAAATGAAATCAACAAGTTATCCTAGGTGTAGATTTCCTATCTCAGATTCTCGAGCCAATAACAACCTTCTAGTCACTGTAAAATCATGGGCATCTCCCCCAACAACCTATCACAGGTATGGATCTACTTCACTCAGTAAGGTTCATGCATTGCACACATTTAAATCCTTCACAACTCCCTCTCATAGGTAGAAGTGCATTCCATACATTGATCTGGAGGATTTCAATGAATGTAATCTAATACCATGTTAAATTTCAAACCATGGTATGCAGATTTTGCACTCAGAAAAATAACCCTTAACCTAGGTAGCTTAAAACTTGAAAACTTCCATCAAAACTACAAATCTAACCTACAATAATATACAAAAATGTACTATTGGAAATTATGAATATTTGAAACACTCTAAACAGAACCACTTAAAACTACATTTGTATTCTATTTCAAACTGGAAAGAAGAAAATTACACTGCATAAGCTCAAAACTAAAACTCTCCAACTAATATATTGGTGCATCTTTCATCTTCTTTATAGCTTGGTAAGATAGGGAAATTCAATGTGTCCAGGCACATGCATGAATTTCCCCTAACTGACATAGTCAAACATAACCCAAATCATCTCAACTAGTGTGCCCCCTTACATATAAATATTTGTCAGGGACATTGTGCTTCCTACTAGAGATAAACAACAACATTCAAACCTGTTGGTGGCTGCTATATATCTGTGCATATTAGAAAGTCTCATGTCCTGCCCTAGATGTCATATGGATCCACACCCTTATTTAAATATAGTACTAAGTAAATGCATGCTACAACTGATAAATCAAACTCTAGCTAGCTGGAATGCTAAATCTAAACAACAGTTCTAAATCTAGGAAAAGGATAAGACTAGTGCATACATGCATCCTCACTTTCTCACTGTCTATCATTGCAACACACTTCCCAAAGAATACTAGTGTTGCATCCTCATTATGCTCTCTCTCTGATGCACACAAGAAACTAAGAAGACAGATCTGATGTACCATCAAGGATCTACTATGTATGTTGGCTTCACCCAACTGTAGGAGAATGCTAACCTAGTATCCAGGTAAACTCTATTAATCTAGGTTCAACTTTTTTCGTCTCCCTCTTGGACCTTTATTTTTAATTTTTTGAGCAATCAATGGGATTTTAATCCCACTATACATTCCTCCTCTAGGATTACGCTTTTCTAGATCTTACTACTACATTCTACTTTTATTGTTTATTTCTTATTCTTAGCATTTTTGGTTGTGCATAGAGGTTTTGTCCACCTACATAGATAGAGTATTTATGGGTGTTATAGGTGACATGCTACCAATAGATTCCATACTTTTATACAACCATGTACTTTTCTGTAACTTGTTGGGACTCCATGGCCTTTTGGTAACTATACCAAGTAGGATGAATGGTTATGTGAGTTTTTTTTCTCCAAGGAAAACCTCATGGGATCCTCCCTCTTGTACTGAATAGTCATATGGAGGGTGGTTGAACCTCCAACCACAATAGAAGTTGGTAACCCAACGAGACCTATTCTGACTTGAACCTCGGTGAGACTAGAAANGCTACAGGGCAAGGGAACCAATAGTTTTTTTTCATAGGGGCGAAGAAATCAAGCTTAGATGCTTAATCCTAACCCTAACCTAGCCAATCCCCTAAAGGAGTAATGTTTGTTTACAGACAAGTAAATAAAACTTATGCCTAACCCTATTTCTAGTTTAAGTAGCACCAATTTGAAACATCCTGGAACTCACCTCGACAACTTTGGTTGATGCAGGTTAAAGCATATAGGATGGTCAGGACTCGAGGGAGTCGAGGTAGGGGAGAATCCTCGCAAGCACCGCCAAAACCACTAGCGCCACCACCACCATCACCCGAACTAGCTCTCATACTGTGCTCGTTGGAAGCCATTAATGAGACTTTAAAGGGGCGACAACTGGCAGGGAATGAAGTGGAACCCCCACCGTATGGAATGGGTAATCCAGAAGTGTCAAGGGATTTAGGGGGAGGAACTCCTCCCGAAGACATCACGCAAGAATTGCAGAAGATCAAACTTCCAGAGTTTGTCAGGGGTCGCTCCAGTGAACGCGCGGAAGCATAGTTGGAAGGCATGACAAGGTGTTTTTCCTTAAGGGACTATGTGTCCAACTCAAAGGCAAAGATCACAATTTTTCAGTTAAGAGATAGTGCCTTGAACTGGTGGGGCAACCTGGAAAGACAACTGCACCTTACCCCAGACACAGTATCTTGGGAACTTTTCGAGGAGAGGTTTCGAAGGAAATATCTACCAGCATACTACGAGGAACAACAGGTAGGGGCATTTCATGTCTTAGTACAAGGAAACAGAACTGTAGAAGAATATGAGATCAGATTTATGGAACTGGTCAAATATGTTTTGTATATGGATAAAGACCAATGATAGGTAGAGTGCTTCATCTATGGATTGAACCCTTAGATAAGAGATATGGTGTGGATGTGGAAACCGTCTTCAATAGCGGAGGCGGTGGAAAATGCACGTTATGTGGAAGAACACATGAACTTAATCGAGGGTACAAGATCGACATTTTCGCATCGCCCTGGATTCGTAGGAAAGGCCCTGAGGACATTTCCTAGGGGAGGGGGCTCAAGGCCACCACCATATGGTAACAGAGTCGCACCAAGTACGTTAGCTGCAAAGATTTCAATGGCAGCGAGTGCAACATCTCGTTCATCACCAACGGCGCAGACAGGTCCACAACCATCTCAGAGAACAACTAGTAGAGGCAGGGGTTCTAGGGGAAAGAACTCATTTCAGAGACAGCCATATAACAGTGCACAAGTTTGATATTGTGTTAACATTTGGGGGTGAAGAGGACCCCATTACCATCATGAATGCCCAGAGTTACAATCAGGGTTCGTGCATAGAGAAGGAAAGGCACTGAAGGGGAGAGCAAGTAGCAACCACCAGATTTATGCAGCGGTTAATAATCGCCAGGCCGAACATCAATCCATGGTGGTGGAGTCATCAGATATGCTAAATCATATCAATGTCAAGATTTTGTTTGATTCTGGTGCGACAGATAGTTTCATTTCACCATCTGCATTAGAAAAGAGTGGGTTGGCAGCCTACGAGCACGATGACTTTAAACAAGTTGAGATGGCTTCGGGGGAAAAACAAGCGGTAGGGCCTAGTGTTGATAATTGTATAGTAGACCTAGGAGTGTGTACTACCAGGTTGAAGATATATGTCACTGCTCTTGGAGCGTATGACCTAATCATTGGAATGGATTGGTTAGCAGCTCACCGAGCTTTGGTAGATTGTTTCACAAAGAGGGTGCTTTGTGTCGATGATGAAGGAAGACCAGTAGAGATCCAAGGTGTACAAAGAAAAGTGTCGTTACACTTTATATCAACTATGAAGGTTAAGCAATGTTTGAGACAAGGGTGTCGATTTTATGTAGTGTAAGCAGTGAATGAAAGGAAGGGACCCTCATTGGATCAGTACCCGGTATTTTCAGAATTTCAAGATGTTTTTCCAAACGAGTTACCAGGGTTACCTCCTGAGAGGGAGCTTGATTTTACTATTGAGCTAAAACTTGGTGCAGAACCGATCTCCAAGACTCTGTATCAGATGCTAGCACTGGAACTTTATGAATTGCAAATGTAGTTGAAAGAGTTACTAGACTTAGGGCTAATAAGGCCCAGTGTTTCACCTTGGGGCCCGCTGATAATTTTTGTAAAGAAGAAGGAAAAATCCTTACAAATGTGTATAGACTACAGGGACTTGAACTGTGCTACAGTGAAAAATAGGTACCCAATGTCGCGAATAGATGACCTTTTAGATCAAATGAAAGGAGCAACGATACTCTCAAAGATCGATTTGCGATCAGGGTATCATCAGTTAAGGATTAAGGAATGTGATATCCCAAAAAATACCTTTTGAACTCGATTTGGACATTACGAGTTTGTTGTAGTTCCTTTCGGATTGACCAATGCGCCAACAGTATTCATGAGCCTCATGAATGGCGTATTCCGAAAGTACTTAGACCGTTTTGTACAAGTCTTTTTAGATGACATCCTCATCTATTCCACGAATGAAAGAGAACATGAGGAACACTTGCGAATAGTATTGTTCTGCCTTAGAGAGAACAAATTGTATGGGAAGCTGTCGAAGTGTTACTTCTTCTAGAAAGAGATCCACTATTTAGGTCATATCATTTCCGGCGAAGGAATATCTATGGACCCAGAAAAGGTAAAGGCCATTATGGAGTGGCCAGTGCTGAAAAATACCCATGAGGTGAGAAGCTTCATGGGGCTATCAGGTTATTACCGGAGATTTGTGGAAGGGTTATCAAAAATAGATAAACCCATCACCACCCTGCAGCACAAGGGGGTCAGGTATGAGTGGACAGAAGAGTGTGATAGAGCATTCATTGAGCTTAATAGGTTACTAACCAGTGTGTTAATTCTACGAGTGTCAGATATGGAAAAGGACTTCACAGTATGCATGGATGCCTCAAAACAAGGGTTGGGGGGCATGCTAATGCCGGATGGAGGAGTGATAGCCTATGTGTCAAGGAAGTTGAAGAACCACGAAGAGTTATAAGCGACTCGTGATTTAGAGTTGACAGCTGTAATGCTAGCTCTGAAAATTTGGAGGCACTATCTTGTGGGGTGAAACTTTGAGCTCAAAACGGACCATCAAAGTTTAAAACATCTCTTCACTCAAAGATATCTGCATGTCAGGCAAAGGCAATGGAGTGAGTTTATGAGTGAGTACGATTTTGGTATTTCGTACATCAAGGGAAAGGAAAATGTGGTCGCATATGCCTTGAGTAGGAGACCACATATCTTCTCCTTCGTAACCTTAAAGGTCAATCTGAGGGAACATGTGTTGACACAACTCCAACGAGACAGTTGGTATTTAAAGGTTACTTCAAACCTCCAGAGCGGGAGGCAGTTAGATTCAAAGTATGAAGGATATAGTCTAGAAATAGATGGACTATTAAGATATCGAGGAAGGATGTACATCCCTGAGAATGGGGATATTCGAAGCATCATACTGAAGGAATCCCATAGAGC
>JZKD02S2201264.1:0-22457 GCA_000966675.3 Picea glauca
TCACCGGTCCAAAGACCAACATAATCCCTGCTTATGCACCTGTTTCTCCTGGAGTGATAATAAAAGCATTTTGCACTCATTTATTCACTGGTTTCTAGAGAGAGCTTTTGCTTCTGGACCGTAGTAGGCACCTCTTCTGACGTAGCCGGACGCCTAGCCTTGTCGGAATACTAGTAAGTAAAGCATCTTGGTCGTCCCATAGCCAAGCTTTGTTCGGCCCACCACAATAGTTCGCACACCTCCCTCCTCGCACACTTCCGAACCATGTGGGTGGCAGTTGGAAATGGAATCTTTGTTTCCTGCCCACCAATGCCAACCCTGAACCAATGGAGCTTGCGTTTCGCTTCGAGAACAACCAGATTATATACGTAATAATAGTTGACCATTGTCCCACCTACCGCTTTAAATGCTGGGTTGGCCAAGCCTATTGGATTTCGGGCTGCAACCACCTCTTCCCATGTGCTTCTATTCCTGCCGACTAACTAACTGGGTCATCTTCATGTTCGAACCTCCATGTTAGGCGGTAAGCTGGATTCCTTTCCTTCCCTTCCATATACCTTATAAGCATCATAAGGCCTGTGTTTCAATCCCATGAACTCAAATTCTTAAAGTCATTCTATTTTGGAAGGTGTCGTTCCGCAGGCTCAATATGCTGTATACCCGAGGGAGCTCGCAGCAATGGCAGATTTTTGGACAATACCCTTATTGTTTATCTCTATGGCCCTATTCATTGGCAACAATTGCCTAAGTATCTCGTTATATAAAACCCAATCTGAGGGGTATGCTGACATAGCTTTTGGTGGCAAGGAACTCCCATACATCCTTATATAAGTGGAATCAGCTCTGGGAACCAGTCACCCCAACCAGGCACACTTGGTGACTGCTCAGAAAGGGACCTTGCCCACTTTGCAATCCTGCTCCCTTTTCTATATAATGTCCAAAACCGTGTGATATTTGACTGCGGATAAATAATTGAAGTATGTATAACCTCTCAGACCATCTCTTTTGTGGATCTCATTAGCCCACAACTGCACTGGTAAGGTGTCGTCCCTATCAAAACCTAACTGAGGAGAAGTGTCCTCTAGCAATCGATAAACTACCAGGTGAATGAGGGGGAAGTAATACCTGAACTTTCTGGAGGTCTTGTGGAAATCGATGAACTGCTCATGCATCCTATTAGAGATGTAGGTGGCCCCATCATAACAGGCTGCATTGAAAGCAGTATCGTTATCAATAGCCATGATACTATATGGTGATGGTGAGCCGTGCTGGATATTCACAAGAGGCTTAACCAAACATGCTGATGTAGTCAATGGCCCAGAGCCTAAACTCACTGATTTGAATGGGTAGGCCCCGGTCCCAATTTTATTCCCTCATACGGGCAACATCTTCTCCCTGTCAAATTCCCTATAGCTAGCATATTGACGGGAAAACTTCTAAACATTGACTAGTATGGGGTTCTCAATATCTTCCGAGTCAAAACATTTCTGCAACAGAGGATAGGTCTATTAGGGCTACATCGCTGCCCTTCGGGGATATGAACCTCCTAGCTTTTTCATACCCCTAGGCAAACCAATCTACGATTTCGGGGACCAAATAGATCTCTGGACAGGTGACTTTGGCAAGGCCAATGGTCCATTGAAACCAGTGGGGTGGATAATAAACACCTTTCTCATAGGCCCTTTTCGCACTTTGGGAGACAATTGGACGGTGGGTTATCTAACCCCTCCGTAATTGTCCACCAGGGTTGGGTGACTGGAACGATAGGAATGGAGAAGCATGATCGTACGGCCACACCACTTACCTTTGCATAAATAGGGGGACATGCAATAATGTATTTGAGACGGAGACTGGTATAAAAATGAGGGTTGGAGTAGTTTAATGGCTATTAGTGGGTAGTCGTGGCATAGCAAGACCGAATGGGATGATTGTATGATGCCCCAGTAAGGAGGCATGGCTAATACACCTAGTTATCCAATTGGAGTTCGTCGATGCTAGGGGGTTGCTTTCACATGCCAGGGTAAAGAGTCTCCATTGACTGGCCATTCAGAAAGCATGACCCCCTTTCTCAATGAACTAAATGGAATTGGATGAATGAAAAAAAGGAATTCTTTAGAAGGAGGGAATATTTCATTCAATCTCCCAGTGAAGCGAGGATTCAAAGAGAATTAATTAGATGGAGTAGAGCGGTCGTGCCCTATCTATTGATTCCATACATAGCAGGGAGCCCCCTTCTCTTCGCGGTGTTGAGGGAATGGAACAATTTAGCATCTTTACTGTATTAGGGGTGGGCGCACTTCCCTTCCCTTCGATAGTCGGCACACCGGGAGCGAACTTTATTGCTGGGCGGGCCTACCAATAAGTGTATCCTGCTTTAAGATAAGTTAAGTTAATACGTATGTAATAAACCAATCGAGACGGATCTGGTTACAGAATAATGAACCACCCCGTTGAGACGGGGGAGTCTCAGCGGCGGGCACGGGGCGTGAAACAACACTTGTGGAGAAAGCTCTTGCTCACTGCACGCACTTGCCAGGTTGGGTGTAGTTCCCATTCACCCATCCCACCAAGTAGTGATCCATTATGCTACAGCCTGGTAGTGGTCCATCCATCATGCCAGAGCCCCTATTGTTGATTGATCCTGAACCTTTCAACCCCCTACCTATCTATTGTTGATCGATCTTGACCGGGGTATGAACGCAGAAAACGATTCGAGAAGCGCTCTCAACTATCCCTGAACCAATCGGTGGTGGAAGCACGGATAGATAGTGTGACCAGGGTAGTGTTCCGCCCTCTCCCACATGAGTCATAGCTCATGCTCTAGATAAGGAAAGGGACGGGAGGGGGAAGGGGAAAGAGGGAGCCAAAAGTGGGGGGGGTGTTCCCATGTCCCATCCATATACCCATTTGTTGCCCCTGCCTACCAATATTCCATAAAGTGATGGGGCGCTCCTGCACAAGCTCACTCTTCACCCACTTGTCGATGTTGCGAATGGATAATGAACATTTAGCGAGCAGGGAACGTAGTGAACTATTCCTCTTCTCTCAAGTGAGCGACCTATCATTCGTAGTGTTTCTTTCTAGGTGTGGGTAGGACGGGGGAGAGGCTCCCTCGTGAGATAGGGAGAAGTTCAGGTGATAAAGCTCAGGTGGCTGCTAATGCTAATCCCCGATGGTTCGAGGTTGCTAACTAGCATATTCTCTAACTAAAAGGGCTGGAGGTTTCCTTGCCATGGCTTAGCTGCTAACCAAGGGCCGATTCCCCATGGATAAATGAAGCTAGGGTATAGCTCTGGTATAGAGGTATAGCATGGTATTGCAACTCCTCTTCGTCAGTAGTCTACCACAAATAATAGAATAGGGGGGGTAGGAGTGGTGGGAGGGATCAATCTTATGGCATTGCTCGAATATCTCTCCACCGACTCGTCGAAGTTGAAACCAGATGCATATAGAGACTCGTCGAAGTCGAAACCAGATGCATATAGAGTGTTCTCTTAGAGAGCTTAGAGAGAGCTGACAGAGCTTCCTTGGTATTGTTTGCCTAGTAAAAGAGTGAGATATTCCTAGGAGGTTATAAGTGTGTTCTTAATATGCAGAGAGTGCGAGATTTCGTTGGGTTTCTAAAGGGATGGGCTCATAGGTTGGACTGTTAAAAAGAGATAGAGTTAAGGAGTTTCAATTCCTAATAGCAACATAAGTATCAATTGTAGTGTTTATTCCTTCCTTCCTTTATTACTCCTAATGTAGTCAAAGAGAGTATTTATTATATTCTTTCCCTTGTGTTCCTATTGTTACTATTGGTGTTCTTATTGTTCCTAAGAGAGTTGAAGTCTAGTCTAATATTCCATTCCTAATAGAGTATAAGATATTATAAGTTAAGTATAAGTATAGTATAAGTAATTAGTGGAGATTACAGGTAGGAGATCTATCTCTGCCTCCCCATCTCCACGACGACCTCTATAACGCTAGTCTTACTCAGGGAAAAGCCTAGCCCTAACTTCTTGTCATTCACACAATTCCTATAGCTTCATTACCTATATGATACCTACTAGTAGAGCTCCTACTGAATGATATGTACACGTGAAATGAAGAGGATAAATGCGCATCTGTCTCTAAATACCATATTAGTTAGTCACATGTTGGAACCTAATAAACCAAGCCCTTTCATCTCGAGCTTTTAATATTTGTCTCCCATATCTGGAAACCCTTGCTTCCAACATCTTTCCCCTTCTTATCTTTTTGAGAGGAAGAAACTTATCCTCTTCCCTTCACTTGTCTGGAGCAAGAAACCATGAGTTCAAGCCATCTTCAGTGGCTAGGGCGAAGGAATCTGAATGTCAGTTCCAATTAGTGTTGTAGCAAGACCAGGTAATCTCTTTTCATGTTACTTGCAATCAATGATAAATGAGAACTCCTTTTTTCATCCCAATGGCATGTTATTAGTCTTCTTTTGTAGAAACTATATGCATTTGATTATTGTAATACTAGCATTCTGATCCTAGTTAGTATATGTAGTTAGGAGTTAGTTATTGTAACTACCTTCTTTACAACATTGTCTCTTTTTATGTGCAGGTTGACAAGAAAATCATTGGAGCGAGAGACTGGAACATGGATTCACAAGAGGAGTCTTCTCCAAATTTCAGAATGCAAGTAGGTATTCTTCTTGCTCATTGGTAGTTATTTAGTTACATGTCCTTAACCACTTTTGTTGGTTAGAGTTAGATCTTTGGATGTTTGCTTTGTGTGATATCTAACCCAAATCATAAGGGAGAAATCCCTGAAACACCATCTTAAATTATTAAAGATTTGTTTTCTATAATTTTCTATTACTTTTTAATAATTTAATAATTTAAACACTGAAATAATAAAATTTAATAATTTTAATTTAATAATGTTTTTTTTATGTTTTTTAAATATGAAAATAAATTATTAAAACAAATTAAAGAATTCAAAATTGATTATAATAAAATTAACAATCATTATCAATTTTTCCGGTTAGAAAAAAACATTATATTCTAGAAAGAATATACATATGTTCAGTCCTACGGACACTTCATAACCAAACTTAACAACATCAGACTTTATACCAAAAGTGGCACGGTCGACCTACCACTTTTTTTTATGCTTTACCAACCAAAGACTCAAAAAAATTATGACTTCATGTCATTACACTCATATCATTGTCCGACATATCTCATAGAGAATAGAGAACTAAAACAACTTATTAAAACAAGACAAACTTTTACAAAGTGACTCAAACCCAAGTAACAACTAAAAATGGAATTCCAGGCTTTCAATTTCTTTCCCATCATAGAATTCATCGGCAATGAAAGAACCATGATAGCATTCCAGAGCTTCTTTTGATAGCTGATTTGCTTTTTTATTCAGCTCCTGATAGATATGGGAAAAGGAAGACCATTCAAATTCCTGAATAAGGTGCATAGTTTGGGAGAACAAAGATTTGTTCGCACGATCTCCACTTTACATTTTCCATTTTCCCAATCTATAACAACTTGAGAATCTTCGAGCACATGTATCTGATTTAAACCATGAGACCTTGAAAAGAAAAAAAGAGAGTACACAGCTGGAAATTCAGCCTTGGTATTAGAACCAGTACTGGGAGCATATCTTATATGAAAGTAGTAGTTTGCATTTATAAATAACTGAACACCTACCCTGCATCTAGGGGGATGGCTCGGATTGGCTCTGTCAAAGAAGCCCCACGGTATTGAATAGTCTAGCATCAACATTGATCGACATTGCACTTTCTTCTTTTTGGGTTCACATTTGAACTCTTTAGTAAGTTTCTCGATCATACAAGCCACAACCTCAGCTGATACGTGTTTGTCCTCAGCACAGAGTCAGATCTCCCCATTCTTTTTCCTAAATGTACAGTTCCAAACTCTCCTTATTCCAGGAGGCTTTAGGCTTAAAGCTCTTGATAATCCAGCTCCAGACCGGATGGTAAGGGTTGGACGTTTTTGGAAGGTTTTTGGGAAGTCTTAAAACACAGGTTTGTGGAGGCATGTGTGGGGAAGAATCGAAATTTGTGTTAGCTCGGTGAAAATCTACAAAAATGAAATGACAACAAGTCTGTAGTTGTGGGCATGTTTGAGTTGCACCAGAGGGAGTTGCAAAGATGGTTGTGGCAGAGAGTCTTATGGTGAAGAATCTGTTTTTGAGTGTCTTGGTGAGGTGAGGCGAGTCGTTTGACTCTACCCTATTGTAAACAAAGTCGGTAGTGCTCATTGTAATTGTTTCACAATAACAAACACTTAGTCGGGTGTTAGGCACAATTTGTGTTGCCCGAACTATTTTTGTGTTTTTCTTCATTTTTTTCCGCAGTTGTTCTCTTGTTCATGGATGCATGCTTAAATAAGACTAAGTGTTAAATTGTGTTAACAATTGTCTAAGTAAGCAAGAGTTTCACTAGAGTAGGAATGTGACTCACTAGTAGCCTAGAACGAAGTATGGCTATGCTCTAGGTGAAGAGGTGTAGTCCGGATGAAGTATTATTTGTGTGCCAAGAAACCAAGTAAGAAACTTCATGTGGTGTCACATGATCTCAAGAGACGAACGATCATAAGATCCGTTCGAGTGTCCTATGGGGTCGTGACATGTGGTATCAGAGCAAACTTGACTCTTCAGCACCACTGCAGTTGGAACAGTTGTGGGAAGAGGGAACACTTGTTTGGTAAAGAAGTTTGAGCCTAGGTTTTGATCCAGGTGGATATCGGTGGCCACCCACCTTTTCCATCTATCTCAAAACAATTTTCTGGCAATTTTGGCAATTTACTATTTTTAGCAGTTTTTAACTTCTGGTGCCATTTGAGGGCCTAAATGAAGGTTTTTTGCGATCGATATTCTCAATGATATTTGAAGGCTTTGATTGAGCCCCCAAAATGAATCTCCTCAATGATACCTTTCCAATGAGTTATCGTGCACCCCAAACGAAGATCGTATGCCAAAGTTACACCCCTGAGAAGTTGATACACCAAACTACCCAAAACGAGGTCCACAAAATTGTTGGCTTTTCATCTTCTAGGGTTAGGGTTTTGGATTTTATTTATTATAAAAATGACTTTGGAGCCTCATTGTAAAATCATCTTCTTGTGAATGCGAGTAGTGGACACATCTCTTCTCAGAGATAAGTTGTCACCATTCTAGCGAGTCTTTCACTTTGTATTTTTATAGTCTTTGTACATTTTCACTCATTAATAGAAAATTGTGTATTACTGTATCTCTTTGTTTATGGTTGCATCTATGATACATTTATTTTATAGTATTGGATATCCGAGATATCTTTGTACATTTCATTATTATATCTCCGCTCTCATTTTGTGCCGAAAATAATCTGGGTCAATGGTATCAGAGCAAGCTACTCTTGATCGTTTTTCAGTGCATGTCCCCGACGAGGTCCAAGTATAGAAAGTTGGGTCTCGAGCTTGTATCTCTTGAGGAAAATCTCTCTCGCACGCCCAAGAAACCCTCCATGGCGGAAGAAAAGAAAAACAACAAAGCGGAGGATTCTATTAATATGTTGCTTGAGCAAGCTCTCACATGACAAAGGGATGAAATGATGGAGAATTTTGCCCACATCCTTCAACGTCTATTGATAAAAATAGGCGCGTCTTCATCAAGCGACCACTTTGGAGGTACCTCACCTTTCAAGGTACAATTTAATTTTGATATTCGCATATTTGAAGGACAGATAGATGCAAATGCTCTAGAAAAATGGTTAAATCTACTAGAGGGTTATTTCTCCGCTCAAAATTTCTCTGATAAGGAAAAGATCACCTTCACACTCTTTAAGGCTCATCCCCATGTCAAACATTGGTGGGAAACTTACTGGGAGAAAAGTTCCACAGAGGAGTCCAGAATATATGTGGTCGAATCCACTTGGGATTTTTTGGTGGATGCGGTAAAGGAACAATATTACCCTGTTGGCAACTATGAGGACCAGTACATGAGATGGACCACACTACGGCAAGAGAGGGTCCAAGAAGTTTCGGAGTTCACCAATACATTCCATACCTTGCGCACCAAGATGGGTATCAAAGACTCTGAACAACATTTGGTTATGAAATACCTTGGGGCTCTACAAAGATACATCCAAACTGAAATGGATTTTCTGGACATCTCATCACTCGATTCTGCTTATCGATATGTTGTTGAATCGAGCAGAAATTTAAACACCAAAACAAATGGGAGTTCAGGTCTGCAAATCCGCAACAACCAAAGTATGATAAAGACGACCCTAACAAACTGTCTCCTGAAAACTAGTCCAAGCCACAGGAAAAAAAGGGTCACGAAAAGGCGAAAAAGGACACCGTAAAATGGTGTGATTTCCACAAAATCCCCTAGCACAACACCGATGAATGTCGCTCAAAATAGTCATTGGTGGCCAAGATCAAAGACAAGGAGTCGAACCCTGATTCAGAATCTGATTCGGAAAATATTGATAGAAGACAGATCATCGACGCACACCCCACTGCTATTGTCGCAACCACATGAATTCAACCAGAAGAACCAACAGATCCTGAAGAGGGGGAGCACCTTTTTCATTCACAGATGTGGGTGAAGGGGACCCCGCTGCATTTTATTGTTGATAGTGGAAGCCAGAAAACCTCATCTCAAAAGAGGTCATCAGACAATTGTGATTGTCGACAACACCACACCCACAACCATACAACATCAAGTGGCTTCGCCAGGGACGAGATCTTTGTGTCATCCAGAAGTGTTGATTATCATATGGCATTCAACCCTTCAAGGATGAGGTATTATGTGATGTTGCCCCACTGGATGTCTATGATGTTCTCTTGGGACAACCATATATGTGGAAGCACCATGTTATCTATGAGTCTCGATCCCGTAGTGTCATTTTTACTCAGGGGGGTCATCTCTACAGGATACCAGAGGTGGTTCTGACTACTATCCCACCTAAACAGTGCCGCAAGGTAGTATCTCATACTACAAAATTTAGCTTCTTCACAATCTGTTCAAAAGGTGAACAGAAGGATACTGCAACCACTATAGCCTTGGCCCAAGCACCTTCTATCCAACAGAAGCAGGTCGACAAGACTCCAACAAAGAGAAAAGGTTCCTTCTGCACACGGAAATATCATGTAGCCAAGCTGGTTAAAAAGGTCCAACCCTTCCAGTCATAGGCTCGTGACAACCTTCAAAAATCTAAGCAACGCAACTTCTCCAACAAGGCAAGCAAATCATCAAGATGCAGATTCAACAAACTATTTTCCCTCTCCCCCGGGCACTCAACGCAATGCAAACCATTGCTTCCTAAGGAGGGAGGATTGATCCAAGTGGATATCGGTGGCCACCCACCTTTTCCATCTGGCTCAAAACAGTTTTCTGGCAATTTTGGTAATTTACTATTTTTAGCAGTTTTTAACTTCTAGGGACATTTTGACGGCCTAAATGAAGGTTTTCCGGGATAGATATTCTCAATGATAGCCAAAGTCTCTAATTGAGCCCCCAAAATGAATAATGAATCTCCTCAACGATACCTTTCCAATGAGCTATCGTGCGCCCCAAACGAAGATCGTATGTCAAAGTTACACCCCCGGGAAGTTGATACAACAAATTACCCAAAACGAGGTCCACAAAAATGTTGGCTTTTCATCTTCCGGGGTTAGGGTTTTGGATTTTATTTATTATAAAAATGCCTTTGTAGCCTCATTGTAAAATCATCTTCTTGCGAATGCGAGTAGCAGACACATCTCTTCTCAGAGATAAGCTACCACCATTCTAGCGAGTCTTTCACTCTATATGTTTACAATCTTTGTACATTTTCGCTCATTAATAGAAATTTGTGTATTACTGTATCTCTATGTTTATGGTTGCATCTCCGATACATTTATCTTATAGTATTGGATGTACGATATATCTTTTTACATTTATTTATTATATCTCCTATCTCATTTCATGTCGAAAATAATCTGGATCAGGTTTGGTGAAGGTTCAATGAACTAAACCATTGTAGAGGCAACCTGTGTGCAGACTCGGTGGGTTGTGATAGGGAAGAGTTGTGAATGAGGCCGAAACTTCTAGTCAGAACTAGGTGCTTTCCTTGAGTAGGCCAAGCACAAAGGTTTGAGAAAGAACAAAACACTTGGGCAAGGCAGGATGTAGGACTGTCCTAAGACTATCACAGAACCGATCGTAGAAGTAACCAAAATGTTGAATGCAAAGACAACTGGGTGCAGGCCTTGGTGAACGATTCAACAAGGTGGATTGTTTGATCATGGGTGGTTTGAACCCAGTCTTATGTGCATACGTAGACCAAGATCGAAGTTTGTGAGGGTGAATAGGGCATTTGGGTGTGTAGACAAATGCAAAAATCATTGCATACTTGAGACATTGCGAAGGAGTTGCAAAAAACTCTTTAGTAACCCAAGTGAAAAAGGTTGAGCATTGAAATGGATGGTGCAAGTGGTGAAACTTGGAAGGTCAAGAGAGACAATATAAATCAATGATTCGAGAAGTTCCAAGAGGCCTTGGAGAGGATGGACGAATTTGATCCGCAAATAGAGTCTAAGATCAACGGATTGAAGGCCTTGACGAGGAAGTTTGAAACTTTTCCACTGGCTGCATTGGGAGCACTCATGGAGGAGATCATCCGCCATGAAGATAGAGCAACAATGAAGAATCATCCCAGACCACTCATAAGGAAAGGTAGGTTGATTGAATGTTACCTCTGTTCGCAAAATCATTTTATGAGGAACGGTCCAATGCAAGGGAAGTTGGTTTTATTCGTTGAGGAGAGTCTCGACCCACACTAAAAACAGAAGAGTCAAAACCCTTGGTAGAGGTGATTAAGGTGCCAAAACTGATAGAAGAGATGAATAAATTCATGGAAACATTGGTGGAATGCATGTAAGAGTTCGGGATAAGAGGTCAAGGACAATTTCCAAAAAGTGAAGCAGTTGACGAAATCTATTTTGTGAACAAAATGGTAAGTGGGATGAAGATGGAAGCTTTGGTTGACACAGGGAAAACACACAATTTTGTGAGTGAATGAGCCACGAAGTCTCTTCATCGCAAACCTGAGGATTGCACTAGAATGTGTAAAGTGTTGAAGTCAACCACAATGCCAGTGAGAGAGATCTTTCATTCAACACCATTGAGATTTGGGGAGTGGTTTGGCAAAATGGATATGTTGGTAGCTTCATTGGAAGATCATGTGATGATCTTGGGCTTGGACTTCCTCGGAATTTCCAAAGAAGCTCCACTCATTCATGAAATTCTCTTAGTATTTTTGGACAACGCCAAAACACCAAGCACACCCTTGAAGATGAAAAGGAAGCTCAAGAGGACCCCTAGGATATTTGTGATCAGATTGATAGAAGGATTCAGTGGGAGCACCAACAAGACTTGCAACATGACACAACAACCAGCAGTCATCCACGCCACAACATATCTAAGTAGTTTGGGGAAAGAAGAGAAACAACAACAAACGATGACGACGAATTCAGTGAAGACAAACATGGGAAAGGTTGGTCGATTGGGGAACCTCCAGAACCATGAGTGTGAGTGTAAGAGAGATCTGGACTCTTCACTTTCCATGGAGGAGGAGGAACATCACCAAGTGAATTTTCATCAACAATGAATCATGAACGTTGTGGAAGCTCGAGAAAAAACCTTACCCACTACAGAAACTCCAAGATTTGAGTCGATATAGTGTATGGAGGAACTTGCTCAACCAAATTTGGAGTCGGTTGTAGAAGAGGTAGGAGACGAATATTGACATATAGCAATGATCGTAAACTTTTGTAGGAAGTCCATGGGGATATACGACTTTCAACTTACTACAGAATGACTTGAGGAGTTGGGATGCACATAAAAGGAAGTTCGTTTGGTCATGTGATACTCGCACATGGAACATAAGTCAGACACGATGTATTCCAATAGCCTTGGTGGTGGCTATTGGGTACATTCTTCCTGCTAAACGAAGAATATGGAGACATGTTGTTGAGAGCAAGTAGCACATATGATGATCCCTAGTGGAGGTGTCACCGAAAGACTCAAGCAAGGAAGTTGCAAACGACAAGATGTGAGTTGTGGAGGAAACTTTCCAAATTGTGACAAGGAGAAGAACCTTGTTCAGAACTGAAAGGATTCAACTAAGTGAGACAAACAGGTTGAGAATTACAGTGGATGAATCAAAAAGAACAAAAGGGGTTGGACATGATGACGATGAGGCAGATGAAAAAGAGTTTGTTATATGTGGAGACATGCATTCTCTAGTGACAAACGTGAAAGTTGGATTGATCACCCAACCCATTCAGAGCTTGAGAGGATCCAATGTACATAACACATAAATGATAGAGTCAGAGTATCGAAGCCATCATGGGTCAAGAGTATCCAACACTAAGGCACATTTAGTTGAACATCCTGAAGAGATTTTCCATTAACTACAATGATTGGGGAAGAAACGGTTGTTGAGCAACAATGAGATCCAAATATGGGAAAAGATGCCATGGAAGTTGATGGGTGTTCCCAAGGACAACAACAACTTGGAGTAGGGGAGAATGTAAGGGTCTCCCACGACACCCATAGAGTGTGTGTGATCCTTGTGCAGATTCAGTGACGAATAGATGAAGAGCACAAGGAAGGAAGTGATCGGTTGGGTGAACGAAGACGTTTGGGTATGGGCAGGAGCACCTTGGGTGCATGATGGTGAGGCGTGGAACCAATGGGGAACACACCTTACTTGCCTTAGAACGATTAACAAAGGCTTGGGTTGTGTTTGGGAAAGCGCGAGGTGACTTAGGAGCATGCCCAAGGAGTGGAATCATCTATCCTCAGCAACATGGGCCTGCCAGAGAGGTTGGACGACCCCATCAACACACTCATGAGGAGTCATGGTGATTGACATGAAGAGCACACAAGGCAAAGCATGTGCACCAAAGGATGGGGTGCGTCGAACCAAGAGACGAAATCTTGATGGGCGCACAGGGTTTAGATGGGCGCACTAAGTCCACATAAGGGCGTGATGAGTTCGGTGAGTGTGGATTTGCGAAGGGGCGCGGCACCCCTAAGAGATGCATTGTTTTTCTTAAGTAGCCCTTGGAGCTCCTATAAGAGAAAGGGCGCACAACCAAGAGAAGGGATAGAGCATTTTGGTAAGAGTTTTGGAGAGAAAGTTTGAGGCAATTTTGTGATAACAAATTGAGGTAGAGTTTCCAAGATGGAAGACATGTAGCCAAGGGTTGGACGGTTTTGGAAGGTTTTGGGGAAGTATGAAAACATAGGTCTCTAGAGGCATGTGTGGGGCAGAACCAAAATTTGTGTTAGCTTGGTGAAAGTCTGCAAAACCAAAATGAAAACAAGTTTGTGGTTGTGGGTACGTCTGAGGTGCACCGCAGGGAGTTGTGAAGACAATTGCGGCAAAGAGTCTTGTGGTGATGATTTTTTTCTTGAGTGTCTTAGTGAGGTGAGGTGAATCGTTTGAATCTGCCCTATTTTAAATTGAGCCAGTAGTGCTCATTGTAATTGTTTTGCAATAACAAATAATTATCTAGGTATTAGGCATGATTTGTGCCACCCAAACTATTTATGTGTTTGTCTTCTTTTTCATCCGCGGTTGTTCTTTTGTTCATGGATGCATGCTTAAATAAGACTAAGAGTTAAACTGTGTAAACAATTTTCTAAGTAAGCAATATTAGAAAGTAATGGATGTGCTCGTTTAACCATAGATAATATAACAATATTGTCATCCAACCATAGGCCAAAACCACCCCTGAGCACCTTAACCTTGATAGAGAATGATTCTGGAAGAAAACCAATAGCCAACCAAGGCTAATGCACCGAGCAAAGATAACCAAGACTAGTAAGAAAGTCCAACCATAACCAATAGAAAGTCTGAGTCTAAACCAGGAAAACAGATTGCGGCAGCTACTAGCTACATCAGCTCCCCAAACTTGCGTACTTGCCTAGTTTTTGCAGCGTGCACTTCTTCCTAGCTGAAATTATGAGATGTGTGTACAAAATGAGGTATGACTACTTGTATTTATATTGTTTTCCTGATCTGTCTGGGCCAACTTCTCATTCTGGAGGATAAATACTTAATATTAATTATTTCCTTGAGTCGACTTGTCTTCTAGGGTTAAGTTTTATGCTTTAGGGTTTCTTCTTTCTTTCCAGAATATTCTATTCTCATCAGGGTTACATGTGGAGGTAAATACCTCCTGCAACTACCATAATATCAACACTCCCTCCTAGCTAGGGAGGTATTGAAAGAAATGGTCTTGAGCACAAACATACCATTCAACCAGTAGCATCATCATAGTCGTACAGACTATCTCATGATTAGTTCATGAGCACCATCATAAATATCAGTGTCATCTGACAGCATTAGTTGCATCATCTCTTGAAACCATATTCCATCTGAGTAATGATGTTTAATAAGTCACTCATTCCAAAGAGTGATACAAAAACCATTCTTCTAATCTGGGCATATGTCCTAGAGGAATAAATGTCCTGGACCATTTTCCGTCTAGAGAGTGTATGTCCATTAGTACATTGACCAGCCATCTAGCTGATAATCATTTTCAACACTATTGATAGTCTACATAGAAATCAGAACAATGTCATTCAATAGAACACAACTGTGTCTATCCATAGTAGTACACAACTACAATCCAATGGTACACTACCACACCAAGTCTCACACACCTACTTAATCAGTGACACATAGTCACAACTAGTGGAACACATCCACCAGTACAATAGCATACATCTATTGTCCAGAGACATACAGTCTCCATAGAAATCATATCATCTGATATCAACCTGCATAGAAAAACAATGTCATGATATAAACTAAGTCATCTAGGCCATTCTTCCATTCACATCTGTGAGATCTGGAAGAGCATATGCCCTCAAAAGGTAAAAAATCAACCATGAGCTACTGGACTATTCTTCTCAATCATAGAAGAATAACTGTCATGATTTCTGAGCCTGGACCATTCACCTATCTGGGCCATTCCTCCGACACTAAACAAAGTGCAACCTGGAGAGAATGAGTCTGCCCTAGGGAATGCTTGTCCTTGATTGTTGAACCTTGAACATTCACCTAACTGGGCCATTCTTCTGGCACTTAAAAAAGTGCAACCTAGAGGGAATGAGTCTACTCTAAGGAATGACTATCCGGACCATTTCCTAAGGAAATGATTGTTCTGCACCAACCTCCAAAATAGACCATTCTTCGAAACTGATCACAACTATGAACTTCGAAAGAATGACTGTCGAACGAGGTGAACCATTCTTCTTGACCACTACTGAGAGTGATTGTCAAGAAGAAATACTATCCTAGACCATTCCCCCACACTAACCATAAGGGGAATCAATGTCTATGGTACATCAACATTCTATCGAGCCATTTTCATTACGACAATCACCGTCCGATCTGGACCATTTTCCAAATTGGAAAATGCCTGTCTGTCAAAAATCTCAAACCACTTTCTGAACTAGAAAGGAACTACTCATCCTGGACCATTTTTCGAACTGAAAAATGACTATCCATAAATCAATGACACATAAGTGCTCCCTCCCAACCTAGGAGTCATCTCTTCCCTTTTCAATAAGGAAGTCATCTCCACGAGCTCCAGATTATTTCTTGAGTATGCAAATTTTTCATCTTGGACAGAGGTTTTATAAAAGTATATGTTATCTTCTCATTTGTGGAGATATATTGGAGAACCACTTCTCTTTTTTATGGACCTCATCACGGAGAATGTAATTCTTGATCTAAAAGTACTTCGATCTTTCTGGAACACTAGTTTTCTATGAAGGCTTCATATAACTCTTGATCATTACAGTATATCATGTTTGGATTCAGCTCCTTTTGTTTCCTGCTTGCTCATGACATCATGGAAAGGGTCAAACTGGAACATATCTAAGTGGCACTTCTTCTGTCATCATGAGAGTTTGTCATGGATTTTGAAATCCATCATCTTGGACTTCTGAGTAACCATTTTGATACAATATCTTTGTTATAGAAAGTTTTCACCAAGCTTTTGTTGTTCATTGGAGGCTCTGCACCAAGTTGTCTTCTTCCATCTGCATATAAGAGTATCTTTCTGGTATACCTCAAAACCTTGAGGTTTCTCTACTTATGATTCTTTTTTCAATTACTCTATTGAGGAGAACAATCCTTACATTCATCTGATGTAAACTCCAACCTATGGATACTGCGGATGATATAATGGCTCAGGTAGAGGTATGTCTAGCTACTTGGAACAAGCTATCATCATAGTCTTCTCCCTCCATTTGGGAGAACCTCTAGTTCTAAATCTCACGATGCTTCCATTCATAAGTCTTTCATACATTGTTCTTCATCACAGCCTTCATTTCTTATGCTTGATTGCTTCTAGTGGGTTAAAACCAAGCTAGTAGTCTTTTGATTCTCGATATAATGACTGGTTGTTCTGGCTTTTCTTTCTCTCTTGGAATCTTCATGTTCTTCCTCATGTTTCTGTTTAGCTCTTGGGTTCATGGAGTTTTCTATAGATTCCATGCTCTAAAGATTCTTACTTCTTCCTTTCATCATAGGATCATGGATGTGGATGGACAACCAGGGATACTTTAAGGCTTCTTTTCGAAGAAGACTTCTTCTAAAGTCAAACTGAACATGTGTTGCTTTTCATGGTTGCTACCATTGATGGGAACATGGATAGCTACTTCATAATCCTCAATGGGTCATATTATTTAGGATTATCTCCCTCCTAATCCTTGCTTCATGCATGAATGCATGCTCTTCTTTTGGAATTATATAATTGGCTCCCTCCATCTAGGAGAGTCCATGCTTCCATCTGCATCCTTATTGCCTTCTGCAAAGTGTCACAAGTCTTCTTCTTTTTTTAATTTCCTCTTGATTGTTGACTTCTTTTTGTTTTTACTTCTTCCATGTTTCTTCAAGTTTGATTTTGATTTCGGCTTATCTTGCAGTTGTAATAACTTCTACATGAATTGTTACCAAGGATTGTCAATGTACTTCATCTTTTCATTTGTAATGCTTGACTTGTAGTCATCGTTACAGAAATACTTATCTTGTTATTCTTCCGTAGGTATTGTTTCTCTTTGAACATCTTATCTTCTAAGAAACATATATGCAAGAAATGTATAGAAACTCTGTAAACAAGGTATGTACAAGAATTATGAAGAATATTGTTAGTATGTTACCTTGTCTTAGAAGAAGAATTTTGTTTTATCCTGCTTGGCCTTCTTTGAGGGTTCCCATTCTTCAGAAGCTGATGATTCATGTGTTTCCTTCCTTTTCTTTAACTCAGGACAATGATTCTTATAGTGACCATATTTTCGATAGTTGAAGAATTGTATTTTTGACATATCTTTCTCTTGGTTTGGTTTCTTCTTTGAGCCAAACTTCTTTTTATTCCTGAAATCTTTGAACCTTGCTGTGAAATATTGATCATCATATTTCTTTTGGGGTCTCTCTTTTGCACTAATCCTTGATTCTTCTTGTGCACAATAAGTCCAAAGTTCTTTAAATGTGGGATACTCCTTCCTTGTGTTCATGCTTGTGGTAAATGCATCCCATGTCTTGGGAAGACCATTGAGTACTATATTTACCAGTTCCTTCTCTAAAATGATTTCTTCAATAGCTTTTAGTTGATCTATTAACTGAGATATTCTCACAAAGTATGATGTTATGATGTCATCATCATTCATTTTCATGTCACGAAGTTCGTTCTTCAGACTCATTACTTGTCCAATGTTTCTAACTGAGAAGAGGTTAGTCAGGGCATCGTACATCTTCTTAGATGAGTCAAGATGGGAGATGTAGGGCATCAAGTGGTATCTTATAGAGTCCACTATGATAATCATGGCATTGATGTAATTGTCTTTGAAATTCTCCATAACTGCAATGTTATGAGGTTCCTTCTCTTTTCCTTCTTAAAACTCTGGTTCCAAGATCTTTCCTTTCATGATATCCAACACTTTATTCTTAGCAAGGATGAGATCATTCCTTGTCTTCCATGATCTGAAGTTAGAAGCCCAATCTAACTTGTTTTCTGACTTCATAGAGTAATTCATAATTGCTTTGACTTGGTCAACCCTTGATTTTAACCAAAAACTCAAACTTGACGTCTTAGCTTGTTGAGAGTACCAGGAGATGCGGTAGGCTAGGGCGCACTAGGATATCCAGAAATTAGGTCAATCTCTTCACTTAAGGTTCCTCAACAAGAGGGTTAGGGTTTTGTTGTTGCATCAAAAACCGACTACAACTACAATTGTAACTAATCAAATCCTCCCAATCTATCTTCTAGCAATTAGACTGTCCGAAGATAGTGTGGGACTATAACCTGTTAGAAAGTAATGGATGTGATCATTTAACCATTGACAATATAACAACATTGTCACCCAACCATAGGTCGAAGCCACCCCCGAGTACCTTAACCTTGACAGAGAATGATTCTTGAAGCAAACCAATAGCCAACCAAGGCTAATGCACCAAGCAAAGATAACCAAGACTGATCAAAAATTCCAACCATAACCAATAGAAAGTCCGAGCCTAAACCAGGAAGACAAATTGCAACAGTTGTCAGCTGCAGCTGCTCCCTAGACTTGCGTACTTGCCAAGTTTTTGCAGTGTGCACTTCTTCCCAGTTGAAATTCTGATTTTTGTGTACAAAATGAGGTCATGAAACCCCCCTCCTCTCCTGAGGTTTCTACGACATCCCACTCTAGGATATTTCAATATTCTGAGTCAGATTGACACTTCGGGCCCTTGCTAGACCCAAATTAACTACACAGGTCCCCTATTTCCTTAGGTGTAGGTTCTATGGAATCCACCGACCCTCTCCCTAGCGCTCTTGGCTAATATTACTTCGTGGGTGCTAGTGCCTTCTGCTAGGCCCCTCCTGCATGTGACCTCGGGCTATGACCTCTTGTAAGTATGTGATTACGGGCATGAACAAGAGTGGTTTGAGACCAACCCTATTTTCTCCCCACAATTCATCTCCAATTACCAGACGTCCTTTTGGCAATACCGTGGTTTCAATTGCGGCCCGTTTTAACAATTTTAAAGTTCGAGCATGTTCTGGCCCCACAATCCAGCTCGACCATCAATCTTTTGACCTTGATGGTGTTCGTGACCAATAACTGAGATCTGTTCTCTCTTTCTGCCTTCTCTCCTCCTTTCACGGGCCTTCCCAGACCTCCATGATCTGTTGACATGTGCCCCCTTTCAATCAACGGTCATGATTGATTTTGGCAATCCAGACTTCAGGGTTTTCAACTCTCAAACTTCACTTCCTATAAAGTGGCTATCTCCCGGAGTGGAATATCAGCTAACACTTGTCCCTTGCAAATGGATGGTTCCGATGAACTTTGACTCTCCGGCCTTCAAGATTTCTTGTTAAACACCTTCTCTTTCTTCCAGAGTGACTTTCTCCGAAGTGGTAGATCCTCTACCACGTGTCCTCCTCAAATCAATGGCTCTAGTCTTCTTTGGGACTTCAACACCTTCTACCAAGACCAGATCAATGGTCTTTGCACCCTTCTCGATCAACGATTGAGATTCACTTCGGGTCTTCGACGCTTTCACTCTTTGCTTCCCTCTGGAGTATTTCGTACTCAGAGCTTTGTGTCTGACGCCATGTGTCCACCCCAATCAATGACTCTGCCTCTGCTTCAGGAATTTGGACCCTTCAACTAGATCAATGGCCCTTCATCTCCCTTCTCGATCAACAATCGAGATCTCCTACGAGGTTTCGAGGTTTTCCCTCTCATCTTTCCTCCAGAGTTATAGATCTGGCATTGTGTGTTCACCTTCAAATCAATGACTCTCGTCTACTTCGAGTCTTCAGGTCTTCGACCCTTCGGCTCTCCAGGCTTCAGGGGTTTCAACTCCTACAGAATCATTCCTCTCGGAGTGCTTTCATCTGAAATACACGGATTTCCGCCATACATCATCTTGGATCTAACGATTGAGGTTTACTTCGGGTATTTACCCGAAGTTCACAGATTCACGTTACCTGTCCTCTGGATTTGACGGTTGATATTTACTTTGGCTCTCCGACCCTCTGGGATTCGGGATTTTCAATTCTCAACTGAACCCCTCGAAGTGATTTCCCCAGAGTTCACAGTCCATCGCACATGTCCCTCTGGATCTGATGGTCCAGATCTTCTCCGGCTCTCCGAGCTTAAGGAGTTTCAACTCTCAACTGAAACTCTTCGAAGTGACTTCTCCGGAGTTACTGATCTGCTGACACGTACCTCTTGGCGATCAACGATCAGGATCGACTTTGGTTACTTCACCTCCTCCTGGTCCATGAACTTCTGGAGTTGTGTATCTTGCGCCAACTGTCCTCCTTGACGATGGATGGTCCCAAATTACTTCAGGACTTCGAGACATTGGAAAGTCCGCTCTCCTATACACAGAAGGGTTAAGTCTTGTGTCCTTTACCTAGATCCAACGATTGTTGGTCCTTTCGGGTCAGATCCAATGGATGGGATCTCTTCTTTTATCCTTCACACTCCTCCTATCTAGATGTCGGATTCGACGACTCAGATTTATTCCCACAACAGATCTGACGGCTGTTGTCGCTCCTCCTTGTGAGCTTTCGATCTCTTCCAACTTAGAATATTTTCTAAGCATTCAAAGACTTTCGCCTTTGCTCCTCCTATGAGTCCAGTCTCTAGGATCTTGTCTTCACTTCTGAAAAGCACTATCTCTTCTGATCTTTGTTCCTTTGAGGATTTCGATTTCCCATGCACTCCTTGCATTCCTGGGATTTCGATAACTTAGATCGAAGGATTTCTTGAAAATAAATTCTTCTCGCACTCCTTGCATTCCTTGATACTCCGAAAAGCATCAATTTTGTTTACTCTTTGCAACAGAGTCCTTCCAACCCCTCTCTGTTTGAATGAGTCTAATATCCGACTCGGCCTATGCACACATGGCGTGGCTCTGTGCACTCCTTACACTTCTTTCTTATGAATATTCAACAGTATCTCTCCTGAGCTTCCCTGAGGTTAACTCACCTCTGTCAATGCACTCCTTGCGGACAATGTGCACTCCTTGCACTCAAAACTCACATAAGAGAAACAATTAAAACTTACTCAATACTTCACCAGTTCACACATTCAAACATGAATGACATATACAAGCATAAAAATGAACACAAACATACAAACACACCATGTGCAAGAAAAAATCATTTTCTATTATCTATGTGTGTCTATAAAGATGTTTACAAAGTTTGGATTGCAATAAAGTCTTAACTCTCTCTTATCTTCTTGTATTTCTGAACTTTCGAGCTTCTCAGGCTCTCCTCTCAGAATCCTATCCCCTAACTCCTAAAAATCTCTCTGAAATATGATCCCCCAGGTCTCTTTACAAAAGAGGGCTCTATGAGCTTCTCCTCTCTCACCTAACCTCATCTGTTACATTTAAGTTTCATAAATGGTCATCTAGTCTGAATTGAACCTAGATCCATCAACCCGTCAGCCATTAAAGGTGACCTTATCTTCTGTGTAAGTTTTAAACTTGTGAAGTAAAGTAATGCATATAGATTCTTAAGCAAGACATAAATTAATCAATCGCTCATACACAGAGTACACAGAGATTTTATACCGGAAACCCTCAACCGGGAAAACCTTTCTTATATTCATTATGTCGGATTTCACCATTCACCATACAATATATACAATGTTTTTAGGTATTACGTAGATACCAAAACCCTAATCCCTTAATCCAGGATTAATTTACAAATCTGCTAAAAATAGCAAAAACTAGTGGGAGGGATCGTCATACACAGTTGTCATATCTGACACGCCCACACACACACATGCAAATAATATAGCACATATACCCAACATTCTGCCTGTACAAAGGCATGGCTTGGTCTTCACTCAACCTTACAGCATGAATCTGTATGGGATCATATTTTAAATTTAAAAATGGGAGGGTCAGTGCCTCTCCCTCTCTTGAATGCACGTTGATGTGCTGGAATGTTGGCACATTGTTGAGGTGGAGCGATGCTCTTGCATCATACTCTACTGTTGGGAAAATCATGAGCTCCTTCTCATGAGCTCCTTTGTTCTGTTGTTGAAATCCGCCCTGAATCCCAAACTTTGCCTTGGAGTTGTCTTGTTGCTCCTTTGCCTTGTTGTTTCTTTTGTCGCTGCTTCTTCTTCTTCTTCCTTGCTGCTATGGTATGCTATCCTCTGTTCAGATTCCCTTTGTTGTATGCTTCTACTATTGACCTCAACATCGACTCTCTTATCTCCTCTATCACCATGTGTTGTTGGGTATTCTACCCTACGGACTAATAAGCTAGGGCTCTAAGCTCATACACAGATCATGACCCTCAAGACTTAACTTTTAACCTTCTATCCGAATCTAAAACCCCTTTTTTCACATGCACACAAGAGAAGAATGAACCAACCTTTTTCCGACGGTTGAAGTAGAT
>JZKD02S2201264.1:22870-33759 GCA_000966675.3 Picea glauca
GTTAGAAAAAATATATATTTTATTTATTTTAAACAAAATGAATAATGTTTTAATATGTGAATAAATTTATTGAGATCTACTTTATTTTTATTTTTAAGAATTATTCAATATGGTATGATTATGATTCTTACCTCATGAAGCACAACTTGGATACAAAATCAATCTTTTCCTTGCAAATTTGGGTATTAAATGGTTTTAGTTTACCTTCGTTTAATTGTAGTGAAAAAAAAAAAGGAAGTAAAATTGATTAAAAGACAATTGGTATTCAATTAGATTTTTTTATTAAAAAATATATTAATTGTTTTTCAAAATATCATTGACTTTGTATATACAGAATAAGGTATAAGATTTGACTGGTAAAATCTAAAGAAGTATACATACTCTACCCCACTAATATTGCTTATAAACAATGTTGTAAAAACAATGTCAACAATGTCAACAAATATTGGTTATAAACAACTTCAACAATGTCCTAATATTGCTCATAAAGCATGTCAACAATGTTGTAAAAGCAATGTCAACAATATCCACTAATATTGTTTATAAACAACTTCAACAATATTGCAAAAACAAAGTCAACAATGTCCACTAATATTGCTTAAAAACTATAATAACAATGTCAAAATATGTTCTCTTGATTATTCGGATGCAATCATAATTAATTACTAACAAAAAAAATAAACCCTTTACTTATAAATAAATATAAATGGATTCTTTTCCATTATCATGAAACATGGTAATTGGAAATTTGATTTTAGTACAATTTTTAATTTTCAAATAAGTAAAGTTCCATAATACACACATTTAAATATATATATAATTTGAACTAGTCTAATGGTTAAGAATATGTGTTTTCTTTTAAAAAGTTATAAATAATACACACATTTAAATATATATATATATATATATATATATATATATATATATATATATATATATATATATATATACAATCTGAATGGGTTTAATTGTTAAGAATATGTATTTTCTCTTAAGAGGTTACAAGTTCATTTTTTTTTTTTTTTTATTAAATTAGATTCGTTTACATTTTCATATTCACACATAATCTAAACAATATTCAAAGAAAACTAAAATGGAAGATTCATGACCGTTACGGTACCCCATGTGAGTGACACACAATCCACCATTGCAAGAAACCAGCAGGAACGAGTGCAGAAACAAGTAGGAAAGGAGCAAATTCATTGGTTACCTGCGACAGTTCAACCGTTAACCAATCCATGTGGCTTGTTCTTGTCTTTTTCTGCTCCTCAGAATCTTCCTGGTGTTTTTCTGCTAATTAATATTACTATGTCTTCTTCTCCTCTATCTTAGTCACCCATCGTGCTCTCGCTGGTGTGGATTGAGCTCATGTGCCTTTAAATATGACCGCGTAAGCATATATAACACACTTTCTGATTAAATTCAGGTCTTGTCTATGTTTTATATTTTTTGAGGATTTCCCCTCTCATACTGATAACATTTACCATTCCATATTGTTCTTCGCTCTTACAACTTTCCAATGAGCTATCTCAGGCCTGATTTCGTTGTCTGTAGCTTTGAATATGGTTTTTTGTAGCTCCAGATATGTTTGTTTGAAGTCTACATAGTCATTTTTCCCCGCAAATCCATGGATGTATGTTTTCTATGATTTATGAGGTTTTTGGTTACTGATTAGGCCTGAATACCTCTTCCACTATATTCCTCTACTCGATACTTTCCAATGAGGTATCGTTGTCTCCATTCTGACACTTGTAGCTTGTGTTATGCACTTTTGAAAATGAAACTCAATAACCCCTTATCTTCTTGTGGGTGAATCTAGGTCATTGATATTTTACTTGGGAGCCCGAGTAGGTCGGAGTAGTTCACAACCATTGATCTGGTTGAGTGTAATATCTTGGTCGTTGGTCAAGGGGGAAGGCTATCAGAGAATCTAAGTGATGGGATTTTGACAACAAGGAGGCATGATGCTCATTGGTTCCTCGGAGGTGATGACAATGAGATATGGATCGTTGGGGAGAGGAAAGTTTGTAAGTAGTGTCAACGACACGGGATCGTCGACGATGTGGGATCACTAAGTTAAAGGGTCGTTGACAATGAGAGATCACCGACAATGTGGGAGAGTAAGAGCCATTGACAATCCTTGATTTAGCGAGTGAACATAAATGGACCATTCGTTGGAGTGCTCAAGGTTAAGGTTAGAATATATCTAGATGAAGAGGATGACATGTGTCAACACCTGGTATGTTGTGATGACATGTATATCCATTCTAGTCCACGCATTAAGCTAAATATGGGTCCACGTGTCATGCGGGTGATGTGCCACGTTTCAGTTTGATCTAGAGTTTTTGGGTCATGGTTAGGGTTGAGTCCCAATGACACATGTCATGCCAGATGGCATGTGGTGGAAGTGCCACGAGTCAAAGGTGTCGTTTGGGGAAGCTAGAGGTTGTTAATTTACGGCCAACTTTGCAGCAACGATATGATCAAGGCTATTAATCATTAACTCTCGAGGGTCATTGGATCTGGAAGATGAGGGAGTCATCATCGGCGAATGGAGTATAGTGCATAGGACATGAGTGATGGAGCCCCAATGATGAAAACGTCATGAGGGAGTCGTTGACGATGGAAGGTAAGTGGCATCCAAGTGATAGAGAAGAGGGAGTTCAATGACAAAAAGGTTTTCATCGGCGAATGGGTCAGAGGACTAAAGAACCTAAACGAAGAAATCTCAATGACGAAGAGGACATGTTGTGGGTGCCACATCAGCACCACATGGGAACCACATCAGATGGTACAAATGAGAGGGAGCCACATGGGTGCCACATGTCCGTGAGGTGGAAGAGGTGAGTGAAGGCTTAGGAAACTTCAAGGGGGCATACATTCTAATCAGTAACTTGGATTTAAGTATGGTTATCATCATTGGAAAGATCTCGTCGAGAAGAATCCAACTATGAGGTTTGTTTAGGGAAAAGAATAGAAGAAAAGAAAGAGAAGAATCAATATGCCTCAGGATTGGGTTTTCAAAGAAAGGGAAGGAGATCAAGGGAGTCCCCCACATGCATCTCAAGGTTGGAGCAATCTTGAAGAGAAGAGTTCCTGCTATATGTTCCTGCAACCACAGAGAGAAACAAGATCAATTATGTGATTAAAGGAACACTCGCCAATACATGTAAATTATTAGATTTCATTACCTTTAAGTAAACTTATGAATAAGTATTGAAATTGAAGACAATGAAGAGGAGAGGTTTCTCGAAGGCAGTCATCTATGATCTAGATTAAATAACTATCATGATAGCTACATGAACATATTCTTCATCACATAGAAAGGATTAGTGACCTTATAATTCAAGTTAAGAGTTGTCCAATATATGAGAGTATAAAGATGAAGATGTTAGGAACCACATGCTAGCAAGAGTATCCAAACCTTGAATAAGTAACTTACAAAAATGATTAATAACCAACATCAAACTCATTCAAGACATGCACTAGATGTTGGGTATGTGTTATATTCTTTGCATAGGGGGGTTAGAGTATTTCTACTAGCGCCATAAACGAAGACAATGTTGGGTACTGAAGACATCGACATCTGGAAACCAAGCACAACGCAAGGTCAACAGCTAAAGGTCGAAACCAAAACAACGAAAAATCACACAAGAGTATGATACACTAAAATTACAAGCACTCATGCAAAAATGATTTAAGCATAGTACTTCTTTAAGTAAAGCCCATTTCTAGGTTCACTCAAAGGGATTCCATCATAATCAACCATCTCATAAGCTCCCTTCTCCAACACTCATTTGACAATGTAAGGACCCCGCCACATGGGCTCGAATTTACCGGCCCTTAGAAAATCACAATCTTTCTCATAAAAAAGAACTAGATCACCTTCAGAAAAAACATGTGGCTTGACATGTTTGTCATATTGGGATTTAACATGTTCTTCTGAGTTTCAATAACTAAGGCAGTGTCGCGATGGGTTTCGTCTAGTTGCATCAAATACAACATACACTCCTCTTTAGCAGAGGTGTTAGGGAGAAGTTCAACGACTAGTTTCAAATATGGTATCTCACATTCAATCGAAAAAATAACTTCAATACCATAAACTAACTAGAAAGGTGTGAATCTCATGGAAGACTTCATGAATGTCCGATAGGCCCATAATGTTGAGAACAACATCATGTGTCAGTTTGTCTTATGAATTCCTATCATTCGTCAAAGCATAGTAATGAGAACTTTGTTGATTGCTTCGACTTAGCCATTGGCCTGTGGATAATAGGGGGTTGAGTTTTCATGGAGAAGAACCAACTTTTCAGTAAGTTCAGACATCATAATATTTCAAAAATGACTACCGTGATCAATAACAATAGCTTGAGGGACACCAAACCAAGTAATGATATGATTGAATATGAACAATGTTGCAGTTTTCCCGATGTTATAAAATGTAGGCATCACCTCGACCCATTTAGTAAATTAATCCACAACTACAATGATGTATCCATGCCCCCCCCCCAGCCGAGTGAGGGTTACATGTCATGAATTCAAAGCCCCATTTGGAAAATGGACCAACGAAAACTATAGGATGTAAGGGAGAAGGATGAGATATTATATTTTTATTATAAGTTTGGCAAGCATGGAATTTTTGGACGGCAGTAATGCAGTCCTTAAACAAAGAAGGCCAGAAATAACCCACTCGTAAGATATTTTGGGAAGTGGCATACCCAGACATATGACCACCACATGCTCTAGAGTGACAATCATTCAAATCTTTCTCAGCTCCATCGTAGGTGAGACATCGTCGAAATATAGAATCAATACCACAGTGGTAAGCGTATCACTGCGAATGATGTATTGACGAGCTTGATATCGTATACGACGACGATATGTACTAGATAGATCTGGACAAAAATTTTGAGTTTGGATATAGATAATAATATCTATGTACCATACATCATCAGAATTGATCGAAAAAAGTGATTCATCAGGCAAGGAAGCCTCTGCCACATTTTTTGTCTCAGTATAGGGAAGGTCGCACATCAGTTCGGAAAAAACCAAAGATTTCTTTGACTTAGCACGTTCAAACTCCAAGTCAAACTCCTGGAGAAGAACTATCCATTTAGAGTACTTTCCCCCTAGAAATTGTCAAGTAAGGATATGTTGCATGGGGTTGCAATTGGAAATAATAGTGGTTCTGTGTAATAAGATATAATGACGAAAACGTTGGACAACTTGAACAACTGCCAAGGCCAATTTCTCCACATGTAGGTATTTGGTCTCGGTAGTCGTAAGACTCTAACTCAAATAGTAAATCACATGTTCGTCCTGTGAATCATCCTCTTAGACTAAGACCATAGAAATGGTAGAGTCTGAAGCAGCTAAGTAAAGGAAGTAATCATGACTATAGTTAGGGGGAAACAATAAGGGTGTATGGGTTAAGGAAAGTTTCAAAGCTTCAAAGGATTTGTTTGCAGTATCGTCCCAGACAAACTCATAACCTTTCTTAAGTAGTCGAGTGAATCCTTTCATCATTTCAACGTAATTGGGGATGAAATGACGTAAAAAAAATTCCTTCCCTTGCAAACTTTGGAGTTGGTGTAGTGTGGAAGGAGGAGGTAGATAAAGAATAGCCTCAACCTTCAGGGGGTCTACTCAAATCCCGTGTATTGACATGATAAAACCAAAAAGTTGATCAGACTCCACACAAAAAACACATTTGTGTGGGTTCAAACGTATATGATAATAACGACAGCGTACGAAAATGGCCCTTAAATGTGTCGGGTGATCTTGAAGACGCATGGAATGCGCCAAGAGATCGTCAATATAGGGTTGCATGGTGTGCTTAATATCATGGAAAGCATAAGACATATCACGATGAAAGGTCGCACCAACATTTTTGAGACCAAAGGGTAATTTCTTGTAGGCAAAGGTCCCCCAAGGGAAAATGAAAGCAGTCTTGTGTTGATCCGCTGGTAAAACATTAATTTGATTATAGCTGGAGAAACCCTCCATCAAGGAGAAAATTTATCTCCTGACGCAGTCGTCAACGATCTGGTCAACAAAAGGGGTTGGGTAATTGTCCTTAGGATAAGATTTATTTATATCCCTATAATATACACAAATGTGGATGGTTCCTTGCTTCTTATTGACCAGAAAAAGATTGGATACCCAATCAGTCAAAGCCACATGATAGATAAATCCAGCTTTAAGTTTTTCAACCTCAATCTTAATAGTAGTAGCTTTACGTGGATGGACTGGGTGAAGTATCTGTCGAACGGGTTTTGCTTCTGGGTATGTCTTAATCTTGTGCACAACGATATCCAGGTCAATACCTGTCATTTCTTCATAACTCCAAGTGAAAACGTCATGGAATTCTTGGAAAAGGGATTTATACGTGTGGACCTCGTCAGTAGAACATGAGGCCCCGATATGAATATTCTCCATGAATCTGGGTTTAATCAATATGTCAAGAGGAACGGTAGCAGAAATGTTACTCGAGTTCCCTTCATACTACACATCGTGCATTGACTCGGGAACTGAAGAAATAATGAAAACAGTTGACAAAGTCGAAATCCGTTGGTATCTCTCTATGGTATCATGTTCTAGAAAGAGAATGGAGCGATGATGTCCATCGTCCCATGGATTTTCTTCCATAGACATGAATGACATGATCATCTCATTAGTAGGAAAGATCACGTGAAATGAATCAGGAGATGAGTCACAGAGAGAAGGAGGAGAGGGGGTTGCCGATTGAATAGCTTGATAAGCGTATTTGTCTCGACTTAAAGGCATTTTTTTGTCGTAACGAAGGTAATCACTGGAGCTAGGTACTAACCATGGCTCATATGACTCAGGGGTTTAACGAACAATGGTGGATATCATGTTAAGAGAGACAACAAAAGGAGGGGGAATATTGGGAGGTGGGATTGGAAATGTACCCATCAAAGTTCAATCTTTCAAAAGATCCACGCTGACATTCTCGTAACTAGGAGGTGTCTTCGAGATAAAAGAAATGTTGCTAGTACAAGAATTGAAATTAAAGAAAGCCAGTTCGTCAACGGTAACGACCTTTCCTTGGGGAAGGAATCGTAACACACGGAAAAGGGTAGACATAAATACATGCATGGAATCAATCCAGCTACGACCGAGTAAAAGGTTATAATCAAGAGGTGCATCGAAGACCTCAACCTCGACATTGACCGATTTACCTTCCAACGTAATTATTTTTTCACATGAATCCAAAAAGTGCTCCAAAAATTACTTTACCAACTAAACCATTATAAAGTTAAATTAAATCTATGAAGATCTTCCCCAACTTTTAGTATTAAAATACAACGATAACCAATAATCTAAAAAAAAAAAATATTAATGTTTGTAATACATGAGAATTATAATTTTTGAAATATACATGGTATGATCTACTATTTCCGTGTTATGATCTATCTACGTAGGAGATATGTATGATCTACTTAATATTCACATAATAAATGATAACTTGATGTGTTTGTATTCAAGACTTCTATTTGTTAGAAAAAATATATATTTTATTCATTTTAAACCCAATGAATATGTTTTGATATGTGAATGGATTCATTATGATATTTTTTTGTTTTTTAAGAAATACATCATGGGTAATGAAATTTTTTAATTATATTTTATTATTTCAAACAAATACATAACAAATATTTATAATATTTTAAAAAGTATTTGTTAAAATATATATATTAAAAAAAATCATATATAAATTTTTATGGTGTTAAAATATATATATATATATATTATTAATGTAATTATTTCAAATAAATACATTGAAGAACTCTATCATAATTTTACAATTACCCTCGGGATGGGGTGACACGTAGAGCAGCATTGCCACTCAGCTTAGCACTAAACCAGGGCTTAAATGTTGTAGGCCGCTCCCCATCCCTTCAATATTAAAGATGGTAGCAAGCCATTACAGTAGACTTACGGACGAGGGACTTCTCCCCCGAGCAAAGGAGCCAGCGCTACCAGCATTCAATATGGAAGAGTTAAGGAGGGGCCATGTGATGCCGTCCCACGGAAATATGATAGCAAGAAAGCTTGAACATAGTTGGCTCATTCTCGTTCTGAACCTCCCTGCCGACTGCGAGCTCTAGTGTATTCTCATCTGTGTTTTGCCGACTCTGGAGGCACTTTCTATTCACTCCTCCTCTTCAATTCCAAGGGAGCGAGGCAAGCCTTGCCGTGGTTCGGCTCGGCACACCCACACTGCGCATCGACAGAGAAGGAAACATTTTGAGCGCGCACTCACGATGGGAAATTCTATCCTCCGGAAGAGAGCTAGAGTCGCCTACTTGGCACTCTATGCCACTATAACTGAGCCTGCAATGGAGAGGAGAGCTCATACCCCTCCAACTCTAGACAATTGGAAGCCCACAGGTATGAAGCGAGAAGAAATCCCCGCAACTAAGCCTGACACTCAAGCTAAAAGCTGTCTGAAGAAAGAGCCAGATGAAGAGTTCCCAATTTGCTATGCAGAAGAAATATCGTGCTCGGATGACATGACAACCACCTTGGAACCTCCAGCAACAGAAAAGAAAAGGCGCAGATTCTGTGAGGACATCCCAACCTGCTACGTCGAGGAGGTGACATATGAGGATGAGGTTTCGAAAAGTGCCTACATAGTAATGATGCATCACACAGACATTGCAACCATGGACGAGGTCGAGGCTAGAGCTGAAGTGGGGAAAGACACCTCAGGCGAAGCAGCAACCAAGGAATTGAATGCTCCACTCCTCCGCGCAGCACATCTGGATCTCATGTTTGAACTCAGAGGCCAAATGGAAGACCAAGAGCATAGAGCCTCCCTCATGGGACAACGCTTGGACTTGCTCCTTGACGCTTACTCCAATGCTCCAACAAAGAGAAAATGTCCAACGTGCGCACTGGCGTTTGTCATTCAGGCAAAATCCGCGTGTCAGGAAGACAAGGGTGACGGGTCACCGAGTATTTGAGCTTTTCTTTTTAGTTTGGTTTTGCATCATGCAGTTGTTCAGAGTTAAGACAATCTATGGCCATCTGTCCTGGTTTCCTTCAGGCAGGACAGATGGTGAAATAGTGTTTTAGACTACTTTCCTAGACATACTATACTGGACCCAAAATGTGTTGGTTTCTGGTAAAATGGCAACATATTTGGTGGCACAGTAGGCCTATAGCTCTATGTATTTTTGTCTCTGTATTTTTGCCAATTTAATATAGAAGGTAACAACTTTTTTACTTAAAAAAAAATAAAAAATAAAATTTACAACTACCCTTTCCACTTCTATTAACAAGTTCTCTTTCGAGGTGTCCTATAAAAAGAATAATAGAACAACGAACCCTTGGTATGATAAAGAATGTAAAATTGCTAGGAAATCCATTAGAGATGCTTTTAATGAGCCCTTAAAACTTGATAAGATCAATACATAGAAAGCCCTAATTAAAAGGAAAAAAAGATACTATTTCAATAAAAGGCAAGAGCAACTTTCACTACTATACAAGTTGGATCCTAAGAAGTTCTGGAGCCAAATTCTAAAACGCAATACTAAAGAAAATAATAGGATTCCCTTAAGGGATTGGAATTCCTACCTTAAAAGTCTTTATGAGTTCCCTAATGCCATGGACACCATTCCTATTGTCCCTACAAAGGAAGAAGTTTTTTCTTTGGATGACATAGAGTTCGGGGTTAAGCGACTCGCAAATGGGAAAGCTAAGGACATTGAAAGCTACCAAACTGAAATTATTAAAATCGGAGGACCAATCCTTATCCCTCACATACACAAGCTCTTCAATTTAGCAGTCAAGCAGGACTTCCCTAAACCTTGGACGCAAAGCCTCATTGTTCCTATTTTTAAAAATGGGCATAGAAACATTCCCTCTAATTATAGGACCATTATGATTAGCCCGATTTTAGCCAAACTTTATGGAATTATTTTGGAAAAGAAGATTATCCTTTGGCTAGAAAGTCACGGTAAAAGAGCTAAAGGTTGGGCCGAGTTTATGAGATATTATTCAACCGTGGACCATCTTGTTACCTTTAGGATCATTGCAGAGGAGTTCTGCAATACTAAAACCAATATTTTTTGTTGTTTTGTTGACTTTAGAAAAGCTTTTGACATGGTTCCTAGGAAAAAACTTTGGAATAGGTTGGAAGAGATCAAAGTTCCTCTTGAGTTGAGGGTTGTTTCAATAAGGATGTATGAGAACGTTATTGCTAAGTTTAAAAACACTGAGGGCTGGTCAAAAGATATTAACTGCAATATCATAGTCAAAAAAGGTTGTCCCTTGTCCCCTACCCTTTTTGGCATATACATTGACAAGTTAGAAGAATGCTTGGAAAAAGTAGGTTGTGTCGGCCCTACTCTCATTGGTATAGTCATCAATATTCTTCTTTGTGCCGATGATATTGTTCTTATGGCAAGGAGTCCCCATGATCTTGAAAACCAACTAAGAATCCTCAAGGTTTTTTGCTCCAATATTGGTATGACTGTTAATATTGATAAGACTAAGGTCATGATTATTAAATCTAATAAGATCTCTTATGATACCTTTGTATATGACAACAACAACTTGGAGGAAGTGACTTCATACAAATATCTTGGAATTGATATTCACCACAAGCTCAATTGGAATTATAGCATTGAGAAAAGGATTATTGGGGGATGGAAAGCTTATTATGGGCTTGAAAACAATTGTAAATCCGCTGATCTTTGGAGTTGGGATAAGAAGAAACTTCTCTTTGAGACTCTTGTTACACCTTTTATTCTTTATGGATGTGAAGTCTGGGGTTGCAGTATCTCTCGTGAATCCTGGAGAAAGATAGAGCAAATACAAAATAATTTTATAACCTATAATCTCAAAATTAAAGGAAATAC
>JZKD02S2201264.1:33809-51354 GCA_000966675.3 Picea glauca
CAGCCTATACCCATATTAGATCTCATTTTCAAAATATTTATCACACTACCAACCTTCCTAACATCTTAACTCAACAAAAGTATGGTGATCTTGGAAAGCTTCCCGTAATGCTTTTCGAGCACACAACAAAATTCTAAAGATTTACAAGTAATCACTTACCCTCTTAAGATCACATAGACCAATTCGGTCTTAGTGGACATTAATAATTATCATATTTATAATATTTTAAAAAATATTTGTTAGAAAATATATATATATATATATATATATATATATATATATATATATATATATAGACTTTTATGTGTTAGAAAAAATATATATTTTATTTATTTTAAACAAAATGAATAATGTTTTAATATGTGAATAAATTTATTAAGATCTATTTTAGTTTTTTTTTAGAATTATTCAATATGGTATGATTATGATTCTTACCTCATGAAGCACAACTTGGATACAAAATCAATCATTTCTTTGCAAATTTGGGTATTAAATGGTTTTAGTTTACCTTGGTTTAATTGTAGTGAAAATTAATACTTTGAACAAAAAAAAAAGTAAAATTGATTAAAAGACAATTGGTATCCAATTAGATTTTTTTATTAAAAAATATATTAATTGTTTTTCAAAATATCATTGACTTTGTATACACAGAATAAGGTATAAGATTTGACTGGTAAAGTCTACGGAAGTATACATACTCTACCCCACTAATATTGCTTATAAACAATGTTGTAAAAACAATGTCAACAATGTCCACTAATATTGGTTATAAACAACTTCAACAATGTCCTAATATTGCTCATAAACAATGTCAACAATGTTGTAAAAGCAATGTCAACAATATCCATTAATATTGCTTATAAACAACTTCAACAATATTGCAAAAACAAAGTCAACAATGTCCACTAATATTGCTTATAAACTATAATAACAATGTCAAAATATGTTCTCTTGATTATCTTGATTATTGGGATGCAATCATAATTACTAACAAAAAAAAAAAAATCCTTTACTTATAAATAAATATAAATGGATTCTTTTCCATTATCATGAAACATGGTAATTGGTAGTTTGATTTTAGTACAATTTTTAATTTTTAAATAAGTAAAGTTTCATAATACACACATTTAAATATATATATAATTTGAACTAGTCTAATGGTTAAGAATATGTGTTTTTTTTTAAAAAGTTATAAATAATACACACATTTAAATATATATATACAATCTGAATAGGTTTAATCCTTAGGAATATGTATTTTCTATTAAGAGGTTACAAGTTCAAAGTTTTTTTTTATTATTATTAAATTAAATTCCGTTTACATTTTCATATTCACACATAATCTAAACAATATTCAAAGAAAACTAAAATGGAAGATTCATGACCGTTACGGTACCCCGTGTGAGTGACACACAATCCACCATTGCAAGAAACCAGCAGGAACCAGTGCAAAAACAAGTAGGAAAGGAGCAAACTCATTGGTTAACTGCGGCCGTTCAACCGCTGACTAATCCATGTGACCAACATGCAATCCGCGTGGTGCGTGGCGTACACGATCCGACAACACGCCGCTTCGCCGGACCAACACATTTGCGCGTAAGCAATGACTTTGACTTTGACTTGTTTCGTTGAGCGTGTTAGTCAAATGGATTGGTTAACGGTTGAACTTTCGCAGGTAACCAATGAATGCTCCTTTCCTACTTGTTTCTGCACTGGTTCCTGCAGGCTGCTGGTTTCTTGCGGTGGAATTTTCTCCTTTTCTAGTTGTTTCTGCTGGTTTCTTGCAGTGGTGGATTGTGTGTAGGTCACGAGGGGTAACGGTGTTTGAATATTATTTAGATGACATGTGCATATGAAGGTGTAATATATTATTTTTTCACATGGGCTAATGGTCATGAATCTTCCATTCGCGTTTCTTGCCTGGTTGTTTCTTGTGGCACAGTTTTTCAAAGAACATGGTGCTTCTGCAGGTAACCCTAGTTGTAGTGCTTTTGGAAACTGCTCCTGCTAGTAACCCTAGCGGAAGTACCTCAACGAGCTCAATATCAAGCAGCTATGTTTCCTTCCAGCATTTTAGGATGACTAAAGGGGGTGGGCCCCTAACCTGTTAGAATATAGAAGATGGTGTGCTCATTTTACCATTGACGATACCCTCGTCACCCAACCACAGGCTGAAGCCTCCCTCCGAGCACCTTAACCTTGACTGAGAAATTCCTCCGGAAGAAAACCCTAGACTAGATAGCCAAACAAAAGACAACGCATCTCTCCTCAAGGAAAGCGCAACACAAAAGGCTGATCAGATAGTCCCAAACCCTAGCCAAGAGATATCCAAGCCAATATTGAAACTAGCTGTTGTTGCACCTGCACCTGCAACCCTCCTCCAAGCCTGCACACCAGATTGCAACTGCAGTGCGCGCCAACTAGGAAACTGCTGCGCAGAATTTGCCCTGTCTGCAACTGCTGAGATGCTACAAATGAGAACTGGCGCCCTATATTTATAGTAATCCTACCAGTTTGTTGGGGCCAACTTCTCCTTCTGGGTATGTGTCTGTTCAGTATATTATTATTAATTCTGGTTGACTTCTTCTCTTGGAGGCTAATAGCCTAATATTAATTATCTTCTTGAGCTGACAAGGCTTCTAGGGTTATTAGCCACCTCACTAGAGTTTCTCTTGCTTCCCGGAGTCTTCTATTCTTGTCAGGTTCACATGTAGAGGTAAATACCTCCCGCAGCTACCATAATATTAACCCAATCTGGTAGATGGAGGTTCAGTTCCCCAGGTTTCCTCTAGTTCTAGGGAACACGCTCAGAAACAAGATGCAGAGGGCGATGACCAGCTCTCGGGTTCAGACGATGGATTCTGAATGGGGAGACAACCCCCAACACTACTGATGTTTCATCTCTTATATGCATGCACCCAGGTCGACACTTGTCTTCCTAGAGCTGCATGCTCTACAATTTCATTTGTTCCCCTTTCTTGGGAACTTAGGACAACACTCATGAATTGTCCACCTTAGCCTTTAGGAAATAATAATAAATTATTACCCCCATTTAGAGGCAAGCCCCCTAGCTCAGCCCCTGGGCCCAAACACTTAGCCTCCTCCCTTACCCAACCTTGTGGAATCTTAGTCCCCCATCACTCTTTGTTCGTGGTCGATCTGCACACAGGGATGTTTATATTTTTATTAATGATCTGCATATTTACATATACAAAGTCAGGCTCATTGGCCTTGGCATCTATCTCACTAGCCTAATAAAAACATAAGTCTCTCAGCTTATAATCACTCGGCTCACTATCCTATAAACAAAATTACAATTTAGCAGGAGCTCGACCTTGAGGTATTACAATCCCCTGCCCTTATTTTTGCATTGTCCTCAATGCAACTCTTTACACAGTATCAACAAGATTTCCAAAATCTTCAAAAAGATGCAGGTACTCTGCCCGCATAGTATCTTCATGCTCCCATGTTTCATCCATAGGACCATACTAGGTCTACTGGACCTTTACAAGCCCTATGGCTCGATTCCGGAGCTATTTGTTCTTTTGGTCCAATATGAGCACAGGATGCACTTGCAAGACACCGTCTTGCTCCACCTGAATCACATTCCAATCAATTACATGATTAGCATCAGGTATATATTTCTTAAGCAATGAAATATGAAACACATTATGTACAGTCATGGATGCAGGCAATGCAAGCATATATGCAACTGGTCCAATCCTTTCTAGGATTTAAAATGGCCCACAAAATCTGGCTGCCAACTTCGAACAGTTTCCCAGCCTCAAGGAACTTCTGTTGGCTTTTCACTTTCAAGAAAACATGGTCACCCACTTTAAACTCTCTGTGGGTTCTATTCTTATCAACATAACTTTTCTGCCTGTCTTGGGCAGCTTTCAAATTCTGCTTAATCTTCAACATTTTCTCTTCCATTTCCTTGAGCAACTCTGGCCCAACTACTTCTCTATCATCTAGATTATCCCAGCTTACTGGAGTATTGGACTTTCTTCCATAAAGTGCTTCAAATGGGCTCATCTTCAACGATGCTTGATACCCATTGTTGTAGGCGAATTCTACCAAGTGTAGGTAGTCTTCCCATTTATATGGTTTTTCCATCACATACATCATTAACATGTCTTCTATCACTTGGTTCACCCTCTCTATCTACCCATCAGAATCAAGATGATACGCAATGCTGAAGTTCAGATTTTTTCTGAATCCTATGAACAGCCCCTTCCATAACTTTGAGGTAAATTTTGGGTCCCTGTCAGACACAATTGTCTTGGGAATACCGTGCAATAGTGTTATTTCCCTCATAAAAATATCAACAACATTAGCTTCCTTGTGAGTAGTATTCAATGGAATAAAATGGGCAGCTTTTGTAATATTTTCCACCACCACCATGATTGAATCATGTTGCTTTCTTGTTCTGGGCAATCCTGTGATGAAATCCATTGTCACCACTTCCCACTTCCACTCAAGAATGGGTAAAGGTTGTAGCAACCCTGCTGGGTGCCTGTGCTCGGCTTTAACCTTCTGGCATTCCATACATCTGGTGATGTATTCAACAATCTCTCTCTTCATACCTAGCCAAAAGTAATGGCTCTTGATTGCTGCCACAATTTTCTCATATCCATGGTGCCCTACATAAGGCACATTATTCATTTCATTCAAAATTATAAGTTTCAAGTCTTGGACATTAGGTACATAAATTATGTTCTTGTACAGAAGTGTTCCATCAGCTTCCAATTTATAATTTTCCACTTTCTGTGGCATCTCACCTTGTTGTAGCTTTCCTATCAAATCCCTGTATTGCAAATATGCATTTGCAACCTCCAGAATTTTGCCTTTAATATCAGTTCGGTACATGCTAATGGTTGTAGCATGTAATTCATGCACTCTCTTATTGAGTGCATCAGCCACTTTGTTCTCCTTTTCTTTGATATGCTTGATATCGAAGTCGTACTCACAAAGGAATTCCAACCATATATTATGCCTAGCATTTAAGGTTGGTTGATCAAACAAATACTTCATCCCATTATGGTTTGTCCTCATTTCAAATCTCCATCCCATGAGGTAATGCCTCCAATTATTATGAGCGTGAACAATGGCTGCCAACTCCAAATCATGAGTTGCATAGTTCCTTTCGTGCTCTTTCAAATTTCTGGATTCATAACAAATTACGAACCCATTATGACTGAGGACTCCTCCCAGTCCTTCTTTGCATGCATCTGTACACACTACAAAGTCTTCATTCGGATCTGCAGTCCTCAAGATTGGAGCATTGGTTAACAGTTTCTTGAATCATTGGAAGATTTTCTCACATCCTTCTATCCACTGAAATTTCTTTTCCTTCCTTTGCAAGGAAGTGATAGGGTGAGATATCCTTGAGAACCCTACAATGAACCTTCTGTAATAGCCAACTAGACCCATAAAGGATCTGACTTATGTAACATTCTTCGGTGCTGACCATTCTCTAATGGCTTCAATATTCTCAGGATCTATGGCTATCCCATCCTTTGAGATTATGTGCCCCAAGTAATGGATCTTCTTTTGATAAAACGAGCATTTGCTCAACTTGGCATATAGTTGGTGCTCCCTTAGCACTTGCAACACCATCCACAAATGTTGTTCATGCTCTTCCTCTGACTTAGAATACACCAGGATGTCATCCAAAAAGATTATGACAAACTTGTACAAATAGTCCCTGAATACACCATTCATTAAACACATCAAGATAGCAGGTGCATTAGACAGCCAAAATGGCACCACTATGAATTCATAGTGACCATACCTTGTTCTAAAGGCAGTCTTGTTGATGTCTTCATCCTTTATTTTCACCTTGTGATATCCTAATCTAAGATATATTTTCGAAAATATCTTAGCATCCTTCAACTGGTCAAAGAGATAGTTGATCCTTGGTAGAGGATACTTGTTCTTTACAGTCACTCTGTTCAACTGTCTGAAATCGATACACAATATCAACGTCCCATCCTTCTTCTTCACGAACAGGACCGGGGCACCCCAAGGTGACACACTTGGGCATATATACCCCTTCTTTAGAATCTCCTCAAGCTACAATTGTAGTTCTTTCATCTCTGGTGTACTCATTTTGTAAGGAGTTTTTGACACTGGAGCTTCTCCAATCATCAAGTTTACAAAGAAATCAATATCTCTCTTCGGGGGTAATCTGAGTACCTCCTGGAATACATCTTCAAACTCTTTTAGTACTGCATGATCTTTGATCTTTGATAATTTATCCTTAGGTTCTTCCTCCATGTGGGCTACAAATAATTGACAGCCTTTCCTGTAGTACTTCTTCAACTATATTGCTGAGATTTCCTTGATAGCAACAACTCTGGGAATTCCTTGGACTATTTTCCAATTCCCCTCCTCATCCAGGCAAGTGAATGCCTTGTTACGATAGTCTAGGATGGCATGGTGTTGGTCCAACCAATCCATCCCAATTAGACAGTCATAGGAACCTAAAGGCAGAATGTTCAATTCAGCCCTTGTGTTCAGTCCATTCATGTCCATTGGACATGACTTAACCAACTTCGTAACCTTTCTCTTGGTTCTTGTAGCCAATTGCACTAACCAATATTTTCTATGTTTTCTTCTCGACAATTGCAAACTTTCCACCTCCCTAGGGTCTATATAATTATGACTAGCCCTTGAATCAATTAAAATAGTAAAGGCATGGTTGTTGATCATACCTTCCACTTCAATCATGTGTGGTTGAAATTCAGCTTGCTTGTTGTCCAGGGATGTATATATCCTAGGTATTCTACTGCCCATGTCCTTCATTGTTTTAGCTTGCTGAACATTATGGACAACTCTCACTTTGCCATTTTTGTGGGGATAGTCTTTGTACTTGTGGTTTCCCTGACAAACCCAACATTGAATGGGCGTCTTCCTTGGCCTTTGTCCCCCTACGTCCCCCTTGAACTGTTTCTGAAAAAGGGAGGTTTGTTTCCCTTCTGCCTCTGATCTATCTTAAAATTCTTCTGATCATCCCAAGCCTTCCAAAAAATAGTCTTTTCTCTTTGCTGATCATATAAGCATTTTGATTTCCTTATCGTTTCTTCCATAGTCTTAGGGTCATCATATTGAATATTTTCCCCAATGGAAGGTGGTAGTCCACTCAGATACCTTTGAATTTTGACAGTCTCATCTCTGATGAATGAAACATACTTCAGTAATTCCAAAAACCTTCTCTCGTATTCATCAATGGTCATGCTACCGAGCTTGAGTTCAAATAACTCTTTCATTTTTCTTTCATAATATCTCTTAGTCAAGTATTTATTTTCAAAATACTTCTTTAATTCTTTCCAAGTAACATCTTTCTCTCTAATGTGTTGTACCTGCACAAGTTTATCCCACCACATGGATGCTTTTCCTTTCAGTTGATACATTGCAATTCCTCCTTCAGCATGAGAGGATTAATTCTGCAGTTGGAAATATTTCCTCATGCCAAGAAACCATGTCTCGGCATCTTCCTCCTTCTTATGTTCTCCATCAAACGTAGGAGGCTTAATCTTGTTCATTTCATCCTTCAGTTCATCTACTCCATATCTCTTATGCTTTCTTGTAGGAGATGGGATTGAACTACTATGTGCCTCCTTATTGGACAACTTCGGGGAGTGACGACGACGCCTGCTAACACTTCTTGATCTTCTTTTATTCTCAGGGGTCTTGTGACTCCCTAATTTGCTTGAGTCACTCTCCTTATCTAACTTCTTTTATGTTCTCTCCAAACTCTTCATCAAATTTAAGTTGAATTCTCCCTGTTGTTCTTTAGCTTTCATGAGCTTTATGTTATCTGCTTGGTTAGTTTGGGCATGTATCTGCAATCATTCAATGATTTTCATCATATGCCCTTCCTTATCTATATCTTTTCCATGCCCATTGGAGTTCGATCCTTCAACTCCCAAATGTACATCCATTCCTTTTTCTTCATTCTCTGAACTAGAAGTAGTCTGTGCCTCCTCCATTTCTTTGCACTTAGTGGAAACTCTATTCAGTTCTGGCACTCGTTAAACTTCTACAAACACAACGTGTAGACAATCAGAATTTGTCAGGCCATCATTCCTTAACAAATCCCACAACATTCATAAACAAGTCTAATTCAAGAAAACGTTCAGTTTTCATTCTCTGTGATTCTCGTTCAATCAAGAATCCCCACAGATTTCTTCTTTTGGAGCTCTACTTTGCTAATTTTATTTTTTTTGAACAGTAGCCCCTTTTTCTTATATCCCAACCGATGCGATCAAGGGATGTGACCAAGCACTAGATCGATAGGCGCTTACTCGGAACTTCAGGTTTCAGAAACCTTCATAATACATCACAATAGACTCTCAGAGTTCCGAATTAACGAACTCGCGAAGTAGGGTGGATCAAACGTCCACTACTACTCGACATCCAACAACTGACACTCACTATGGAACTTCAAGCATGTGAGCTCTGGGACTTCATAGCTTTAGAGCTTCAGGACTTCGGAGGATTTCACATCTGCACACCCCCAACATCCTGAACCATAAGTTTCCAAACACTTCCATGATACTTTTGTTGATGTCATTACGTCACATCACTTAAACTTTTCCAATTGCGGGGGCATGCGATGGTGGTTTGGAGTAACCTGCCTTTCATCCCACAATTCTTTTGACACTGACACATAACCCCCCAAGAAAACCATGGTTTGGATTGTGGGACCGCCTTGGAGAATTAACTCTCATGCAACTTGGGTCTCCGCAATGCCTCCTGGTCGTCGATCTTGATGTATCGTGATCAACGCCAGTGTGGGTCCTTTGACTTTTAACTATGTTATTCAACCTCAAGGCCCATATAGTACAACTATAAACATTCTGGGTGAGGGCATGTGGCAGGTATAGGAAAGGTCCATGTCACCTCCTGGTGATGTCATCATGACTCATCACTTTGGCTCTTCAGGCTTCGGGAGTTTCATCTCCTCTACACTCGCTTTTTCCCAGAGAGATTTTCCTTGGAGTTCACGATCTACCGACGCGTGTCCTCCTTCATGATCAAAGACTATGAGTGACTTTGACACTTTGAGCTTCGGGAGTTTCAAACTCATAGCACTTGCCTCCTCATGAAGTACTTCCACCCGAAGTACACGATCTCTTGACGCGTGTCCTTCGCAATGGACGGTTGCGATCTACTTCGACTATTTCGCTTTCTCCTCTATCAGAAAAATTCTGAAGTGTTCTCACTATGGAGTTGTGGATATTGCGCCACTTGTCAACCTGGATCGGACGACTGCCGATCCTTTGCACTCAGATATGACGGCTTGGGATCTGTTTCCTCCTCAGCGCTCTCCTTTGCTTTCTTGGACACGTATCTAACGGTCCAGATTCCTTCCAACAACATATCTAACGAATGTTGTCATTCCTCCTCCCGAGCTTCGTTTCTCGAACCCCTTTCTCCTTAGAGGGTTACTTCGACACTTAGTCAACTTTCATATCTGTGCACTCCTTGCAACATATCTTTGCATCCCTTCATGAGAAAACTCAATCTATTTCTCCTAATATTTTTGAGTCAAAGACTCTGTCGATGCACTCCTTACACCCAGGGACACTTTGAACCTCGAATTTTGTCCCTTTCGACAACAATTCACTCTGAAAACTTTGTCTCGTTAACCACTAACATGGCCCATCTAGGCTTAATGTCGAAACCATGGCTCTGATACCAATTTGTAACATCCCCGACCACTAACAGGCCGAACAATGCCACTACTGCGGAATATACACTTATATATAATATGCATTAAATCAAATTAACACATTTAACATAGAGTTAGTGTCATCATACAAACTTAAATAAAATTAACAACAATTCATACATGCAATGAAATACATGAAAACATACAAGCATCACAGACATGCATTACATATAAATTAAGCACATAATGATACTTATCTTTTATCTAGAGTAAAGTCCGTCGACTACATGCAGACCGTCCATGAACCTCCTAGCCTTAGACCAGGCTGCTCATCACGCTCAGCAGTGGGTCACCCCCGAGCTAGGACTAAGCTCCACCCAGGGTAAGGGAATTCTAGACTAGGCTGAGGCTACAGGAAAACTGCACAATGCAACTGAAAGGATTCTCTCCAAGAGCCTTCTTACACCCACTACTCACGGACTCTCATTTCCCACATGTCTGTTCCACCCAGGAGTATACACCTTCACTGTCACACAGTCTATTGACTGCTTCATCTCCCTCTCAGGGTCTCGACAACAGGTCAGATCAAGAATTCTCAGAGCTCTGTAGCTGGTGCTGGACTCTCTCTGGGAGAAAACCACTTCCCAACAAACTCTCTCACCTGGAGAGAGCTGCTCACAGGTATGACAACCCGCCTCTTCCACCATGGGACTGAAAACCCACTTATTCAGCCAGTTACTGCTCAATTCCCATAAGGTAAGGATAATAGCACATCAACAACATTCGATTAACTCACGGGCGACAACAACCACAAGGAAATTTGAGCATGGACATCCAAAAATGGCAACAATCCCACTAAGACATAACACGGCTCAGGCAATACAAAAAACAAAAACCCAAAGATGGTTCAGTGCGGACTCAGATCTGCAAAAGTGGATAGGCTTGGTACATGGCTCAAGAAGGTCAGATTCATGGTTCTGGGTTTTCAAAGGTGCGTGGCTATGCAGAGGGCAATCGCAGAGGCCAACCGGGTAGACAACGATTCAGTTCCCCGGGTTTTCTCTAGTCCTGGGGAATGTTCTCAGAAACAAGACACAGAGGGCAATGACCAGCTCTCGGGTTCAGATGGTGGATTCCAAATGGGGATCCAACCCCCAACACAATTGACGTTTCATCTGTTAGGTGCATGAGTCGAGGTTGACACTTGTCTTCCTAGAGCTGCATGCTCTACAATTGCATTCGTTCCCCTTTCCTAGGAACTTAGGATAACACTCATCAATTTTCCACCTTAGCCTTTAGGAAATAATAATAAATTATTATCCCCCTTTAGAGGCAAGCCCCCTAACTCATCCCCTAGGTCCAAACACTTAGCCTTCTCCCTTACCCAACCTTGTGGAAGCTTAGTCCCCCATCACTCTTTCTTCGTGGTCGGTCTGCACGCAACGATGTTTATATTTTTATTAATGATCTCCATATTTACATATACAAAGTCAGGTTCATTGGCCATGGCATATGGCTCACCAACCTAATAAACACATAAGTTTCTCAGCTTATAATCACTCGACTCACTAGCCTATAAACAAAATTACAATTTATCAGGGGCTCAGCCTTAGGGTATTACACCGATAAAGTTGGAAATCCTCTGTTGGTGAATGCCCTTAACCTATGTGTCCATGATCTGATCAATGGATGCATGTTCCATGCAGTCAAGGTTGAGCTTTATTGATGTCAATTGTTCTTCTATCTGCAAGGTGTCCAATAATGGTGGAAAATAAGGCCGAAGGAGGTCGACATTGAATACTGGGTGCAATCCAAGGAATAATGGAAGGTTGAGCTCAAAAGCATTGTCACCCACAACCTTGGTGATGGTGTAGGGTCCATAACGAAGTGGACGAAGCTTCTGATGAGGCCTTGTAAGGTGTTCTTTCTACAAGTGCAACTAAATTTTGTCTCCCACCTGAAACTAGTGTGGCACCCAATATTGATCATGGCGTTGCTTGTACTTGGAATTGGAATTCTATAAAATATCTTGGACCTATTGGTGGATGTGTTGGATACTCTCAATGAACCGGGTGGCCTTGTCAGCTCCAGTTGGAGAGTGCGATGAGTCTACCTGGGTGGTCGCATGGGGTAGTGCAACATCCATGGGACCCAATGGTTGAAATCTCAGCCCTACCTAAAAGGGGTTGTGTCCGGTTGAGCCATGTATGGCTCTATTGTAGTTGTGTTGAACATAGGGAAGACTCTCATCCTAGGTGCAAGGGTACTTGAAATTGTACATGCGCATGATGTGCACGATCATTCGATTGACGACCTCAGTTTGGCCATATGTCTGGGGGTGGAAGGCAGTGGACTTGGTGAGATTGGAGTCCAATAGTGACCAAAGGCTTGACCAGAATGTGTTGAGGAACCAGTTGTCCCGATCTAAGATAATAGTTTGTGGGATCCCAAAGTGTACCCACACTTGTTCAAAGAAGAGCTTGGAAGTGGCCTCCGTTGTGATGCTCTTCCTCCAAGCGACCATAATCACCATATTGGAAAAAGCGATCAACAACCACAAAAATATAGTCATTTCCCCACTTGGTGGACGAAAGGCCCGACATGTAGTCTATTCATATGGATTCTCAGGGCCTGTCAGGAGTAGGCAGAGGAGTGTACATGCCTTGTTTCTTAATGGTCGGTTTGGAAATAACATAGAAAGTGTAGGACCATATATACTTGCTGACATCCAAGTTTTGGCCAGTAGAAAAGTCATTGCAACACTGCCACTGGCTTTTCCATGTCAAAGTGTCCTGTCACCCAACTGTAGTGGGATTCCCAAATCAAATTTGCTCGCTTACTTGATGGAACACATAGATGGCCCAGATGGCACAACAACCCATCCTTCAGATGGAAATTGGTGACAATTGTGTTTGCACCCAAAATTTGGTTGGTGTTGGCGAAGTTAGGATCTATCTCATAGAGGTGGGGCCATCCGGAGGTTTCATGGCCGCAATAATCGAGTACTATGGTAAGTGTTGCGACTAGAGGTCGGTTGAGGCAATCAAGGAATCGGTTGGTACTTCATTTTTTATACTTGATGTTGAGTTGGAACTGCTACAAATATGTGGACCACTTATGATGGCGGTCATTCTACAATTTTCCTTGTGTCTGCATGAACTGCAGTAGCTTATGATCAGTGTGGATGACTGTCTCCTTCTTAAGAATGTAATGCCTCCACTGGCGGAAGTCTTGCACAATGGAGTACATTTCTTTGTCGTAAGTATGGTACTTATGGACGACATCTGATAGTGTCTCACTATGATAGGCCACGTGATGGTCGATGACTGCGCCCACAACATAGTTTGAAGCACCTATCTTGATCTCAAAGGGTTATTGCACGTCAGGTAATGAAAGCACCGAGGCAAAGCACAAGCGTTGCTTCATATCATCGAATATTTTTGTTGGGATAGGCCCCACACAAATTTTTCCTTACCATCACCTCTGGTCATTTGGCTAAGGGCCCATGCAATATGGGAGAATCCCAACATGAGCCTTTGATAGAAATTGTTAAGGCCTAAGAAGCTTTAAAGCTCAGTGAGCGTGGTTGGGGATGCCTAGTCACGAATGACTTGGATCTTGGTTATATCAACATGCACACCATGCGCATAAACAATGTATCCTAGGTACTGTACCCTCTCCATGCCGAAGGAACATTTTTCCAAGTTGGCATATAGCTTATGTTGCCACAGAGTGTGCAAAACCTATTGAATATGTTGCAAGTGTTCTTCCCAAGTCTTGTTGTAGATGAGGATGTCATCCAGATACACCACCACAAAATAATTAGTGAAATGTCGCAATATATCGTCCATCATCCTCATGAAATTTGTTGGGGAATTTGTTAAACCAAAGGGCATGACCAACCATTCAAAAAGACCTTCTTTTAACTTCAAGGCAATTTTCCATACATCTGTCAGTTTGATTGGGACCTGATGGTAGCCAAACATCAGATCAATCTTACTGAAGTATTTTCCCCCCTTGAGTTGATCAAGGAGATTGTCAATTCAGGGAATTGGGTACCTGTTCCTGACTGTGATTTTATACCAATGATGGCATTTTCAACATTTTCATATAAATCCAAATCAACATGTGAAGAAATATTAAAACATGATATAGATTTTTCATCATCTGACTCATATGTTTCATTAGTAAGAGAAACTAGGGAGGAAATCAAATCATGGTTAGATGGCCTATCATCTAAAGGAAACCTATAGCAAAGATGAACAAATTTGATAAGAAAATCTACAAGTGATTCATCCTCGTTCTTCTTTATCTCTAAAATTTCTGCACACAAATTATCATAATCATAATTCTCAAAAGCATGCATAAATTGTTCCTATGTGTGAATAGAGGTGGTCGACAAAGTATCACACCAGTTCTTAACCCGACCTGCAAAAATGAGATTGAACAACCTACAAATGGTGTTCCCATCAGTAATATTGTGAGAAAAACAAAATTCCCAAAAATGTAAATCATGTTCAAATGCAAAGATTTCACTCTCGCCATCAAATCTAAGTTGTGACAAGAAATGTAAAATCTTTCTAGGAGGTTTGGGAGTTACAGTACCAAAAAAACACCTCCATAAAGGGATATGGGATGAACCCATTAGTAAATTAAAATAAAAATTAACAAGAATGACTCCACCGACTCAGCTTGTCATTTGGCCCTCCTTCTAGTACCATTTTTTTTTATGGGCTTGAATGGAATGTCAAGCAGATGAGGGAGAACACTCGATGACAGGTCCCAATTAGACGCACTCTCATTTGGTGTAGTGTTTCCCATGAGTATATGGGCCTCACTGCTGCTCATAATTAAAAGAAATCATAAAAGGGGAAAAACAATAGACTGCCCCCCAAAGAGTTCTAATTAATCCTAAGGCTAATATAACTAAAACAAACTAATCTAATCCTAACTACTTCTAACCTATCCCAAGAGCAAAGCTATAATAATGAGTATAGTGAAAGGTAATATCTAGACAACAGAAATAGTTCATGACAACCTAGACATGTTAGCACAATAATATTGCAGAAATCATTTCAAATAGTTAAAAAGTAAATATGTAACATCATCCCTGCACTCATAAGAAATCATAACAACACAAGAATCCTGAATACTAAGCACATAAATAGTTCATATGATCAATACCCAGAAAACTTAATCCACAAATACAAGTAAGAATAATCCCACAAGCCTTTGCAAACAATTATGACTTCAGAAATGTCTTATGCTATTTATATATTCAGAAATAAGAGTATCAGTTGTCTATATAATCGAAAAAAGTATTCATTATATCTTACAAGTTCTCCTTTATAAGACAAGCAAGAGACCCTCCAGTTCTCATGACTCTTTGTTTCCATTTTCCTTATGTTTCTTATCTTACATTTCGAATTTCTCTTGCATTTCCGAAAATGAACCTATGAGAGTTACAAAATCTAAAGAGACTAATAAACGAATTGCTATTTTTTCCTTATACATTTCAAAAATGGTATTTCTTTAAAAATATTATTCGCTTGGCTTGTTCTTGTCTTTTTCTACTCCTCAGAATCTTCCTGGGAGTTCTTGGTGTTTGTATGCTGATTAAAATTATCGTGTCTTCTTCTCCTCTATCTCAGTTTTCCATCGTGCTCTTGATGGTGCAGATTGAGCTCATGTGGCTTTAAATATGACTACTTGAGCATATATAACACACTTTCTGATTAAATTCGAGTATGCTCTGTATTTTATATTTTTGGAGGATTTCCCCTATCAGACTAATAACATTTACCATTCCATATTGTTCTTCACTCTTCCATCTTTCCAAGGAGCTATCTTAGGCTTGATTTCGTTGTCTGTAGCTTCGGATATGGTTGTATGAAGTCTACATAGTCATTTTGCACCCCAAATCCATGGATGTATGTTCTCTACGATTTCTGAGGTTTTGGGTTACTGTTCATACCTGAATGCCTCTGCCACTATATTCCTCTACTCGATGCCTCTCCAACGAGGTATCACAGGCTCCATTATGACACATGTAGCTTGTGCTATTCCTGTTTGAAAAATGACGCTCAACAATCCCCAATCTTCCTGTGGGTGAATCTAGGTTGTTGTCTTTTACCTAGGAGCCTGAGAAGGCTAGAGTAGTTCACAACCATTGATGTGGTCGAGCATAATATCTTGACCCTTGGTTAGGGGGCAAGGCTATCATAGCGTCTAAATGATGGGGTTCTAACGATAAGGAGGCATGAGGCCCGTTGATTCCTCGGAGTCGATGACAATGAGATATGGACTATCAGATCTAGAAGCATCTTCATTGGGGTTAGGAAGGTTGGTAAGGAGTGTCGATGATGAGGGACCATTGATTTAAAGGGTCGCTGACGACTAGGTATTTCCGACGACGTGGGAGAGTAAGAGCCATTAACAACCTCTGATTTAGCGAGCGAACAAATCTGGACCATTCGTTGGAGTGCTCAAGGGTAAGGTTAGAAGAGATCCAGATGAAGAAGAGGACAAGTGTCAACACATGGTTGAATAAGCCCCGGTATGTTGTGATGATGTGTATATCCATGTCAGTCCATGTGTCAAGATAAATATGGGTCCACGTGTCATGGAGGTGATGTGCAACATTTCAGTGTGATCTAGATTTTTGGGGTCATGGTCAGGGTCGAGTCCTAGTGACACATGTTATGCCAGATGGCACGTGGTGGAAGTTCCACAGATCAAAGGTGTCAACTTGGGAAGAAAGAGGATGTTAATATTTGTAAAAAAAATATTAATGTTTGTAATACATGAACAAAATTATAATTTTTGAAATATACATGGTATGATCTACTATTTCCGTGTTATGATCTATCTACGTAGGAGATATGTATGATCTACTTAATATTCACATAATAAATGATAACTTTGATAACTTGATGTGTTTGTATTCAAGACTACTATTTGTTAGAAAAAATATATATTTTATTCATTTTAAACCAAATGAATATGTTTTGATATGTGAATGAATTCATTATGATTTTTTTTAGTTTTTTAAGAAATACATCATGGGTAATGAAATTTTTTAATTATATTTTATTATTTCAAACAAATACATAACAAATATTTTAAAAAGTATTTGTTAAAATATATATATTAAAAAAATCATATAAATTTTTATGGGTTTATATATATATATATATATATATATATATATATATATATATATTATTAATGTAATTATTTCAAATAGATATATTGAAGAACTCTATCATAATTTTACAATTTCCTTTCCATTTCTATTAACAAGTTCTCTTTCGAGGCGTCCTATAAAAATAATAATAGAACGACGAATCCTTGATATGATAAAGAATGTAAAATTGCTAGGAAAACCATTAGGGATGCTTTTAATGAGCCCTTAAAACTCGATAAGATCAATACGTACAAAGCCCTAATTAAAAGGAAAAAAAGATACTATATCAATAAAAGGCAAGAGCAACTTTCACTACTATACAAGTTAGATCCTAAGAAGTTCTAGAGCCAAATTCTAAAACGCAATACTAAAGAAAATAATAGGATTCCCTTAAGGGATTGGAATTCCTACCTTAAAAGTCTTTATGAGTTCCCTAATGCCATGGACACCATTCCTATTGTCCCTACAAAGGAAGAAGTGTTTTCTTTAGATGACATAGAGTTCGGGGTTAAGTGGCTCGCAAATGGGAAAGCTAAGGACATTGAAGGCTACCAAGCTGAAATTATTAAAATCGGAGGGCCAATCCTTATCCCTCACATACACAAGCTCTTCAATTTAGCAGTCAAGCAAGGCTTCCCTAAACCCTGGACGCAAAGCCTCATTGTTCCTATTTTTAAAAA
>JZKD02S2201264.1:63474-93535 GCA_000966675.3 Picea glauca
GAAATAATAAAATTTATTAATTTTAATTTAATAATGTTTTTTAAATATGAAAATAAATTATTAAAACAAATTAAAGAATTCAAAATTGATTATAATAAAATTAACAATCATTATCTATTTTTCCAGTTAGAAAAAACATTATATTCTAGAAAGAATATACATATGTTCAGTCCTACGGACACTTCATAACCAAACTTAACAACATCACACTTTATACCAAAAGTGGCACGGTCGACCTACCACTTTTTTTTATGCTTTACCGACCAAAGACTCAAAAAAATTATGACTTCATGTCATTACACTCATATCATTGTCCGACATATTTCATAGAGAATAGAGAACTGAAACAACTTATTAAAACAAGACAAACTTTTACAAAGCGACTCAAACCCAAGTAACAACTAAAAATGGAATTCCAGGCTTTCAATTTCTTTCCCATCATAGAATTCATCGGCAATGAAGGAACCATGATAGCATTCCAGAGCTTCTTTTGATAGCTGATTTGTTTTTTTATTCAACTCCCGATAGATATGGGAAAAGGAAGACCATTCAAATTTCTGAATAAGGCACATAGTTTGAGAGAGCAAGGATTTGTTCGCACGATCTCCACTTTACATTTTCCATTTTCCCAATCTATAACAACTTGAGAATATTCGAGCACATGTATCTAATTTAAACCATGAGACCTTGAAAAGAAAAAAAGAGAGTACACTGTTGGAAATTCAGCCTTGGTATTGGAACCAGTACTGGGAGCATATCTTATATGAAAGTAGTAGTTTGCATTTATAAATAACTCAACACCTACCCTGCATCTAGGGGGATGGCCCGGATTGGCTTTGTCAAAGAAGCCCCACAGTATTGAATAGTCTAGCATCAGCATGGATCGACACTGCACTTTCTTCCTTTTGGGTTCACATTTGAACTCTTTAGTAAGTTTCTCGATCATACAAGCCACAACCTTAGCTGATACATGTTTGTCCTAAAATACAATGATATTTCGTGCCCACTAGATAAAATAGACAAAGTAAATAGGAAGAGAATCGAATCTTTCCATTGTGGAATTCGTCAATCAGTCCTAAATGTACAGTTCCAGACTCTCCTTATTCCAAGAGGCTTTAGGCTTGAAGCTCTTGATAATCCAGCTCCAGACCTGATGGAAGACAAGTAGCTAAGGGTTGGACGTTTTTGGAAGGTTTTTGGGAAGTCTTAAAACGCAGGTTTGTGGAGGCATGTGTGGGGAAGAATCGAAATTTGTGTTAGCTCGGTGAAAATCTACAAAAATGAAACGACAACAAGTCTGCAGTTGTGGGCATGTTTGAGTTGCACCAGAGGGAGTTGCAAAGATGGTTGCATCAGAGAGTCTTATGGTGAAGAATATGTTTTTGATTGTCTTGGTGAGGTGAGGCAAGTTGTTTGACTCTACCCTATTGTAAACCAAGTCAGTAGTGCTCATTGTAATTGTTTCGCAATAACAAACACTCAGTCAGGTGTTAGGCACAATTTGTGTTTCCCGAACTATTTTGGTGTTTGTCTTCATTTTTTTCCGCAGTTGTTCTCTTGTTCATGGATGCATGCTTAAATAAGACTAAGTGTTAAATTGTGTTAACAATTGTCTAAGTAAGCAAGAGTTGCACTAGAGTAGGAATGTGATTCACTAGTAGCCTAGAACGAATAATGGCTATGCTCTAGGTGAAGAGGTGTAGTCCGAACGAAGTATTATTTGTGTGCCAAGAAACCAAGTAAGAAACTTCATGTGGTGTCACATGCCCTCAAGAGACAAATGATCATAAGATCCGTTCGAGTGTCCTGTGGGGTCATGACATGTGGTATCAAAGCAAAGTTGACTCTTCAGCACTACTGTAGTTGGAACAATTGTGGGAAGAGGGCACGCTTGTTTGGTGAAGAAGTTTGAGCCCAGGTTTTGATCCAGGTGGATATCGGTGGCCACCCACCTTTTCCATCTAGCTCAAAACAGTTTTCTGACAATTTTGGCAATTTACTATTTTTAGCAGTTTTTAACTTCCGGTGTCATTTGAGGGCCTAAATGAAGGTGTTTTGGGATCGATCTTCTCAATGATATCTAAAGGCTTTGATTGAGCCCCCAAAATGAATCTCCTCGACGATACCTTTCCAATGAGTTATCGTGCGCCCCAAACGAAGATCGTATGCCAAAGTTACGCCCCCGGGAAGTTGATACACCAAACTACCCAAAATGGGGTCCACAAAACTGTTGCCTTTTCATCTTCCAAGATTAGGGTTTTGGATTTTATTTATTATAAAAAGGCCTTTGGAGCCTCATTGTAAAATCATCTTCTTGTGAATGTGAGTAGTGGACACATCTCTTCTCAGAGATAAGTTGCCACCATTCTAGCGAGTCTTTCACTCTGTATTTTTACAGTCTTTGTACATTTTCACTCATTAATAGAAAATTATGTATTACTGTATCTCTGTGTTTATGGTTGCATCTATGATACATTTATTTTATAGTATTGGATATCTGAGATATCTCTGTACATTTTTTTATTATATCTCTGCTCTCATTTTGTGTCAAAAATAATCCAGGTCAGTGGTATCAGAGCAAGTTGCTCTTGATCGTTTTTCAGTGCATGTCCCCGACGAGGTCCGAGTATAGAAAGTTGGGTCTTTAGCTTGTCTCTCTTGAGGAAAATCACTCTCGCACGCCCAAGAAAACCTCCAGGGTGGAAGAAAATAAAAACGACAGAGCAGACGATTCTATTAATATGTTGCTTGAGCAAGCTCTCACATGACAAAGGGATGAAATGATGGAGAATTTTGCCCACATCCTTCAACATCTGTCGATAAAAATAGGCGTGTATTCATCAAGCGACCACTTTGGAGGTACCTCACCTTTCAAGGTACAATTTAATTTTGATATTCCCATATTTGAAGGACAGATAGATGCAGATGCCCTAGAAAAATGGTTAAATCTACTACAGGGTTATTTCTCTGCTCAAAATTTCTCTGACAAGGAAAAGATCACCTTCACACTCTTTAAGGCTCTCCCCCATGTCAAACATTGGTGGGAAACTTACTGGGATCAAAATTCCACAGAGGAGTCTGGAATATATGTGGTTGAACCCACTTGGGATTTTTTGTGTGGATGCGGTAAAGGAATAGTATTACCATGTTGGCAACTATGAGGACCAATACATGAGATGGACCACACTGTGGCAAGAGAGGGTCCAAGCAGTTTTGGAGTTCACCAATATCTTCCATACCTTGCACACCAAGATGGGTATCAAAGACTCCGAACGACATTTGGTTATGAAATACCGTGGGGCTCTACAAAGATACATCCAAACTGAAATGGATTTTCTGGACATCTCATCACTTGATTCTGCTTATCGATATGTTGTTAAAATCGAGTAGAAATTTAAGCACCAAAACAAATGGGAGTTGGATATGCAAATCCGCAACAACCAAAGTATGATAAAGACAACCCTAACAAACTGTCTCCCGAAAACTAGTCCAAGCCACATGAAAAAAAGGGTCACGGAAAGACGAAAAAGGACACTGTAAAATGGTGTGATTTCCACAAAATCCCCTATCACAACACTGATGAATGTCACTCAAAACAGTCATTGGTGGCCGAGATCAAAGACAATGAGTTGAACCATGATTCATAATCTGATTAAGAAAATATTGACAGAAGACAGATCATCGACGCACACCCCACTGCTATTGTCGCAACCACATCAATTCAACCAGAAGAACCAACAGATCCTGAAGAGGGGGAGCGCCTTTTTCATTCATAGATGTGGGTGAAGGGTACCCTGCTGCATTTTATTGTTGATAACAGAAGCCAAAAAACCTCATCTCAAAAGAGGTCGTCGGGCAATTGTGATTGTCAACAACACCACACCCACAACCATAAAACATCGAGTGGCTTCGCCAGGGACGAGATCTCTGTGTCAGCCAAAAGTGTTGATTGTCATATGGCATTCAACCCTTCAAGGATGTGGTATTGTGTGATGTTGCCCCATTGGATGTATGTGATGTTCTCTTGGGCCAACCATATATGTGGAAGCACCATGTTATCTATGAGTCTCGACCACGTAGTGTCATTATTACTCAGGGGGGTCATCTCTACAGGATACCAGAGGTGGTTCTGACTATTGTCCCACCTAAACAATGCCGCAAGGTAGTATCTCATACTACAAAATTTAGCTTCTTCACAATCTGTTCAAAAGGTGAACATAAGGATACTGCAACCACAATAGCCTTGGCCCAAGCACCTTCTATCCAACAGAAGTAGGTAGACAAGACTCCAAAAAAGAGAAAATATTCCTTCTACACACAGACATCTCATGTATCCAGACTGGTTAAAAAGGTCCAACCCTTCCAACCACAGGTTCGTGACAACCTTCAAAAATCTAAGCAGCGCAACTTCTCCAACAAGGCAAGCAAATCATCAAGATGCAGATTCAACAAACTATTTCCCCTCTCCCCCGGGCACTCAACGCAATGGAGACCATTGCTTCCTAAGGAGGGAGGTTTGATCCAGGTGGATATCAGTGGCCACCCACCTTTTCCATCTGGCTCAAAACAATTTTCTGGCAATTTTGGCAATTTACTATTTTTAGTAGTTTTTAACTTTCGGGGCCATTTTGAGGGCCTAAATGAAGGTTTTTCGGGATAGATATTCTCAATGATAGCCAACGGATATAATTGAGCCCCCAAAATGAATCTCCTCGGTGATACCTTTCCAATGAGCTATCGTGCGCCCCAAATGAAGATCGTATGCCAAAGTTACGCCCCTGGGAAGTTGATACACCAAATTACCCAAAATGGGGTCCACAAAACTGTTGGCTTTTCATCTTCCGGGGTTAGGGTTTTGGATTTTATTTATTATAAAAAGGCCTTTGTAGCCTCATTGTAAAATCATCTTCTTGCGAATGTGAGTAGCAGACACATCTCTTCTTAGAGATAAGCTGCCACCATTCTAGCGAGTCTTTCACTCTGTATGTTTACAGTCTTTGTACATTTTCTCTCATTAATAGAAATTTGTGTATTACTGTATCTCTGTGTTTATGGTTGCATCTCTGATACATTTATCTTATAGTATTGGATATCCGATATATCTTTGTACATTTCTTTATTATATCTCTGCTCTCATTTCATGTCAAAAATAATCTAGATCAAGTTTGGTGAAGGTTCAATGAACTGGACCATTGTAGAGGCAACCTATGTGCAGACTCGGTGGGTTGTGATAGGGCAGATTTGTGAATGAGGCTGAAACTTCTGGTCAGAACTAGGTGCTTTCCTTGAGTAGGCCAAGCACAAAGGTTTGAGAAAGAACAAAAAACTTGGGCAAGGCAGGATGTAGGACTGTCCTAAGACTATCACAAAACTGATCATAGAAGTAACCGAAATGTTGAATACAAAGACAATTGGGTGTAGACCTTGGTGAACGATTCGATAAGGTGGATTGTTTGATCACGGGTGGTTTGAACCCAGTCTTATGTGCATACGTAGACCAAGACTGGAGTTTGTGAGGGTGAACAGAGCATTTGGGTGTGTAGACAAATGCAAAAATTATTGCATACTTGAGACAGTGCGAAGGAGTTGCAAAAAAATCTTTAGTAGGCCAACTGACAAAGGTCGAGCATCAAAATGTATGGTGCAAGTGGTGAAACTTGGAAGGTCAAGAGAGACAATATAAATCAACGATTCGAGAAGCTCCAAGAGGCCTTGGAGAGGATGAACGAATTTGATGCACATATAGAGTCTAAGATCAACAGATTGAAGGCCTTGATGAGGAAGTCTGAAACTTTTCCACTGGCTGCATTGGGAGCACTCGTGGAGGAGATCATCCACCATGAAGACAGTGCAATAGTGAAGAATCATCCCATACCACTCATAAGGAAAGGTAGGTTGATTGAATGTTACCTCTGTTCGCAAAATCATTTTATGAGGAACGGTCCAATGCAAGGGAAGTTGGTTTTATTGGTTGAGGAGAGGCTCGACCCACACTAACAAAAGAAGAGTCAAAACCCTTGGCAGAGGTGGTTAAGGTGCCAAAACTGATAGAAGAGATGAATAAAGACATGGAAATGTTGGTGGAATGCATGTAAGAGTTTAGGATAAGAGGTCAAGAACAATTTCCAAAAAGTGAAGCAGTAGACGGAATCTGCTTTGTGAACACAACGGTAAGTGGGATGAAGATGGAAGCTTTGGTTGACACAAGGGAAACAAACAATTTTGTGAGTGAATGAGCCACGAAGTCTCTTCATCGCAAACTTGAGGATTGCACTAGAACATGTAAAGTGTTGAAGTCAACCACAATGCCAGTGAGAGAGATTTTTCATTCAACACCATTGAGATTTGGGGAGTGGTTTGGCAACATGGATCTGTTGGTAGCTCCATTGGAAGATCACGTGATGATATTGGGCTTGGACTTCCTCAAAATTTCCAAAGAAGCTCCACTCATTCATGAAAGTCGCTTAGTATTCTTAGACGACGCCAGAACACCAAGCGCACCCTTGACGATGAAAAGGAAGCTCAAGAGGACCCCTAGGATATTTGTGATCAGGTTGATAAAAGGATTCAGTAGGAGCACCAACAAGACTTGCAACGTGACACAACAACCAGCAGTCATTGGTGTAGACCTCCTGCCCTTAGGCCGAGATCCGCTCAGGATCTTTTCTTCAGCCACATCAAGGATTAACTAAACCCTTTGTTTAAGCCCGTGAAGGACTTCGGGTTTCCCAACTTGAGAGAATAGTTAGTGGTTGTTCCTCTCCCTCTATGATTACCCGACTCCGAAATTTCACCCTTTGACGGGATCGATGGCTGTGAGCCTCCCCTGATCCGTCAGTCCAGATCTTTTCGGGTTTTTTTGAACCGCGAGTTCACGACTCTCGACCCCTAAAATCACTTGTCGCTCCATTCCCCGAATTCCCGAAATGTGAATTTGCACGGGATCCAATGACTCTTGTTGAATTGGATCTAACGGCCACTATCTCTCCTGAGCTTATGGGTGATGGAAAAGGCACTCGCCTTAACCCCCTCACTTCTTTGCAAGATCCAATGACTCTCAGGTCTTCGACGCCTCTCCACGAAGTGTTCCCGTTGTTTGATTCCACACTTGATAATTCCTCTCATGCTTCAGGAATTTAGAGTGACCAAGGTCTTGGCCTGCACTCCAGACTTGCGAACCTCGAATTCACGAAATGATCTAACGACTCAAACTAACCACGATCAACGGTCCACGTTGATTCTCAACGTCAGGGTGGTGGGTTCATCTAACTTCTAACCACCTTACAACTCCTCTGGATCCTACAGTCCTCGCGATTTCGCGAGTTCTCAACGGAGAATTCTAACCACCCGATTCACTTCTAAATGATTTATGCCCAAACGACTTGGTCTTCTCCTTCCTGAACTTGACTTATATGAGATGATTTCGACCTTTGTCTCCCTTTTATCACTTCAAAGGTTAAATCCCTCTTGAGCTTTCGCTTATAAACTCAAGCTTTCAAAAGGATTCCTGCACGCACTCCTTGCGACAAACTTCCAAACAACTACTGGTTGTTTGAGCCTTTGAAACTATTCATTCTTTGCAACAGTAGTCTCTCAATCTTCCTCCTGGATTTGTAAAACCCAAGACTTCACTCGGTCTGCGCACACCTTGCGTGACTCTTGCGTCTGTAAAACCACAACTTGAATCTCTTCTGAGAGTTCTGAGATGAAACTCAGAGTCTGATCGACACACTCCTTGCGGACCCTCCACTGCACTCTTTGCAGGAGTTTTCAGAAAGAGAAACAATTGAAACTCATTCTTCCCTTACCTGGAATTCAAACATTCAACATAGAGTTCCAGAACCTACAAACATACATACCATTGAAATAAATGCATATAGAGAATACAAACAAGCCTGCAACATACCATTTAACATATGGTTCCAACAACCATAACAAACACATAGATTTGGAATTAAAGCCTTCTTCTATTAATTCCCGTGCTCCTGTACATGGTAAATATCAATAGCTAAAAGGCATAACATTCTCTATTCTCCTCTATTCTCTTCTGCAACTCTACAAATTATGAATTCTGAACAAACAAATATATATGGTACCAGGGTTGAGGGTGTCTATCATTCGTTTTCCCTCCTACGCTTCTAAATTGTCTAATCTAACATTCATATCTACCTACTTGCATTAAACAAACATAAATGTCTATTACATACGGCAGATAGGAGCATACGCTCTAAAATCAGTTTAGATCTGCAGATATAAATGCAACTGCAGTTTCTTCCTATCTATTGCATTAATGCTTCAGATTTCAAAATTAAATACGTTTTCATAAAACGTGCTCAAGTTACATATGCATGTCCAACTCTCTCTTTGGTTTTCTACGATGCTCCTGCATCATACTCCCTCGCTTGAAAGCTTTCATGAAATCCTTTTCATGAGCTCTTGCATGGTCTGTCCATGCTTTTGATTTGTTGCTTCATCTTCCCAATTGCCATGTTCAACTGGATGTCCTTTCCATTTGACCAAGTATTCAACATACTCTTTTCTCCTGGTCTTTTTGCTAATCCTCTTGTCAATTATGCTTTCCATCTGTGGCTTTTCAGCTACAGGCATTTGTTCTATCCATTGAATCTTTTCTTGTTTATCTTCTGCTCCTTCTTCTTCATCTCTGTAAGGGTACAAATATGCAATATTGAATATCGGTGAGATTCTGACCCCATCGGGTAATTCAATCTCATATGCGTTTGTCCCAAATTTCCTTATGACCTTGCACGGTCCAATCTTTTTCATCTTTAGTTTGTTATACGTGCCCCTTGGGAACCTCTCCTTTCTCAAATGCACAAGAATCAAATCACCAACTTCAAATTGAAGTTCTCGCCTGTGTTGATCTTCTCTACGCTTGTATTCTTGACTTGAACTCTGCAATCGCTCCTTAATTCGGCTGTGAAGCTCCTTCATTCCTTCTGCAAAGTCCTTCGCACCAGCACTCATGAATTCAACTTGTTCCGAACCTTTCAATTCAAAAAATCCCCTTGGACGCATTCCATATACAATCTGGAATGGAATCTTCCCTGTGCTTCTATTGAATGAATCATTGTAAGCGAATTCTGCCTGTGGGAGAATGTGATCCCATCGAATGTGGTGTTCAGTCACTAAGCTCCTTAACAAATCTCCCAAGCTCTTGTTCACGACCTCTGTCTGTCCATCCATTTGAGGATGATATGCTGATCTAAAAGACAATTTTGTCCCCAACTTCTTCCATAAGGTCATCCAGAAATGTCCGACGAACTTGGTATCTCGATCAGAAACAATACTCCTTGGCAAGCCGTGAAGTCTGACGACTTCCTTGAAAAACAGGTTCGCAATATGAGTTGCGTCATTGGTTTTCTGGCATGGTATGAAATGTTCCATCTTTGAAAATTTGTCGACTACCACAAAGATTGAATCATATCCCCTTCGTGTCCTTGGCAGTCCTAATATGAAATCCATGCTCACTACGTCCCACGACCTTTCTGGTATGGGTAATGGTTGGTATAACCCTGTGTTCTGCCTTTTTCCTTTCGTGTGCTGACAAATTCTGCACATGTCCACAAATTTATTCACATCTGTCCTCATCCTTGGCCAGATTTTTGAGCCATTCAACTTTGAGAATGTTTTATCATGACCGAAGTGTCCGGCCAATCCTCCATTGTGTTTTTCCTTCAACAAATTCTCCCTCGTGGAGCATTTCGAAATACATAGCTGATTTCCCCTGAACAATAATCCATCCTGTATCATGTATTCAATCCACTGACTTCTATCCTTGAGTATTGGATTCTCAGATGCCTCATATGCCTCTTTGAAGTCTGGATCATCCCTATACATTTCTTTAAGGTTATCAAAACCCAAAGTCTTGACCCTGAATTCCTGCATAAGAAAACATTTCCTGCTCAAAGTGTCAACAACTTTGTTAGAAGTTCCAGAAATATGCTTAATCACAAAAGTAAAATTTTGCATGTATTCAACCCATTTAGCATGTTTTTGGTTCAACTTCTCTTGTCGAGTCACGAATTGCAAAGCGTGATTATCACTATACAAAACTAACTCCTTGGGAACCAAATAGTGTTTCCATTTCTTCAGTGCTTGTATGACTGCATAGAATTCTTTGTCATACGTGGAGTACTTGATCTTTGCTTCAGTCATTATTTCACTGAAATACGTGATCAACTTGTTGTATTGGCTCAAGACCTCTCCAATTGCAAATCCACTCGTGTCACACCTGACTTGGAATGTCTTGCTAAAATATGGCAAAATCAGAATTGGTCGCTCAGTGATCTTCTTCTTCAGCAGGTTGAAGCTCTTCTTCGCTTCCTCTGTCCAGTGAAAAGATTTATGTCTTTTCTTCACCGTATCCATCATCGGTGTGCTAATTCCACTGAAGTTTCAGATGAATTTCCTGTAGAAGCTAGCCAAACCATGGAAGCTCCGAACTTCAAACACGCTCTTCGACGATGGACAATCCTTAATCACATTTATCTTTTTCGGATCCATTTTCAACTCATTTGTCGAGATAACAAAACCTAAATAAATGAGTTATGTCCTCATAAATGATGATTTCTTCATATTAATCAGCAATTTCTCTTGTTGTAACCTTCTTATTACTACAACTAGATGCTTTAAATGCTCTGCTTTAGTTTTGCTGAAAATTAATATATCATCAAGATATACAATGATGAATTTCCTAATGAAATCCTTCATGACTTCGTTCATCAACCTCATGAAAGTACTGGACACATTTGTTAAGCCAAATGGAATGACAAGCCATTCATACAACCCTTCATTTGTCTTGAATGTTGTCTTCCATTCATCACCTTCTCTCATTCTAATCTGATGATATCTGATTTTCAAATCAATCTTTGAAAAAAAACTTTGCTCCACTCAAGCAATCCATCAAGTCGTCCATCCTTGGCAATGGGAACCTGTACCTGATGGTAATTTTGTTGATTTCCCTTGAGTCCATACACATTCTCCAGCCACCGTCCTTTCTTGGGCTGAGCACTGTCGGAACAACGCATGGAATCAAGCTCTCCTGAATCAATCCTTTGTCCATTAAGTCCTGGACTTGTCTCCTAACTTCTTCATTTTCCTACGGCGTCAACCTATACGCCGCTTTGTTTGGAAAAATGGCTCCAGGTATAAGATCGATATGATGTCTTATACTCCTAATAGGTGGCAACGAACAAGGTAGTTCGTCCACTACTATATCAACAAATTCTTCCAGCAACTCGTGGATTTCTTCTGGTAGATCATCTATTCTCGTATTGGTCAAAAATATTATGGGCTTCCTAACCCCAATAAATTGTGTTTCTTCCTTCTTCTTAACCTCATTAAGAAGTTCCTTCCCACTCATGATAATTACAGTGTTACTCATCTCTATTTTCACCTCTTTATCCTTAATCGACAACAACATGTGCGTCCTACCGCTTTTCTCCAGGGTGTACGTGTTCTTTTTCCCATCATGCACCACATTTCTGTCATATTGCCATGTTCTACCCAATAATAGATGGCAAACATCCATGGTAATCACATCACATAACATCTCATCTTTATATCCTCCTATTTTAAATTCAACTAAACAATGTTTAGTGACATTTACCTAATGTCCTTTTCGTAGCCACAAAACTTTGTATGGGATTGAATGCGTAATAGTCTCTAGCTCTAGTTTTTCTACCATCTCTGTAGATACGAGATTATCTGTGTTACCTCTATCCACTATGACCTTGCATACCCTATCTTTGGTTTTGCAAGCAGTCCGAAACAAACTGTTTCTTTGGGTTGGGTTCTCTAGCTCCTTCTCTGGTTTCAAGAGAATTTTCCTCATCATTAAGGATCTTCCGCCCTCAACATCCTCTACCTCAACATTCCATCCTTGAGCTTCGGAAATGTGAGTTTCACCACCATATTTCTTCTTATTTGGACACTCATAGGATTTATGTCCGATTTTTCCACAGACAATAAATTTCACTTCGCCTCCTTTGCCTCTTCCTCTTCCTCTGACTCAAGGAAAAGTATTTCTATCAGTATATTGCCTTCCCTATGAGCTTCCTCCTCTCTCAGGTTGAGTTTGAGGTTTCTTCCCCTCTTCTTTAGGTCTCTGAATCCTGTCCGAGGCAACCATCTTGACTCTGCTTTGACTTATGCCTCGGCCTCTTTGACCTTGCTTTCGGCTCATCATCTCTTCAGCTTTCAAATCCATTTGATAAGTATCTTCTACGGTTCGGATGGTCACCATGCTCATCTCCTCCTGAATGTCATACCGTAGACCATTCATATACCTGGAAACTTTCTCATCATCGCTTTCTCGATGACCTGCTCTGATGTTTATCCTATAGAACTCTCCAGTTTACTCTTTCACTGACATCATCTTCTGTCTCAAATTTTGCATCCTCCGAAACAAATTGATTTGATAATCCCTGGGCATAAACTTGGTTTTCATTTTTGCAACCATTCTATCCCAACTTTTAATTTTTTTCTTGCCCCTTGCAACGTCTATCAGCTTGCAGTTCAGCCCACCACAGTGTTGCATGCCCTTTAAGTCTAGTAATGGCATGTTTGACTTTCTTGTCTTCTTCGACATCCTCATAGTCAAAGTATTTGTCTAGAGCTCTAATCTAATCTAGAAGCTCTTCAACATCCAAGTTGCCTTCGTACATTGGAATGTTCATTTTTTCTCTGGCACCTATTCTTGCAATAGCCCTAAATAGGTGTTCTTCTGCAGCATCTTCGATTGCAACTTCTTCGTTTTCAGCTTCATTTTCACTTTCATATTCGCTGATATCCCCAACATTAACTATGCGCCTTTGTGTTGTCTCCATAGCATCAATCCTAGCACGTAATTCATGCATTTCTCTTTCCACTGCTAGATCAGGCATTGCCCTTTCTCTTCTTCTCAGTGGAATGGCTGTAAAATTCCTCCTTCTCTCTCTTACGGAAAGAAAAGAATTTGTTTTGTGCTCTTATACCACAACTGGTGCAGACCTCCTTCCCTCAAGCCGAGATCCGCTCAGGATCTTTTCTTCAGCCATGTCAAGGATTAACTAAACCCTTTGTTTAAGCCTGGGAAGGAATTCGGGTTTCGCAACTTGAGAGAACAATTATTGGTCATTACTCTCCCTCTATGATTACCCGACTCCAAAATTTCACCCTTTGATGGGATCGACAGCTGTGAGCCTCCCCTGATCTGTCGGTCTAGATCTTTTCGGGGTTTCGCGAACCGATATTTCACAACTCTTGACCCCTAAAATCACTTGTCACTCCAATCCCTGAATTCCTGAAATGTGAATTTGCACGGGATCCAACGACTCTTGTTGAATTGGATCTAACGACCACTATCTCTCCTGAGCTTATGGGTGATGGAAAAGGCACTCGCCTTAACCCCCTCACTTCTTTGCAAGATCCAATGACTCTCGGGTCTTCGACGCCTCTCCACGAAGTGATCCCACCGTTTGATTCCACACTTGATAATTCCTCTCATGCTTTGGGAATTTAGAGTGACCAAGGTCTTGGCCTGCACTCCAAACTTGCGAACCTCGAATTCACGAAATGATCTAACGGCTCAAAGCGACCACGATCAATGATCCACGTTGATTCTCAACGTCAGGGTGATGGTTTCATCCGACTTCTAACCACCTTACAGCTTCTCTGGATCCTATGGTCTTTGCGATTTCACGAGTTCTCCACGGAGAATTCTAACCGCCCGATTCACTTCTAAATTATTTCTTCCCAAACGACTCAGTGTTCTCCTTCCTGAACTTGACTTCTATGAGATGATTTCAACCTTTGTCTCCCTTTGATCACTTCAAAGGTTAAATCCCTCCCGAGATTTCGTTTGTAAACTCAAGCTTTCAAAAGGATTCCTGCACGCACTCCTTGCGAAAAACTTCCAAACAACCACTGGTTGTTTGAGCCTTTGACCCTGTGCATTCTTTGCAACAAGAGTCTCTCAATCTTCCTCTTGGATTTGTAAAACCCAAGACTTCACTCGGCCTACGTACACCTTGCATGACTCTTGCGTCTGTAAAACCACAACCTGAATCTCTTCTGAGAGTTCTGAGATGAAACTCAGAGTCTGATCGATGCACTCCTTGCGAACCCTCCACTGCACTCTTTCCAGGAATTCTCAGAAAGAGAAACAATTGAAACTCATTCTTTCCTTACCTGGAATTCAAACATTCAACATAGAGTTCCAGAACCTACAAACATACATACCATTGAAATAAATGCATACATAGAATACAAACAAGCCTGCAACATACCATTTAATAGGTGGTTCCAACAACCACAACAAACACATAGATTTGGAATTAAAGCCTTCTTCTATTAATTCATGTGCTCCTATACATGGTAAATATCAACAGCTAAAAGGCATAAAATTCTCTATTCTCCTCTATTCTCTTCTGCAGCTCTACAACTTATGAATTTTGAATAAAAAAATATATATGGTACCAGGGTTGAGGGTGTCTATCATCCGTTTTCCCTCCTACACTTCTAAACTGTCTAATCTAACATTCATATCTACCTACTTGCATTAAACAAACATAAATTTCTATTACATCCATCAGATAGGAACATATGCTCCAAAATCAGTTTAGATATGCAGATATAAATGCAACAACACTTTCTTCCTATCTATTACACTAATGCTTCAGATTTCAAAATTAAATAAGTTTTCATAAAACGTGCTCAAGTTACATCTGCGCATCCAACTGTATCTTTGGTTTTCTACGATGCTCCTGTATCATTCATCCACACCACAACATCTCTGAGTAGTTTGGGGAAAGAAGAGCAACACCAACAAATGGTGACGAAGAATTCAGTGAAGACAGACATGGGAAAGGTTGGTCGATTGGGGAACCTATAGAACCATGAGTGTGAGTGTAATAGGGAATTGGACTCTTCACTTTTCATGGAGGAGGAGGAACATCACTACGTGAATTTTCATCAACAATGAATCATGAACGTTGTGGAAGCTTGAGAAACAACCTTACCCACCGCAAAAACTCCAAGATTTGAGTCGATACAATGTATGGACGAACTTGCTCAACCAAATTTGGAGTCAGTTGTAGAAGAGGTAGGAGACAAATACTGACATATAGAAATGATTGTAAACTTTTGTAGGAAGGCCATGGGGATATACGACTTTCAACTTACTACAGAATGACTTGAGGAGTTGGGATGCACATCAAAGGAAGTTTGTTTGGTCATGTGATACTCGCACATGGAACATAAGTTAGACATAGCCTTGGTGGTGGCTATTGGGTACATTCTTCTTGCTAAACGAAGAATATGGAGACATGTTGTTGAGAGAAAGTAGCACATATGATGATCCCTAGTGGAGGTGTCACTCAAAGACTCAAGCAAGGAAGTTGCAAACGACAAGATGTGAGTTGTGGAGGAAACTTTCCAAATTGTGACAAGGAGCAGAACCTTGTTCAGAACTGAAAGGATTCAACTAAGTGAGACGAACAGGTTGAGAACTGCAGTGGGTGAATCAACAAGAACAAGAGGGGTTGGACATGATGATGATGAGGCAGATGAAAAAGAGTTTGTTAGATGTGGAGACATGCATTCTCTAGTGACAAATGCAAAAGTTGGATTGATCACCCAACCCATTCAGATCTTGAGAGGATCCAATGTACAGAACACATAAACAATAGAGTCAGAGTATCGAAGCCATCATGGGTCAAGAGTATCCAACACTGAGGCACACTTAGTTGAACATCCTGAAGAGATTTTTCCTTAACTACAATGGTTGAGGAAGAAACGCTTGTTGAGCAACGATGAGATCTGAATATGGGAAAAGACGCCATGGAAATTGATGGGTGTTCCCAAGGACAACAACAACTTGGAGTAGGGGAGAATTTAAGGGTCTCCCACGACACCCATAGAGTGTGTGTGCTCATTGTGCAGATTCAGTGACGAACATATGAAGAGCACAAGGAAGGAAGTGATTGGTTGGGTGAACGAAGACATTTGGGTATGGGAAGGAGCACCTTGGGTGCATGATGGTGAGGCGCAGAACCAACGGGGCACACACCTTACTTTCCTTAGAACGATTAACGAAGGCTTGGGTTATTTTTGGGAAAGCGCGAGGTGACTTGGGAGCATGCCCAAGGAGTGGAGTCATCTTCCCTCAGCAACACGGGCGCGCTAGAGAGGTTGGACGACCCCATCAACACACTCACGAGGATTCGTGACGATCAACACGAAGAGCACACAAGGCAAAGCATGTGCACCCAAGGATGGGGTGCACTGAACCAAGAGATGAAATTGTAATGGGCGCACAGGATTTAGATGGGCGCACTAAGTCCACATAAGGGCGCGATGAGTTTGGTGAGCGTGGATTTGCGAAGGGGCACGACACCCCTAAGAGATGCATTGTTTTTCTTAAGTAGCCCTTGGAGCTCCTATAAGAGAAAGGGCACATTGTTGGACAACTGAGAGGGGGGGTGAATTAGTTGTTACCGTGCTTAAACAATTATGCTTCTTTCAAAATCTTTACAAGGCACTCAATGATGATCACAATAATGCAGGGAAATAAACAATGGCACATTCAGCATCAGTCACATATATGAAAATCACAGAGACAGATATTTGCCAAGGAAACTCATATAGGGTAAAAACCTCTTCTTCTTTATATGATAAGTATTATTTACATTCTTTACATTATCATACATATGAGCACCAACTCATTGTGAGGCTACAACCTCTTTTTTGCAAGCTACAACTTGCTGAGAGTACCAACTCTTTGTTTTTCTCTAGCACCCACTAGAAGGAAGCACCAACTCCCTGGTTTCTCTAGCACCAACTAGAAGGCAGCACCAACTTCCTAGTTTCTCTAGCACAAACTAGAAGGAAGCACCAACTCCCTATGTTCAAGCACCCACTTGAACCTATGAGGACACCAGTCCTCCCTAGCACCTCCCAACCACCCTGGATTATGAATATGAAATACTGAAACCTATTACAATGATATAGTGTTCAATAACAGCTTACCAGTCTCATCATTGTTCTGCAAGATTTTTCTACTCAGACTTCCTCACTGTCTTGCAACATGCATCCCCTGCCCATTCTGTTCTTCTGCTTTTTATTCTTTGTGTGCCATGTCCATTCACTGCACAATTATTCTTTGTTCTATTCAGCTGCTGCACTCTGATCCTTCTTCATGCATGAATCAACTTCAAAAACAACATCCATAACAACTGTCATCGGACTAATCGGTAGGTGCGGACACTAACAGATCTCCCTAGATCCACCTGGATCTAGAACAAAATAGGACAGGACATGACTCTTTCCCTAAGTTTTGACCATTGAATTAGCTAGTAGGGAGGAACAAGTAACATATCTTTGTATCGCTTCCTAGGGTCTCTGTTGCTCCCGCTTCGCTCTGGTGCTCTCGTGAGGTCAATACCAAGACAACACAAACCAACCAAAGTGAATATAGAAAAATATATTCAACTGTCAACTTATGTGTATGATCAAGGAATTACACAATAAAGTGAGAATAGCTTTATGGGAAAAGGACATGCCACTGTGTCATATTAATAGAAAGTAGAAGATTACAACCTGATCGCCTTGATGTCGCAAGCTTCCTTTTGGTGGCTCTTGCCTCCACCACACACACTTGCTCAATCCTTGCATGAAGAAGATCAAATCCTCTTGATAGACTTGCTAGAGTCTCCAAGCTCCTATTCAAGCAAGGTCCTTCACACAATTCTTTCACCAATTCTCCAATGAATATTTCTTAACCTTTTCCATGAGAATTCCATCAATATATAGGATATAATGAGATGGTTACTTAGATAAGAATGATCCCACAATATCAGGGAAAATAGTAAAAGGATAACCATTCGAATTCCAACCAATTCTTCTAAAAGATTCCCTTCTAGAACCATTGAGACTTCATATTTTTCCAAGCTTTAGAACAACTTTGCACTCTAGCTATGTAGCATAGTGCAAGAAGTTCGCACCCTAGCTTAAGGCAGCCTGCGAGAATGGGTCATTCTCGCACCCTAGTATATTAGCAACCTACGAACTCTCTTCAAAAGTAAGTTTTCTGGGAAGAGATGAATGTCACTTTTCTCAGGAGAAAGTTCTTATGAGGAGCCTGAGTACACCATCATCAAAACACCATCATGATGACCAAAATCACGGGTAACAGAATGGCCCCCAAAGTATGAGGCCGGAATCAGTGACAACCGAAAGACTTTGTAAGCTGCATGTGTGTGTTGGAAACCAGGAGCGCACCTAATCGGAAACCTGCGAACAACCAAGCATCTGCAAAATATCATATATATTAATTCTAAGGTAGGCATTCCCATACTCATATCATAGACGGATGACATTGTAGACATAGGTCATGGCCACCAATCATACATTGTTGATCCATGTCGTCAAAATATAGCATAGCCACCAGGAATACACTATCGATCTATGCGAGAAAATTCAAATTAAGACGACATAGCCACGAGACATACAAAGTGGATCTATGTGTCGCAAATTATACATATTCCATCGCAACCTGGACAAAGAGATGATATCCAAGGTTTTCAATCTTGTCGCCCAAAAGTACGAATCTAACCATGTGATTACATGTGTTGAAGTCGAACATGGTAGAAACCACTTGATTACCGGTCATTGATGAAACTGTTAACAAGTGCGAGGGAAATCACCATTAATGTCAATGACTCCCAAGGTACTCTAGTACAATCCTTCAAATGTGAATGAATGAGTTGAAGTCGAACATTCGACGAAATCTTTCGATCAGGGGTCAATGATGTAAACCCATTGTCAAAAGCGAGGAAACCTGCCATTGAGGCATGCAAGTTCCAAGGTACTAAAGAATTTCTAAGTCTTGTTTCCGGATAATGAGTTGAAGTCGATAGAACAAAACTCATCACAGGAGGGCCTTGATGTATCCCCTATCAATGACATGAAATGAGTAACAGATTTTGAAGCTGAAACTAAGTATGATGTAAGTTGGACTGGACACGGGGAAGGCCGACACAGAGAGAATGGACAACTGCATATGGCCAACTCAATAGAGGTTTCAGATGAACTTCTCTTGAACATATGAACGACATGACCAATGATTTGGCAGCATTGACTCAAAGACGACACAAGGTACGACCTTGTAGCAAATTGAATGAGAGACAAATGGATTTCCCAAATCGACTTCAAATAATGAATAGGGGGTGTCATGTTCAAGAGTGAAAATTACTGCCAATTAATATGAAGATGATAACATATCCCTTTCCAAAATATCCCCCACCATTTTTGGCGAGTACCTCTTTATTTTTACGCAAGCTTGAGGAGGATAACATATACTTGTTGATATAAGCTTATCCTTCAGATAAGTCCTTCGGAGCATGTTTAACGAACCCTAAGAAGGAGTGGTTCGGTCCCATTACGGGTCTGTCGATGTTTGTTTAACGAGTTCAAAGATAGAAAACTCGAAGGCTTTTCATGATTATAGAGTCTGGAAAAACACTTAAAAGAGAACTCTCTCAGTTCCTTTTTCATAAAATAGTCTGATGAGACCGAAAAAGAGATAAATTATCGCTCACCATACTCTTTCTTCAAATACTTTATCAGGTGTGAAAATAGCAAGGTCGCTTGGCTATATTTTCATGTTTAGAGAGTCTGAAAAGAGCTTAAAGAGGACTCTGGGGGGGTTCCTTTTTCGTATAGCCTTGTTGAGCCCGAAAAAGTGATAAAAGTATGCTCGATCGCGTTCTCATGTATTTTCGAGCATGAGAACGGAAAAAGACCCGGCTCGAGGTTTTATACAAAAACCATAAAAAACAAATAAAACATGTGATGAAGAAGAAAAAATATGTCCGCATCTCTGTACATGAACATCGAAGTCGTTACGCCTGCAAAAGTTACACTCAAAATAAATAAATAAATAAAAATTCAATGTCATGGTAAAGTTAATATAAAGAAGTAAAAACTCTTTTTACCATATCATTTTCACTTTACCACTATTTGAGCCCAAAAACCCCTCTTTTGCCCTCAAAATTCGACGTCAGATTACGGGAGTTATGAGCATCCATTCGACGAACTGTCAGCGGCAGTGAGGTAGGCACTTTATCCTCTACTTTTTCATGGTTTAATTTTTTATTTTCATTGGTAAAATCCACCATTTTGAGTTTATTTTGGGGTTTATATGGCGCTCAACCATTCTTGCAGGTGGGCTACACGGGACCTGCGAGAATGGGTCATTCTCACAGGTGAGCCCACAGTAGCCTGCGAGAACCTCACACTGTGCCTAAAAAGCACCTGCGAGAACCTCACACTGTGCCTAAAAGGCACCTGCGAGAACCGCAAAGCAGAATTTTCTTTTGAAGTTTAGCTCAATGAAAGAGAACCAATTTATGAATAGAGTTATTAATCTTCTTCTTTTGCTTCTTATGCAGGTAGTTGGCCATCACAATGGTTATGGAATGGCATGAAAGGGAGCACGAAGAAGACAATGCCATTTCCGGAAATCATCCACCCACTATTGCCGCTTTGAGAAACTGTGGTCTTCTGAAGTACTTTCGTATCCCGGGCATGAGGGCCCAAATCAGGTTATTGGAGTACCTTGTGCATATGTGGGATCTCGATCAACAAGTATTTTATGTAGGGGTCCACACATTGTCCTTATATATTGAGGACATTTACTTCTTGACAGGACTGTCACGACATGGGTACCACGTGATATTGACTGGTAGTAGAGGTGGTGGGTTGCCCATGAGTGAGTATTGCCGCTTACACTATGTTCCCGAGGCAGAGAGGAAGAAAGGGAAAGTAGCTATTTGGGGAGTACGAGATTTGACCCTCCGTACTATCTTGTTCATCATTGCTTTGATGGCTGGGAGATCCGCTCCTCACATGGCACTCCAAAGTTACTTTTAGTATGCCATAGAGTGTACTGAGCCTCGGGTTTTTAACTGGGCAGATGTTGTGCTTCGTAGCATGAAAAAATAGTTGACCAAATGAAGAAGAGGCGACCTGAAGAAATTCGGGTATAGATCTTTGTTGGTGTCCTTCTTTCTCAAGAGGGTTCCATTATTGAGGCTGTAGGTTGAGTGGAATTTGTCGGCTCCCATAGATCCAAGGATGCTAAAATGGTGTAAGCTCATGGCCCAGCACGTAGCTGGACCAATTATCAAGTATGATGATACCTTTTTCGACTGGTTGCGACCAAAGATGCTGATGGTCGACGATTATGCTTATGCCGGGTTGGATTTCCGAGGAGATCCGGACTTAGACCTTCCCGAGGGTGCTCAGTGGGGGGAACTTGGTAAGAAGTACACATTTTTCTTTTTTAAATGTTTTTGTGAATTTTATCATATGCAAATGTTTTTTATATGTTTGTCCAAAGACTAAATACAAAATTTGTTTTTGATGACACAAATGTGGGACCTTACAGACCTCCTGGTACTTCTCCTATTCAGCGGCGAGGAGAGGTAACACCAGTGCCACAATGGGATGCCGAGGATTATCAAGCAGTGGAACAAAACCTAGAGGGTTTGACAGTAGATATTCCAGACATGCCTCTTGGAGAGGTTCCACGACGCTATCAGTGTCATACAGTAGGAGTGTCAGAGTCCATAGGTTGACTGCTCCGTAGGGTTGCTTGAGCAGTCATGTGTTGCTGTGAATGTCATCCATGACATCACTTTGTAGAAGCTATGAGCTTCAGATTTTGACATTTTGGTCTTCGGACAGAACTTTTTGTAAAAAACTCTTTTTGATCGTTATATATACAGACGGATTCTACCGGTTTATCTTGTGTTGTGTAAAAATTGATGTGATTGATTTATAAATGATCCAAATGTCTGTCTAATACATAGTTAGCCAATGCATCAGTTAATGTATTTATACATCTAGGAATATGTTGATATTCAATATCATCAAAATAACGTTCCAAGAGGCGAATTTGCAAATACACCCGTAACAAAGTAGGACTTCGAATAGTATAGACATTACTTAACTATAGTACTACAAGCTACGAATCGAGTCGCACAACCAAATGACGGATTTTGAGCGAGATAACATTATTCAACAATTTGATAACGACGCTATACTCTACAATATTGTTGGTCGCACGGTTGAGACACACACCTCATAAGGAGACAAGTTCATTTGTAGGGGCGTAAATTGCCCATGCAACAGAAGAAAGGTTCTGAGTACTATGGCTAGCGCCACCAACGAAGCCAATGTAGGGTAGCGAAGAATCCGACATCTGGAAATCAAACACAACGTCACATAAGGGCAAATACCAGATAACGACAAAAGAAAGTTATAGTAACACACAAGAAGTATGATACAACAAAAATACAAGTACTCGTGCACAGATGATTTTATGCATAGTACTTCTTCAAGTACAACCTATTCTTAGGTTCACTCAAAGGAATACCATCGTAATATACTAACTCATAAGCCCGTTTTTCCAAAACTTGTCGAGCGATATAAGGACCTCGCCACATAGCTTCGAATTTTCCAGCTCCTAGCATATCTCGATCTTGTTCATAGAGGAGAACAAGATCTCCTTCGGCGAAAACGCGAGGCTTGACATGTTTTTCGTATTGGGCCTTGACACATTTTTTCTAAGCTTCTATGACTAGGGTAGCATCGCGTCGAGTTTCGTCTAATCGCATAAGATACAATAGACGTTCTTCCTCAGCATAAGTGTTTGGTAGGAGTTCAACAACTAGTTTTAAAGAGGGTATCTCGGATTCAATCGGGAGAATGGCTTCCAAACCATAGACTAACCTAAAAGGTGTAAACCCAGTAGCGGACTTGACGGATGTCCAGTAAGCCCACAATGCCGAAAACAACATTGTGTGCCAACTTGTTTTGTGAATCCCTATCATTCGTCAGAGCATAGTTATGAGAACTTTGTTAATTGCTTCAACTTGGCCGTTGGCTTGTGGGTAATAGAGAGTTGAGTTTTCATGGCGAAGACCCAACTTTTCAGTAAGTTCGAACATCATGAAGTTTCTAAAGTGGCTACCGTGATCAGTAATGATAGCCTGGGGAACACCAAAACGAGCTATGATGTGATTAAAAATGAATAATGTTGCAGTCTTTCCAGTGTTGTCAAATGTCGGCATCGCCTCGGGCCCATTTCATAAAGTAATCTATGGCTACAATGATGTATCCATGCCCCCCGACCGAGTGGGGGTGACATGTCATGAAATCGATGCCCCATTTCACAAAGGGACCAATGGAGACCATAGGGTGAAGAGGAGCGGGATGCGACTGTATCTTATTAGTATAGGTCTGGCAAGCAAGGCATTTTTGAACGACGATTATGCAGTCGTTAAATAAAGAAGGCCAAAAATACCCTGCTCGTAAGATCTTCTGGGCAGTAGCATACCTAGACATATGACCACCACAGGCTCTAGAATGACAGACATTCAGAGCTCTCCCGGCCTCGTCAAATGTGAGGCAGCGTCGAAAAATGGAGTCAATCCCCCGACGATAAAGAGTATCCCCGAGGATAATGTATTGACGAGCTTGGTATCGTATTCGACGTCGATCAATACTAGACAAAGTTGGCCGAAAAGTCTGGGTCTAGAGATATATAATGATATTGCCATACCAATGATCATCAGTTCTGATGAGGAAAAGGGATTCATCAGGTAAGGAATCAGCTGCTACATTTTCCGTTTCAGAATAGGGAAAGTCGCATATCAACTCAGCAAACACTAAGGACTTCTTAGACTTGGCGCGTTCGAATTCCAAGTCAAACTCTTGGAGTATCACAATCCATTTGGAGTATTTTCCCCCTAGCAATTGACGTGTGAGAATGTGTTGCATAGGGTTGTAGTTAGAAATCACTGTAGTCTTACGCGAGAGGATATAGTGCTGGAAGAGTTGGACAGCTTGGACGGCTGCCAAGGCCAGTTTTTCGACATGTAAATACTTGATTTTGGTAGGCATTAGACTTCGACTCAATTAGTAAATCACATGTTCGTCATTAACATCATCCTCTTGGACGAGAATCATACCAATGGTGTAATCCAAGGCAGCAAGGTAAAGGAAATAATTGCGACTGTAATCGGGGGGAAAGAGAAGCAGAGCATGCGTTAGGGACAATTTCAAATCTTCGAAAGCATTGTTGGCGATGGTATCCCATACAAACTCAGACCCCTTTTTTAATAACCACGTAAATACACGAGTTATCTCGGCGTAATTTGGGATAAAATGACGAAGAAAGTTTGCTTTCCCTTGCAAAATTTGTAACTAGCGAAGTGTAGAAGGAGGAGGGAGATTAAGGATTGCCTCAACCTTTAAAGGATCCACTCTAATCCCTTGACGCGAAATGATAAAACCTAGAAGGCAGCCGGATTCCACGCAAAAAATGCACTTATGAGGATTCAAACGTATACGGTAGAACCGACATCAGACGAAAATGGCTTGGAGGTGGGTTGGATGATCGACTCGGCACATTGAGTGAGCGGACAAATCGTCCAGATATGGTTGAACGATGTGCTTGATATCATGGAAAGCATAAGACATAGCATGTTGAAAAGTGGAGCCAGCGTTCTTGAGACCGAAAGGGAGTTTCCGATAGGCAAAAGTACCCCAAGGACAAATAAAAGCAGTCTTATGTTGATCCTCAGGAACAATGTTGATTTGATTATACCCGGAGAAACCATCCATGAGAGAGAATATTTCACTTCCGGAGAAATCATCGACAATATGATCGATGAAGGGGGTAGGAAAGTTGTCTTTGGGACAAGCTTTGTTGATATCCCTATAATCAACGCATACACAAATTATGCTTTGTTTCTTGTCGATTGGGACAAGATTGGAAACCCAATCAGTGAGAGCCACTGGATAAATAAAGACGACTTTAAGAAGTTTCTCGACTTTGAGCTTGATAGCCGTCGCTTTACGTGGGTGAACTGGATGAAGGCGTTGACAGACGGGTTTAGTGTCAGGGTATGTCTTGATCTCATGTATCACAATCTCAGGGTCGATACCCAACATTTCTTCGTAGCTCCAGGCAAAGATGTCACAAAACTCTTTGAAAATGGATGTGTAGGTGACGACTTCATTAGAAGAACATGAAGCTTCGATATGGACATTTTCGACGATGTCAGGTTTGACGGATATGTTGAGGGGAATAGTGGGCAAAAGATTGCTTAAGTTCCCTTCAGAAAACACATTGTGTGAGGACCCAAGAATAGTTGAGATGACGACAATGGTCGACGGGGTCGATATTCGTTGGTAGTTCTCAATGGTATGTTGCTCCAGAAAGAGGATGGAACGATGATGTCCATCGTCCCAAGGGGTGTCCTCCATGACAGACATGATCATCTCGTTAGTGGGAAAACTGACACGGAAAGGATCTGGATATAACTCACCAAGAGAGGGGGTAGAAGGGGTTTTCGATTGAATGGCCTGATAGGCGGATTCAATCGAACTTAACGGCATTTCGTTGCCGTAACGAAGATAATCTCCAGGTTCAAGTACTATCCAGGGGTCGTGAGACACAGGAAGTTCGTGAATCGAGGTGGAGATCATGTTGATTGAAGCAACGAACGAGCATGGAACACCGGGTGGTGGAATGGGGAAAGTACCCATTAACGAAGATTCTTTGATAAGGCCTACCCCGACGTTCTCATAACCCGATGGGGTTTTAGCAATGAATGGTACATTGCCATTATGGGTATCGAAGTTAAAGAAGGCTAATTGGTCTACAGTGACGACCTTACCTTGATGTGGGAAATGTACCACACGAAAAAGGGTCGACACAATGGCGCGCATGGAATCGATCCAGCTGTGGCCAAGAAGAAGATTGTAATCAAGGGGAGCGTCGAAGACTTCCACTTCAACTTGGACCGTTTTTCCTTCTAACGTGATGGGAAACGAAGGAAGGACATCGTAGGGCTTAAAATGGGATCCATTGAAGGCTTTGAGAGTGTTATGGGATTCATTCAAAGAGGGAGAGCCAATGGCTTTCCAGCAAGTAAGAGACATGACACACGTCGAGGCACCCTCATCGATAATAGTTCGACAATTTTTTTTGTCAGAGACAATCACTTGGATCTGGAACATGAGTTGAGGGGGTAACCTGGGAATGTGATCGTCCAAGTCAAAGATTATTAAATTCGTATCTGTCGGGTTGATTCCACCGATAGCTTTCAACAATGCCTTCCGTTGTGTGGGACAACTTTGAAGGACTTCGAGGGCTGACATCACAAAAGGTGCTTGGGCCAGATCTTCAACAATGTTGTAGTTCTGTGCAGCATGAGCATGTGGATTGAAAGCCGATTTCCGAACGACGCCTTTTGGGGGGGGTCGAAGAACTGTGTTAAGGCTCAGTCATTCGAGATGAAGAGGACCGTTGGTAGGTGGAGTCGCGGGAGAGGGTTGTACCGAGGAAGGAGGTAGATCATCAACCTTCTCTTTAGAGGGAGAATAATCTTTGGCTTGAGTGGTGAGTGCAATGTCGTTCTGCTTTGAATCACCAGTACACATCAATACATAAGATGTAGTAGAAGATGAGGGTTGGTCATGAATGACCAACTGAGCCTGTTGTTGAGACGGGAAGGGTTGGAACAAAACAGTCGGAGCAGGTGGTTTTGGATCTTCTTGAAGGAACTTAGTGACCTCGACGCATCGTGGACAATCCTTCGTGTAGTGATCATCACCACATATAAGACAAGTGTATCATGGTTTGTGCTTATCCCGATCGTCAACAGGGGTAGTTTTGGTTCACTCTTCTTGAGAAGTATTTTTGTCCTCCTTATTCTTACCCCTTCCCTTTTTGGATTTGGTTTTACCGGCTGGGGTAGATTGAACTGCATTTACCTCAGAAGTCTTTCTGGTGGGAGGGGCAGGAGACAGAACATTTTGAACATTAGAAGAAGCAGGTTTGGGGTTTGCGCTTGAGGTGGAATGTGGTTGGGCCTGGAAAGTGCCAATCACACTGTCAGCTGCATGCGAAGCAACTGGAGTAGTTGAAGTGGCAGAAGTGGAAGGTCGAGGTAAGTCAAGTAGTAAATAATAAAGGGTACCCGTTTGCGAGTAAACGAGGTCAAGATATTGAGCATGACTTATGACCTGTTCTTCCGTGACTACTCCACCCATGGCAATGTCATGACCGATGTCATTCACAAATGATTTCATGAACCATTCTGCCAGCAACTGATCAGGGAGTTCAAGTTTAATGAGATGTTGTCTCCATCGCCACTCATGAATGTGATCGGATATATGAGTGGCCTTGTTCTATTTAAAAGAACTCAAAATCTTGGTCCCCATTTCATAATGGATCAGTAACTGGTAGTGTGAGAGGAAATCCATAGCTAGGGTGTTGAAATCAAATAATAAACCTCATGGTAATTCTATATACCACTTCGTAGCAGAACCTGTGAGGGTTCGTTGAAAAATACATAAATGAATAGAGTCATCCATCAATGAGTTGGATGAACACCATAGGTGAAAAGTCATGACGTGATTGTTTGGGTCCTCTCTCGCTTTGTCGTCAAATTTAGGGATGTTCGATGGTAACTTGGCTAGTATAGCATGCCATTGGGGAGAGTGGCGAATTGGATCATTTAAAATCCTTGACAAATCCGGAAGATCCAAAGTGACCAAAAAGGGTAACTGTCGATTCACCTGTGGGTACTGGTGGCTTTGGGGAGGAAGCCCCGTCGACAAACCAATAGGACCATAAGCTGTCTGCATATAATGTGAAGACCCAGGCATATTCGGTGGTGGTTGAAGAGGATAGTAGGTCATGGGGTTGTACCCTAGAACAGGGACGTGAGTTTGAGCAGTCGAGCCCCAAATAGGATTGAAGGAACCTGGATATGGTTGCCCCATACTAGGGGGTATTACAGACGCAGCTGGAAACTGTTGCCCCCCAGTCGATTGAGGAGGATGTTGTATCAGATGATTCCAATACTAGGCCAAGGATAGAGGTATGTTTTGTCCATAAGGTGGGGTCAGTCCTCCTATCGAAGGTGGTGTTCCAATTGGGGGGAGTGTTCCAATTGGGGGTTGTGTTCCAATTAGGATTTGCGTTCCAATAGGAATTTTCCCGCTGAGAGGGGGTTGAGTCATGCCACCTTGGTGAAATTTTCCACCGACGAGAATCTGGTAATTTGGTGTGAATGACGGAATAGTGCCATTAGGATTAAGACTGCCAGTAGAAGACGAGGAAGGTCCTCCAAAAGGAAATTGAGGGAGTGTTGGAATAAAACCGAGAAGAGAGTGCCCAGAAGAAGAAGGACCACCAGGAGAGCTGGATGGGGTTTGCATAGGAGTGGGAATGGAAGCATTCAACGCACGGTATCCAGGTGGTAGTGTTGGGGTGACGTTGGGCATTCGCGGTGTGCTGATGGGAGCGAGACTAACCGTGGTAAACCCGATGTGAACACTCATAGTATCTGTGTGATGGGCCATTTTGATAGGGACGGTCAAGATGTGGTCAAATCGCAGGGCATCTATACCAAGAAAGTGATAGGCGGTGGTAAACGGTACTGTCTGTGGACTAGATATTTCAGAAATCACAGGTGGGGTGATTTCGGAAATCACAGGTGAGCCTGGACCAAAAAGGTCCCGTCGAAAAACACCCGTAGACCAAAAATGATCTTGGCCTTCTATGCTTGGAAAGGGTCCAACTGGTGATCCAAAAGATGTAACAACTAAGTCTTCAAAAGAATTCAGTCGCATAAACGGTCGCTCAGAATTGGGGTGAAGTCAAAAGTCCTCTCAAGTATTGGTAATTCAGAAATGTTCTAGAGAGTCAATTCATTCCACTTGTGGCGTGGTAATGTCTTTGACTTCACTCTTCTGAGGAGAGCCCTCAGGTAAACTTGTAGGCAAGGGTTGAGAACCTTCCAGATGCTCTAGAGATAAACCCTGCATTCTATGTGAACGATGTGGAGGAGCTATTGTAAACGAGTGACAAACTTCACGAATAAAATTGTATGGTGAACTTTGGTAAACAAACAACACGCGCTAGTAAACAAAATCTAGCAAGCAACACCAAGCAAACAAGACATTCTAATTCCGAAGCCACTAGTTGGTGATGAAATCCAACGTCACAACAACGAGACGAGAAGGGGTTGGGCTAGGGTGGAAAATTTACGCTGACGACCTGCTTAATGGACTTACACCCTGGTGCAAGCTCCCACACATAATCGTGGGTATACCCTCCAAGGAGCCCGAGTGAGTTTGGCCAACATCGATTCCAGGTACCGTGAAGACTTTCCCCTTCATAGTCACCTTGTGTAAGACCCTAGAAAGATAGGCCGCTAAGGTTACCACCGACAACAATAAATCCTGGGGGAACAGTCGACAATCCGATCCACACGCAAGGGCAGGGTATCTAGCCCAAAATCAACTCAAAAGGATTCGACTCATCATTGTGGGTATACCTCCGAGTGACCCCTGTAATACGTGCAATCTCTACACCGATATCAACAAAGCGGGGTGAGTAACTCTGTCAATATCAATGCGACCTCGTGCTTGACCCTTCTGTGAGAAGGGCTTCCCAGGACAAGATGTTGTAAATGGAATTTAACACTCCTTAACACAAGATGTTATTGTGTGTTTTGTGCTTTGGAGAGTGTATCTCTTTTCCTATTCCAAAGTGCTAGCCTAGCTAAATGTTGGTGTAATAGAGCCCTAGAAAAGAGTTACTAGTTAAATTTTATGATTGCGCAATGTTATTAGGGGTTGTTGTTACTCAAAGGAAGCGGAGATGAAACTGATGTTATATAAGACTCTGACCCAACGATGCATGGATAAGAATGAAATATATCAATTTTCATTCAATGAATCCTATGTACAGGAGGGAAAGAGAAGTTTTCCGGATCAAACTTGAACTACAAGACACAATTTCCTTCAAAATGCAATTGCAACAAATCACGCAAGAATAAGAATTCTCTATTGTTTCTTTTGCAATAATTTCAACAATTGATTTTCAATACTTTCGAAGACGAAAATGCTTTTGAAAGGAAAACGTTTGTTCACTTTTCAAAAAGGACCTACACCATGATGGTGAGAGTGCAGAAAA
>JZKD02S2201264.1:98971-113094 GCA_000966675.3 Picea glauca
CTAATCCAAAACTAGGCATGTGAGACTAAAGAAAAGTTTGATGAAAATGTTAGTCTCTTGTTGTTAAAGTTAAGGAAGGTTTGCATGAATGTGATCATATACACCAAGTCTATTATAGAGCTACAAATCATATTTGGATGATGAAATTGATGAGGGCTTTTGGTTGAGGTACATGTTGAATACATGGTTGAGACAAGTAGTTGATGAGTTGGCACATACATGAGGTGTATAGTTGATGATGTTGGTACATATTGATGAGTCATAGTTGATGAGTAGATGACACACATGATTGGTACATACTTGATACATGGTTGGATGCACTTGTTTATGGTACATGTTGATTACAAGTTGTTTGGTACAGGTTGGTGCATGGTTGATGCACTTGTTTATGGTACAGGTTGATTACAGGTTGAGGTACAGGTTGATGCATGGTTTTGATTTATTGGTACAGGCTTACAATGGTATATCTCACAGTGATAGTGTGACAGTGGTTCCATCATTCTACTTCTATTTCAGGGAGGTTGGACGGGGCAAGGACAGGTGGTTGTAGCCACCTTCCGATTGTAGCCGGATAACATAGGGGGTTGTAGCCAGAGAATTAGGGAGTTGGAGCTTCCTTCAGGTTGTATTCTGAGAAAATAGGGGGTTGGAGCCTCCTTCCAGTTGTAGCTAGAAAACAAAGGAAGTTGGTGCTTCCAATGAATGTAATTCTTCAAGATATATAAGAAAAAGCATTTCGTTGTTTTCTCCCGATTTTTGTTTCCACATAAAACATTGGTGTACTGTGTATGTGTATGATTGTTCATTTGTTCATTGCTTATTTACTCTAAAGTTATTGGATGATAATTCTTCATTGATATAACACTTGGATTATATGGTTAAAAATGATTAAATTTCTCTATTACTGATTCACCCCCTCTCTCAGTAATCCAACAATTGGTTTCAGAGCCGGTTCCTTAAGGAAACGATTTAACCACTGGAAGGAGATCATGGCTTCTTCAAAGCAAGTAGGTTCCTTTTTTATGATATCACACATCAAGGCCATATAACTGGAGAATGGATTAGGTTTCTTGCTTTGTCTCATGGTTCCTTCTGGGGGACCATACTTCTCTGCATCTTGAATAAGTTCCCTTGCCCAAGTTGGATTTCTCTTGTGAGAGATCGTCATCTGGGGAGGCTCTTGAGATTCTATCATATCATAATCTTCTGGAATCTCATCATCATGGGTAACTGTAACTTAAGAATATCATCATCATGATCTTCTTAAGACTATCGTAGAACCGATCATAGAAGTAACTGAAAAGTTGAATGCAAAGACAGCTGGGTGCAAACCTTGGTGAACGATTTGACAAGGTGGATTGTTTGCTCACATGTGGTTTGTGTTAAGTTTTAATGTTGTTATTAGGTTATTTTAAATTTATTAGAGAATTCAATGCATTTCCAAAATAACATCATAAAGAGGATCACTAAAATAAACACAATCACAAGGTACACAACATTTTATCCTGGGAAACCCTCACGGGGGAGAAAACCCAACAAAAACTTCTTCAATAATAGATTGTCAATACAATGCCAAGACTAAGACCAAACCACCACGAATAAACTAGGACTGATCATGTGCCTCTCTTCTCCTTTCTTCTGCAACTGTAACTTTTTTCAAAAGATGTGAACTAGAAGTGTGTGTGAGTGAATGAGCAAGTGAGGCGCCATCCTCACATATAAATACTAGTTGAGGAGGCGCTAAGGTTATGTCTCTTCACTTAGTAAGGAAGACTTCTTCCAAGAATGGTTAAAACCACTTTATAAACCCTAGGGTTGACTTTAAAAATACCACCATATACATATGGTTTGACCAATCCACAAGAGGGGATTTGGTCTTATACAAGACCCAACATGATCAATCCACAAAAGGGGATTTGATCTATAAGATGATAACTCAAATATAATTAGAATATTCTTTGAAGTTACAATATTTCAACACTCCCGCTTAACGAGAAGGGTATTCTACTAACATAACCCAATACAACATCATCAGAAGAGAGAGAGGGAAACAACATCATCAACATCTCGAACACTAACTGGCATATTTACAAATCATCGAAAGTTTTTCTCATCATCAATATCATCATCAACACGAGGCTGAGACAACAATATCATCATCATATGGAAACAGAATGAGGCAGGTGAAAAAACAACATTTTATGGTACTATGACAGACCGTCCTTACCGTACCATCGGGATTTTCCCAGGAATCATACGATTCCCTAGGATATAAAATCCTAACAAGCTACCACATGGTACTCTGACAAACCGTCCTTACCAAACCTTTGGGATATTCCTAAGAATCAAAAGATTCCCTAGTTTATAAAATCCTAACAGAGCTACCACTACTAACCACAACTAGCATATACATGCACAAGTACTATGACGAACCATCCTTACTGAACCTTCGGGATCTGTCCAGGGATGATCAATCCCCTAGGATATAAAATCCTAATGGAGCTACCCATTGTTGGTCAGGATACCATAGTATCATCAACATCACTCCCCCTTTCGAGGGAGGTCCTTTCAGACAACACCAATCTTGTCTCAGAAGTACTCAAACTTCACATGAGACAGAGGATTGGTCAACACATCTGCAACCTGCTCATCTGTGCCAACATATTGGAGCTTTACAACTCCCCTCTGCACCATATCACAAATGTAATGATACCAAATATCTATTTTCTTTGACTTATCATGGAACACTAGGTTCTTCGTCATCTTTATGCAACTCTGGTTATCACATAGAATCATGGTGGCTTCCATCTCCAGATTGAATAGACTTGTCAACAAATTATGAATCCACATGGCTTCACAACTGGCGAAACATGTTGCAATATATTCTACTTATGTCGTGCTGAGAGAAATATTGGATTGTTTCTTGCTTTCCCATGAAGTCATGGCTGACCCCAAACTGAAACAACATCCTGAAGTTCTCTTTCTATCAGAAGCACTTCTTGCCCAATCTGAATCAATATAACCATATAGTCTGAAGTCATGATCTCTAGTTTAACAGAGACCATAATCTAGCATACCCTTAAGGTATCTCATGACATGCTTTGCAGCTACAAGGTGAACACGTCTGGATTCTAACAGATACTGACTCAAGGTGTTCACAACAAAGCATATATCTGGTGTGGTATTCATTAGATACATCAACGAACCAATAATATGTCTATATAGAGTAACATCAACCAATTCTGACAAAGTATCAACCAAGAGTTTCAACTTTGTTTCCATGGGTGTGTTCATGGATTTACATTCCAACATGTCAAATCTCTTTAGTATTTCAACTGCATAATTCCCTTGGTTAAATAATATCTTCTCTAGGCTCTACCAAACTTCAAGACCTAAGAAATAATGCATCAGTCTTAGGTGTTTCATCTCAAACTCTGCAACGAGCTTCTTCTTACAATTTGTGATGAGTTTTTCTTCTCTTGTTAAGAATAAGTCATCCACATACAGTAGAAATATAACTGGATCATCATTCATAACCTTGAAGTAAAGGTTAGAATCAACTTTACTCTTGGTAAAGCCCAAGCTCGTCTGGAAACTATCAATTATGCCATACCAAGCTCTAGGAGCTTGCTTCAACCCATACAAAGATTTCTTCAACCTACAGACATGAGTCTTTCTATCTTCAACTTCAAACCCTTATGGTTGTTCTATATACACTTCTTCTTCAATAACACCATCTAAGAAGGTTGTTTTCACATCCATTTGGTGTAACTTCCACTTCAATTTGGTTGCAATAGCTATGATGGTTATGATAGAAGTGTATCTGGCTACAGGAGCAAATTTCTCTTCATAATCAATACCTTCCTTTTGAGAAAAACCACGATCCACAAATCTTGCTTTATGCTTTTCAATATTTATGTCTGCTACATGTTTTATCTTGTATATCCATTTGGAAGATACCACATATTTGTTCTTTGGTCTAGGAACTACTTCCCATACATCATTCTTTATAATGGACTGGTATTCTTTTGTCATGGCATCCACCCATTCTTTCTTCTGAATGGATTCTTCAAAGCAAGAAGGTTCCTTTTCTATGCGATCACACATCAAGGCCATATAACTGGAGAATGGCTTAGGTTTCTTTCTTTGTCTCATGGTTCCTTCTAGGGCACCATACTTCTCTGCATCTTGAATACGTTCCCTTGCCCAAGTTGACTTTCTCTTGTGAGAGATCGTCATCCGAGGAGGTTCTTGAGATTCTATCATATCGTGATCTTCTGGAATCTCATCATCAGGGGTAACTGTAACTTCCTTCACTTGTTCTACAACTCTGGGAGCTATAGGTTCTTCTTCATATACTTCTTCAAGCTATCATTTCCTTGATCTTTTGAGTGTTTCATTTTCCTCAAAGGTTACATCTCCGTTGATCTCAATATGATGGTAACCTAGTATGTAAATTCTGAAGGCCTTAAAGAACTCACAGTATCCAACAAATATTCCCTTCTTTCCTGAAGGATCCAACTTAGTTCTCATTTCTTTCGGAATGTGTACAAACACTGGACAACCAAATATTTTTAGATGGCTTACTTTTGGCTTCTTTCCGGTGAACATTTCTTCGGGGGTTTTGAATCCAAGTGCACTATGGGACAATCAATTTTGAACATAAACTGTTATTCTTGCTACTTCAACCCATAAGTGCATTGGAGGATCTTGATCGTGAATCATAGTCTTTACTGTTTCCATAATTGTTCTATTCTTTATTTATGCTACACCATTTTGTTGAGGACTATAGGGAGTGGTGAGCTCCCTCTTAATCCTGACATCTCTGCAAAAGCTTCCAAATTCATTTGAGGTGTACTCTCCTCCATTATCTGACGTGAATATCTTGATTTTTCTTTCGAAGAGGTTTTCTACCAAGGCTTTGAATTCCTTGAACTTTCCAAGTACTTCATCTTTTGATTTCAAGAAATAAACCCAAGTCTTAGGAGATTAATAATCAATAAATGATACATAGTATACATACCCACTTTGAGAGGTTGATGGCATTGGACCGCATACATCTAAGTGGACAAGTACAAGCCTCCTTTTTCTGGTACATAGGATACATCCTTCATTCTCATTAGAGTTATTTTCATGTGCTTAAGAGACAAGTACCTACAGGACATGATCTTCAATTTCTTCTTTGGTTAACTTCTTCGGTGGCTCATCATCTTCAGTTGCATGGGCATGATGTCTTTTGTTATTTATCTTCTTGAATTCTTCCCTTCTGGCATTACAATTCTTAGCAATGTGTCTCATCTTATCACAATGATAACATTGATAAGAGGATAAATCTTTTTCCTTTCTTTGACCCTTATGATATTTCTAGAATCTCCTTGGAGAGTGAGATTCTTTATGGAAGTGGGTGAATCTCTTTGGAGATTGAGATTCTTTATGAAGGTGGATCTCCTTTTGGAAATGAGACCTTTTATTTCCTCCTTCATCATGAGCAACTAGGGCTTGATCTTCATCCCTTAATAGTACAGCTTCTCGGTTGGCTACTCGTGCTTTTTCTTGAACACATTCTTTCCATAGACTGTGAAATTTGAGTTTCTCTTTTCTTGCATAGATAGTTTGGATGAAGGCATCCCAAGGTCTTGTGAGACCATTAAGAGTTGTCATGATGAGTTCATCTTCATCCAAGGTGTCTCGAATTGCTTCTAACTGTTCTTTGAATTGAGTAACCCTAGAGAAATAGTCTTCAATTGTTTCTCCTTTCTGCATCTTTGTATTCTTAAGTTGGGTTCTCAAGTTCATCTTCAAGTTGATGTTCTTTCCTTCATATATTCTGGTTAGGGTATCACACATCTCTTTTGGAGTATTCTTAGAAGACACTTGAGGGATCAAGTGGTATTTAATGGAATCTGCAATCATTCTTTTGGCCCTAATCATATCCTTCTTATATTTCTCTTTGGCTACTTCTTCAGGTTCCGGTACATTTTCTTTTATGAATTTTGCAAGGTCATTCTCTTCAAGAATGAGTCCAATTATGTACTTCCAGGCATGGAAATTTTCCACACCTTCTAAATTGTCAACAAGCTTGGTGCTTGCAGACATCTTGACCTGGAGCTAGGAAAATGACCATAAAATGAAAGTGCTCAGAAAATGAATCTGATCTTACTAGGAGATGCGTTGGGCTGAGGTGAGTTGGATGGAGCTCACTATTTCCAAAAATTCCAAGTTTTACCCCTTGAAACTTGACATGCACAAATCTATACTGGTACTTTTGGTACTAGTTCCGGTTTTCTGGTTTTTTGGTACCAGTCAAAACTAGGGTTTGACTTTTCGTAGATTCTAGCCACTAAAAAGGTGTGCTCAAGCTTCCAAAGGATGCGCTAGGGTAGGGTGCACTTCCCTAGATAGTTTTTGGTAAGATATTCCTCTCCAATAAAAAGTCCTAATTTCCTTGTATGACAACAATGATGTTTTTAGATACCTAGTGAAAGGTTCTCTATTCAGTCAAGCTTTGATACCATGTTAAGTTTTAATGTCGTTATTATGTTATTTTCAATTTACTAGAGCATTCAATGCATTTCAAAAAAATAGCATAAAGAGGATCACTGAAAGAAACGCAATCACAAGGTACACAACATTTTATCCTGCGAAACCCTCATGGGGGAGGAAACCTAGCAAAAACTTCCTCAATAATAGATGTGTATATCCATGTCAGTCCACATGTCAAACTAAAGAGGGTTCCACATGTCATGCAGGTGATGTGCCACGTTTCAGTGTGATCTAGAGTTTTGGGGTCATGGTCAGGGTTGAGTCGTAGTGACACATGTTATGCCAAATGGAACGTGGTGGAAGTGCCACGATTCAAAGGTGTCATCTTGAGAAGCAAGAGGTTGTTAACTGTCAGCTAACTTTACAACACCTATATGATCGAGGTTCTTAATTGTCGACTCCCGAGGGCCGTTGGATTTGGCAGAGGAAAGAGTCGTCATCGACGAATCGAGTATAGTGCATAGGACATGAGTGATGGAACCCTAACAACGAAAAGGTCATGAGGGAGTTTTCAGTGACGGAAAGTCAGTGGCATCCAAGTGATATAGAAGAGGGACTTCAATGATGAAAAGGTTTTCATCGATGAATGGGTCGGAGGACTAAAGAACCTAAACGGGGAAATGTCGACGATGAAGAGGACATGTGGTGGATGCCACATCAACGCCACATGAGAACCACATCGAATGGTACAAATGAGAGGGATCCACGTGGTCATGAGGTGGAAGAGGTGAGTGAAGTCTTAGGAAACTTCGGGGGGGCATGACTTCTAATCCGTAACTCGAATTTAAGTATGGTGACAGTCGTTGGAAATATCTCATCGAGCATAATCCAACTATGAGGTTTGTTTAGGGAAAATAATAAAATAAAAGAACGAGAAGACTCAATAGGCCTTAGGCTTGGGTTTTCAAATAAAGGGAAGGAGATCAAGGGATTGCCCCACATGCATCTCAAGGCTGGAGAAATCGTGAAGAGAAAATATCTTGCTAATATGTTACTGCAACCACAGAGAGAGACGAGATCAATTATGTGATTAAAATAACACTCGCCAATACATGAGAAATATTACATTTCATTGCCTTTAAGTAAACTTATGAATATGTACTGAAATTGAAGAAAATGAAGAGCAGAGGTTTCTCGAAGGAAATCATCTATGATCTAGATTAAATAACTATCATGATAGCTACATGCACCTATTCTCCATCACATAGAAATGATTATTGACCTTATGATTAAAGTTAAGAGTTGTCCAATAAATGAGAGTATAAAGATGAAAATGTTAGGAACCACATGCTAGCAAGAGTATGCAGAACTTGAATAAGTAATTCAGAAAAATGATTAATAACCAACATCAAACTCATTCAATAAGTGCATGTTGACGGGCGAAATTGTCCGTCCGTCAATTGAGAGAGTGGAACCGGTCCGGGGTTGTCTAAATAACCCAAGCCGTTTGGAATGGACCACCYTGACGAGTTTAACGGCTCCATTGGCCGCCCTAAGGTCTTTTAAGAAAACCAAAGAGAAAACTAATCTAAACTAACTAATCTAACTAAAACAAACTAAACAAACTAAAACTAACTAAAACAAATAAAACAAACTAAACTAACTAAAACTAATAAAACTAACTAACTCACTAATCTAATTAAAACAAACTTAAAAATATAACTATTCTAACTATTATATACAATCTACTAATTAATATTATAATAACTCAGATCAACTATCTAATTACCAGCTACAATATTACTTATTCACAAATGTACACTATAAATAGCCTACAGATTTAATTAAAACCTGCAAAACTCATGTGTTTTCTGCCCTAAGACAGCAAGATATGTTTTTTTTTATTTTTTATATTTTATGAAAAAGAAATAAAACTACTGAAATTAAACAATCTAATATAAATCTAACTAAACTTATATCTGAACTAAACTACTTATGAAAACAATAAACAAAGATTAATTGACCTGGAAGAGCTCCTAATTTGTCCCGTGTATGATGACTCCTAAGCTAGTCGGAGGAAGGAAACTCGCACCGGATTGATCCCAAAAGCTTTTCGTAAACGATAGGTTGTTCTACTCTTTGAGTAGTTTACAGGACAAACAAGACATAAAAAATCATAACAATCATAAGATGTACAAATCTCTGCAATAAGGGAAACCTGTTATGCAAAAACTTATACTTAATAATCCAATTAATGAAGAAGAGAAATCTGTCATTCACAAACTGAACTAAGAAATTGCTATGTTTTTTAAATGCTTGGAAGAAATCAGATATGGATTACAGTGATTAAATTATATCATTTGCAACTGATTAAGATAGCTAATGTAGTCATTAACCAAATACAAATTGATATACATAACATGAAACAAAATATTGATATAATGAGAAGCTAAAGCTGTAACAAAACACCAAACTCTGCCTCAGTCTGTATTAAAATTCCATATCCTTGTTCTCCCACGAATGAGGATGTCATTATTACAAAAATCATAAGTATATATAAGTCTCTCCACAAGGTAAAACCTCCTTGTGGATAATATCAAATCGTTTTACATAATCTGGGAAATATCCCAAAATCAACTAAACTAGGAAACTAAAATGCAAATGAAATATTTGAAATATCCCCTAACTGCTCATCATATCCACTGCCAATTTGAATTGATCTGCAATAGACCAAAAATAACCAATTAGAAAGACATTTTCATTAAGAAAACAATAAAAATTGATCCTACAGACTTAGCTACAGAATCATTTGATTCTGTAGCTAGTCTAAAATAGCATACATAATCAAAATAAAAATTAAATCAAATCTTTTTAAAAGAATCAAATCCAATTTTCTTTAAACATTCAAAATGAATTACTAATGGTTCAAATGAGTTTATCATTTTAAATTAAACAAAAACCAAAAGTGACTCAATCGAAAACAGAGGTAAGGATACTCTGTTTTATTTTGCCATAAAATCGGGTCAAAATAGTAACAAGACTATCCCAAATCCAATTAAAATCGATAGCAGATCATATCATAGGTGATACAATTTAATCCAACACAACCATAATTCACTCGTTATCGCTGTCATGATATAACAACAGATTCATATCATTCAATCAATGTAAAGATAGGTAGACTGTTTCGATTGTGTTCAAATGAAATCATACTCAACAACATTGACCCAACGAATTCCGTGATTGATCCTTGCACAGTCAACAGACATGAGCGTGATAGAATCAACAAAGATTACAATTGTAAACTGGGCAAATAATCAAAACGAATCATGACTGAGATTAATTATAGGAATAAATCGTGAACCTGGATACAATCAATTTTGTTTTTCAAATCAAATTAAAACAACATATTCATGGCAAACGAACTGATAACATGGTGGAATAATCCAATGCGAATTGACTGGCTGGGTATAACTGTTATGAATCGTGTCTATTCACGATTTGGGTGTATATAAAACAGAATCACATTAAACACAATCCAAACTGTATTCGAGCTTGGTCGAAAATCACCGTAACAGTTAACCATATCAAACATAGCATATGCATTATAATGAAATCCAAAAGAAACGTGATTGTGTCTAGAATCGAATATGAGAAACAGCTTGTGTTTATGACAGCAGAGCATCTAATTTAAGCCAAATCAAACCAATCCAATCCATACCATGATTAATCAAATCGAAGGAAATCTAATCAATGCTAAACTGGGAAAATGAATTTCGATTTATCAGGGCAAAGCTATGTACGGAATGCATATAATGTGACAGAGCTAATCAATGTTGTTAACAGAACCAATCCAAAACCGAATTCGAATTCGTTATATAAACAAGTGATTATTTACAAAATGAAATGATATCAAATTTTCCATACCTGTGTGACGACGAGACGGCTTGACAGGTGGGAGGGAGTTCTGAAGAACAGATCTGAAGGAATGCATACAGACTCAAAACGCATGTACCAGACACTAAAAAATTGACCTGTAAAACGAGAGCTAGATCTCTGTAGTAGCTCACGTTTTGAAGAAACCGCCCGCAATGAAGGTGAAGGGGCTAAAAACGGTTATGGGTTTTCAACGGTTTGATCTAATTCGAATATGTTTGCTCATAATCGCTCACGCAAAAACGTGACTCTGGGGAAATTATGGGGCAGTTTTCTCTGGCAAAATGAAACCAACACCAACTCTGAACACCATGGGAGTTCAAATTTGCCCTTCGGGATCCAGGAGATAACACACAGTGAGCTGGGCTAAGGGTCAAGGGTTTGAACAGAGTGGGCTCAAATATTTTCCAAAAATCAACAGAGGTAACTCGGCAAGGATGCAGGCATTAATGCAAAGTGTGCAAGGGTTGTAGAGATGTTTACCGCCATGTAGAGCAATAGTGGTCGTAGTACAAATGCCGATATGGCTATTCAAATCGTAATGATGGATTATCTATTAAGTCATGTGTATAACTAATCAAAATCCAACCAATACACGCCAACACTATCATAGTGTTCAAAACATTCATCGTATAGGTTAACACCAAAATTATATATGCGCCCATGTATCAATCAACATTCAACCAAAGTGTCAAACCGAATTCATATAGTCGACAAGCCTAAGTTTATGAAAATTATCATAAGGATTATATCACATGTATATAAAAAGTTTAATCAAAGCCTTATGTATTTTCAAAGATTTAATGATCGGGAAAGTCATATAAAGTTCAAATCCCAAGATTAATGTATTGCAAACTCAATGAAACTCAATCCCACAGTCAATATAAGAATGACCAGTGAATACAGTTCGAAAGTTCTTTCAGTTACACAATGATAAACAAAGGTAAGCGCAGTAAGCACATTGATAAAAAGATCATGACAGTTCAGATAGTGATCAAAATGTGACTTCAAACGGAGAAGTTTTCACGCGTACAGTCGTGAAAACTTTACGAAAATAAATGTGTAAAAGTCTCAAGAAATGAAAGTTTCGTCTATTTGAAAAACGCGACGAAAACTTGAAGTTCGCAAGACATAGGTGTAGGCATCTTATAGGGAAATAGAAAAAATTGTATTGGCTGCCAACAATGGCGACACACTGGTAGAAGCAGTTATCTCTGTCAAAAGAAATAAGTTCAGATTAGGACAACAAAGAAAATTTCAACTCAAAAATAACAACCAGAAAATCGTATAAACATCATCATTAACCAACTATTCCAGCAGTGTTTCAAAAGATGAAAACTGATAACAGTCTTAAGTTCAACAAGTCACGATATTAAAGATAAAACCTTCAATACTGTTGGCATAGCCACTGCTACCAGCAGGTGTCCATAGCCTCGACAAGGTTGCCATTTAACCCACTCTAACATCTGTATCCTGTCAAGAAGTTCTAGATCATCATAAATGACATTAAAGAGGTTTCTTATATTTTTTTGCAGATTTTCATGTACCTGACATTGCTTCGCTACCAGCAAGCCTGTTCAGTACCCCGACGAAGTTGTCTTGGCGCCATGCATGCATTTACCCGCTTCCAGCAGACCTGTTTAGCATCCCGACGGGTTTACAAACACTTCCCATAGCTCTTATTCATATTTTATTTTGTTTTTCTTTTATAGATACATAGCTGAGCGGGGTGACGCTGAAAATCTTGATATTTTAAGCATATTTTTTAGACCTCATCAGAATTTTTTAACACCGTCCTTTATTCAGTTCCAGAGATGTTTTATAAAAACAACTTCCTATGACAGGGAGACATATTTTTTGAGTCATTCCTTTACGGAAAAGGGACAGCGTAAAAAGATAATAGATGATCATGACAAGCTTTTCTCAGAGATTGACATCAGTGAACTTCTTTCAAAAAACAAATTTTTTCCAACATAGATATCAATTTCAGCAATATATCATTGATGCTTGTACAAACTTTCAGAAGTTATTTCAGGGAAGAAATTTTCTATCGTCTTTGTCTGAATAGCTCAGTGATGCAGGTAGGTGTATTTCCAAAAGCAAAAACTGGTAAGCATAAGGGAGAAATCAAAACACACCAGCGAATAAAAAATTGGAAAGAAAAGAAATCCAAACATCAAAAACAAAAAACAACTATGCATAGGAGGTGCATCTGAAAACCTCATGCAACAAATCCCTTGGGAAACTGAAAAGTAGAAAGATCCTATTTGATAGGAAAGCAGTCCTACTCATGGTACCTTGGGTCAGGGTTGCTTCAGATTCATTTATCTCTTTACTTTTCCATTTAAGATTTTCATGACGATATTGCGTTTTTAAAAATAAATGTTGAACTAAGAGCAAAGAGAAAGAGATCATGGGGACTTCCCTGACAACAACCGTATTATGGTTCTCGTGGTGCGCACACTTGCGTTCATGACTGCATTATTAAAAACATAACTAGTGAGAAATCAAACTGAAAGAAAACCTATTCCTAAACCTACCCTAACTATTAAATGAATCAGCATACTACGTGAAGTCATGCTTCCAATATAGCCATCGAAATAAATCTAATCCTACAATGGAAACAAGATCAAGCGTTACTAATAAGAATGGTAATATATCAACAAATGATAGAAACATATCACACTTACCTTCATAATCAACATCTAGAAACAAAGTAAGCATGATCTTACCATTTCCTTGGATATTCTTGTAGTATGAATCCTCCAGCCATTGTGCAATCTTGTCTTGATAAGGGTCATAATGGCATGGGTGAGTATAAGTAATTTTGAAAAACTCGTCAGGATTATGAGGAAATGGAATAACCATCAACCAAGGCTGAGATGCCCCATCCTCTTGACAATTCTCCAAGTGTTCATTAATTTCTTCACATGGAGAATTTAAAAGAAATATGCCACGCCTACTTCCAAGATACTTGGGTAAAAAGAAGCAAGCTCAACTTTGTCTTTATTGTGAAATTTTTTCATATATGAATATTCAAGCCATCCTAAGATCCTGTCACAAAAATGGGGATGCAAACCATGACTTTGATGAAACACATATATCAATGGAAGGCTCATCATAGGAGGATTCGTGCAATCGATTAGATCATTGGTTTGAATGTTTCCTTCGATGCGATTGATCATTTCAAAATGTGAAGCATAAATATTAAGATTCGAGCTAATTAAAGAACGAATATGCAACTTAGAATGTGTGATTTCCATAATATGTAATGCATCTTCCTTTTCAACAATAAACTGTGTAAAATCATCTCGCAACATGTCCTCTTCCCATGTGAGTGATGAAAGTGAACAAGCATCAAATCCGGTTTTATCAATGTTATGCTCAGAATTAATTTCACCAAAATTTAGCATATCGAAGGGATATGATTGTGGTGGAAAAGAGTAGTATGTTGTAGGTAAGATGTCAAGTCCACCAGAATCTAGGAATAGATCAGGATATAAAGAATAAAAGGAATCAGAAATCAGCAGATAAAAAGAATATCCTGAACTATGATAATCAACAATGGTATTCTCAAGACAATTCTTTCCACTTTCTTTAAAACTCTTACTCTATTTTGGTGACGAATTCCTCAACATAATATGATCATCTGGATTTGCCTTTTGTGTGACAGATAATTCAAAATTTATGTGACAAGCATCTAG
>JZKD02S2201264.1:129971-200136 GCA_000966675.3 Picea glauca
AACTCCCTGAGTGTTTCCAGCACCAACTGGATGGAAGCACCAACTTCCAATCATACAGGCAACCAACCTGTATAACAGAGAACAATAGTTCTCCCTTGCACCACCTTGCCACCCTAGTTTCTCTGGCTGCAACCAGATGGAAGCTACAACTCCCTGTGTTCAAGCACCCACTTGAACCTCTGAGGACAACAGTCCTCCCGAGCACCTCCCAACCACCCTGAAATATTAATTCTTTGTTACTCAAACTTATTACAGTGATATAATGTTCAACAATGGCTTACCAGACTCATCACTGTTCTGTTGCATTTCGTTACTCTGTCTGCTTCATTGCCTTCCTGCACACATCACTTGCGCTATCTGTTCTTCTGCCTTTTATGCTCTGTGCACCATACCCATTCACTGCACAGATCCTCTTCTGTTCAATTCAGCTGCTGCACTCTCCTTCTTCTTCACACATGAATCACCTTCACCAGCTACAACCACATCAAACTCCAACAACAACAACCACTGCTTCTCTTCTCTGTACCGTGTATATATGGATTTTGTGCATCTTGTGCATGCAATATTCGCCATTCCTCTACATGCTCATACCACGTCGATATCCTCCACATCTCAAGTTCTTTGCGTGATCATCATCGTGACTCTTCAACTTCTCTGGTAGTTTTCCCACACATTCAACATCATTGTATGTTGTACTGAGATTCCTTATCCTCTCTGGCAGTTTGAGACTCTTCGTCTTCTCTGTGACAGTCGAGCTCACCTTCTCTGTTTCAATTGTAGACTTAAACGCTCATCCATCTGTCAATCCCTTCTAAGAATATTCCTCCTTCACTGGACGAAGCTTGGAGACTCTTCATCTCCCCTGGTGATCACACAGAGGTCTCTTTGAATTCTCTAGCAGACGTCATCAATGGTTTCTGGCAGTTCTACTATGTCGTGATACAGTCGCCCTCCGATCTTGTTCAAATTCATCTGCACTGTTGGATATGCAGCGAGCAAATATGGACGGCCAAAGTCTGTGCTCCCAGATCTATGGTCGGGATTTGATTCCAGAGCCCCCCTGTCATTCTATCTTTGAGCGGAGGGGGGGAGTCCGGAATTAGGCGCGCATCTCTTGAGCGGTCAATATTAAAGTACCTAGATCAACGACGCTCAAGCGATTACAGAACCCCTTTTCCATTCTGTCGTTAATTAAGGGGGGGGGGTCCGGAATGGTGGGGTATCGAGGAAAGGGCCACATTCCTATCGTGTCACCTTTTGTATCGTTCTCCTCCCTACCTGACCATGCACCAAGGCTCGTTCCCTTTATCTCCTCCTTGTCCTCTGATATCTGTCCATCTCCCGCTGATGTGACCAAGGGCTGTGACCACAACCTTATGCATAAGGCGCTTTCGCGATTTCGTGACTCCTGTGGTAGGAGTTCTTGTCATCTCCATCTCTCGATTTCTGAAACTCAGAAGTGGAGTCAACCTGCTGACGTCACATGTGGATTGACACATGGTTAATACTGCCACATGTCACTTTGATTCGTGACTTACATGTGCCTGAAGTGTTGAATTAGCTTGACACTTATCATTGCTTGGTTGTGCCACGTGTTCTTAGGTTTGCTGACGTGTTGGGTCGACGGTCTAGATCACATCTTGATCTGACGGTTCAGATTCAGTCTGGATTTCACACATCGCGATTTCGGGATTCTTGATGTCAATATTCTTTGACATTTCCAACTCTCGATCCTCGAAACTCCGACAGGGAGTCGGATCAACGGTCCAGATCACATCTTGATCTGACGGTTCAGATTCAGTCGAGATTTCACACATCGCGATTTCAGGATTCTTGATGTCAATATTCTTTGACATTTCCAACTCTCGATCCTCAAAACTCCGACAGGGAGTCGGATCAACGGTCCAGATCACATCTTGATCTGACGGTTCAGATTCAGTCAGGATTTCACACATCGCGATTTTGGGATTCTTGATGTCAATATTCTTTGACATCTCCAACTCTCGATCCTCGAAACTCCGACAGGGAGTCGGATCAACGGTCCACATAACCCCCTGAGATGGATGGTCCTCCTGCTTTCAGGATTTGTGAGCCCTCTATTGCTTGCACTTTTAAAGATCATGCAGGTTTTCCTCGATCCAATGGTGGTCGGACCCTGCGCTCAGATCTGACGCCTGAGATCTATCCTCCTCTTTAGCGTGCTCTTCTTGTCTTTCTTCATATCTGACGGCCCTCATGCTGTCGAGATTTGTGAGCCCTCTACTCCTTGCACTTTTAAAGATCGTGCAGGTTTTCCTCGATCCAACGGTGGTCGAACCCTGCACTCAGATTTGACGCCTGAGATCTATTCTCCTTTTCAGTGCCCTCTTCTTGTCTTTATTCAGATCTGACGGCCCTCATGCTATCGGGAATTTTGGATGGGATCCAATGATCAGAAATGCTTCTCGGGCCTTCGATCATTTTGTCAATGTTGCATTGCCTTCGATCATTCGATCTTCCTGGACTTATCTTCTCTTTGCCTATTGATCATCGTTGTTGTACTCAAGCCATCATCATTGTTGTACTTGCCAGCGTTGCCTTCGATCATTCGATCTTCCTGGACTTATCTTCTATTTTCCTGTTGATCATCGGTGTTGTACTCAAGCCATCATTATTGTTGTATTTGTCGTCAATGACAAGCTTACGCTGCCTGTAAAACATACCAAACATCCTCTGCACTATCTCTTCTGATCTTATCGAGGTTGCTCTGCAGCTTCATCGAGGTTTCTATGCAGCTTCTTCCCAAAATACTTCTGGTGCCTGTCTGTTACATTCTTCCTGTAGTCATGCCATCTTCATTGTTGTACTTCCCATCAATGACAACCTGTTAAACATTTCCAACAATAGGGATTGGAGCAGCTGTCAAAGTTGGGACGCCTAAGTGTTAGTGGGTGCTCTCAGTTAAAAGAGCTTCCCAACTATGTGAACATTATTATATTTGGAGGTAGACATATGTGTGAAGTTGAAGAGCATAACCGAGGCAGGCGCAACTGACAAAGCTTCGACACCTAAATGTTACTGGGTGCTCTGAGTGGTATCCTTGGAGATGCTAGCAGCAGAGGGATGTGTGAATGTGAAGAGGATACAGGAGTTGGGTCAACAGACTAAGCTTCAAAACCTAAATGTTAGTGGATGCTCTGAGTTAGAAGAGATGCAAAGTATGGAATTATTGGTATATTTGGAGATTTTAGGGGCATATGGATGTGAGAAGAGTATATGGGGGTCGGCACAACTGATAAATCTTCGTGTCTTGTATGTTATTGGCTGCTCTACGTTGGAAGAGCTTCCAAGTTTGGAAACATTGGTATCTGTGGAGTTATTGGGCTCAGAGGGATGTGTTGAGTTGAAGAGCATATGAGGTTATTGTAATTGAAAAATCTTCGAAAGGAAGATGCTAGTAGGTGCTATGAGTTAGAATAGCTTTCAAGTATGGAAACATTGGTATGTTTGGAGGAGTTGTGGGCAAAAATTGTGTGAAACTAAACATATGATGGTTAATGAAGTTGACAAAGTTTCAGGAGGTAGATGTCCAGTGGTGCCCTATGTTAAAAGAGCTCGAAGGTGTTGACTCGTCTACCCTCAACAACATGGGCATGCCCAAGGACTCAATATAATATTCAAAGAAAACTATATACATAATATTCAAAGAAAACTAGAATGGAAGATTCATTTTTTCCCATAGTTGTTCTCTTGTTCATGGATGCATGCTTAAATAAGACTAAGTGTTAAATTGTGCTAGCAATTGTCTAAGTAAGCAAGAGTTGCACTAGAGTAGGAATGTGACTTGCCAGTAGCCTAGAATGGAGTATGGGTATGCTCTAGGTGAAGAGGCGTAGTCCGGACGAAGTATTCTTAGTGTGCCAAGCAATCAAGTAAGAAACGTCGTAGTGTCGCATGCCCTCAAGAGGCGAACAATCATAAGATCCATTCGAGCATCCTATGGGTTCGAGATAGGTGATATCAAAACAAACTTAAATCTTCACCACTACTGCAGTTGGAACAGTTGTGGGAAGAGGGCACACTTGTTTGGTGAAGAAGTTTGAGCACTGGTTTGGTGAAGGTTCAATGGACTGAACCATTGTAGAGGCAACCTGAGTGCAGACTTGGTGAATTGTGAAAGGGTTGATTTGTGTACGAGGCCAGAACTTCTGGTCAGAACTGGGTGCTCTGCTTGAGTAGGCTAAGCGAAATTTTTTGAGAAAGAACAAAACACTTGGGCAAAGAAGGATGTAGGACTGTCCTAAGACTATCGCAGAACCGATCGTAGAAGTAACCAAAAAGTTGAATGAAAAGACAACTGGGTGCAGACCTTGGTGAACGATTTGACAAGGTGGATTGTTTGATCACAGGTGGTTTGTGTTAAGTTTTAATGTTGTTATTATGTTATTTTCAATTTACTAGAGCATTCAATGCATTTCCAAAATAACATCATAAAGAGGATCACTGAAAGAAACACAATCACAAGGTACACAAAATTTTATCTTGGGAAACCCTCATGGGGGAGAAAACCCAACAAAAACTTCCTCAATAATAGATTTCCAATACAATGCCAAGACTAAAGACCAAACCACCAAGAATAGACTAATACCAACCATGTGCCTCTCTTCTCCTCTCTTCTGCAACTGTAACTTCCTTCAAAAGATGTGCACTAGAAGTGTGTGTGAGTGAATGAGAAAGTGAGGTTCCATCCTCACTTATAAATACTAGTAAAGGAGGCACTAGGGTTATGTCTCTTCACTTAGTAAGGTTGAGTTCTTCCAAGAGTGGTTAAAACCACTTTATAAACCCTAGGGGCCGAATTTACAAATACCACCATATAAATATGGTTTGATCAATCCACAAAAGGGGATTTGATCTATAAGATAATAACTCAAATATAATTAGAATATTCTTCGAAGTTACAATATTTCAACACTCCCCCATTAACGAGAAGGGTATTCTACTGACATAACCCAATACAACATCATCAGGAGAGAGAGAGAGAGGGCAGCAACATCATCAACATCTGGAACATTGATTGGCATATCTACAAATCATCGGAAGTTTTTATCATCATCAATATCATCATTGTTCACAACATGGAGCTGGAGTAGCATCTTCATCATCATCTGCATGAAGCTAAAACATGAACATCAATAGCACTAAAACAACAATATCACCAACCCAAGGCTTGTGCACCATCATCAATAGCATGAGGCTGATACAACAACATCATCAACAACACGATGTTGAAATAACAACATCATCAACACGAGGTTGAGACAACAACATCATCAGCATGATGTTGAGACAACAACATCATCATCATATGGCAACAGAATGAGGCAGGTGCAACAACAACATTTTGTGGTACTATGATAGAGCGTCCTTACCGTACCTTTTGGATCTACCCAGGAATCATAAGATTCCCTAGGATATAAAATCCTAACAAGCTACCACGTGGTACTTTGACAGACCGTCCTTACCGGAACTTTGGTATCTGCACAAGAATCAAAATATTCCCTAGGATATAAAATCCTAACGGAGCTACCACTACTAACCACATCTGGCATATACATGCACAAGTACTCTCACAAACCATCCTTACCGTACCTTTGGGATCTGTCCAGGGATGATCAATCCCCTAGGATATAAAATCCTAATGGAGCTACCCGTTGTTGGTCAGGATGCCATAGTATCATCAACATCACTCCCCCTTTTGAGGAAGGTCCTTTCAGACAACACCAAGCTTGTCTTGGAAATACTCAAACCTTACATGAGACATAGTCTTGGTCAACACATCTGCAACCTGCTCATCTGTGCCAACATATTGGATCTTTACAGCTCCCATCTGCACCATATCAAGAATATAGTGATACTCGATCTCTATGTGCTTTGACTTATCATGGAACACTAGGTTCTTCGTCATCTTTATGCAACTCTGGTTATCACACAGAATCACGGTGGCTTCCATCTCCAGATTGAATAGACCTGTCAACAACTTTTGAAGCCATATGGCTTCACAACTGACAAAACATGTTGCAATATATTCTGCTTTTGTCGTGCTGAGAGAAATATTGGATTGCTTCCTTCTTTCCCATGAAGTCATGACTGACCCCAAACTGAAACAACATCCCGAAGTTCCATTTCTATCAGAAGCACTGTGTGCCCAACCTGAATCAATATAACCATATAGTCTAAAGTCATGATCTCCAGTTTAATAGAGACCATAATCCAACATACCCTTAAGGTATCTCATGACATGATTTGCAGCTATAAGGTGAACACGTCTGGGTTCTACCAAATACTGACTCAAGGTGTTCACAACAAAGTATATATCTGGCCTGGTATTCTTTAGATACATCAATGAACCAATAATTTGTCTATATAGAGTAGCATCAACCAATTCTGACGAAGTATCAACCAAGAGTTTCAACTTTGTTTCCATGGGTGTGTTCATGGATTTACATTCCAACATGTCAAATCTCTTCAGTATTTCAACTACATACTTCCCTTGGTTAAGGAAGATCTTCTCTAGGCTCTACCAAACTTCAAGACCTAAGAAATAATGCATCAATCCTAGGTCTTTCATCTCAAACTGTGAAGGGATATTCTTCTTACAATCTGTGATGAGATTTTCTTCTCATGTTAAGAATAATTCATCCACATACAGTAGCAATATAATTGGTTCATCATTCATAACCTTGAAGTAAAGGTTAGAATCAAATTTACTCTTGGTAAAGCCCAAGCTTGTCAGGAAACTATCAATTCTACCATACCAAGCTCTAGTAGCTTGCTTCAACCCATACAGAGATTTCTTCAACCTGCAGACATGAGTCTTTCTATTTTCAACTTAAAACACTTATGGTTGTTCTATATACACTTATTCTTCAATAACACCATTTAAAAAGGTTGTTTTCACATCCATTTGGTGTAAATTCCACTTCATTTTGGTTGCAAGAGTTATGATGGTTATGACAGAAGTGTATCTGGCTATAGGAGCAAATGTCTCTACATAATCAATACCTTATGTTAGTGACATTACTTGTCTTCGGTTGCACGAGGAGTGCCCAAGCGCAGCGAACAGAAGAAGTCCTTTTCAGACTTAAAATCAAGCGAGCGGGCAGGATTATAGTGTCAACGGTCCGGATCCATCCATATGAGCAGATCAATGGCTGGCGGGATATCGTGAATAAGGAAGTTGTGCCGAAGTTAACACAATAGATCACGCCCATAGTGTGCAGGGGAGAATAGCAGTCGTCCATCCAGAGGACGCGTGGCGCGAGATCTGATCGTGTCGGTGTTTCGGCATTCGGAAGTGCGAGGGGTGAGAATTTCATGTTGTTCCACATCTTGAAACCCCGAACCCCGATAGCACCAAAAGCGTCGAAAGTGGGGCCCGCGGTCACTTGAGAAAGGAAGAGAGTTATGCAAAGGTGCCAAAGCGTCAGGTTTTTCCATAGAAGGGAATGTTGCATCCTCCAAGACTAGTTCAACCCGACTTCGATCATGTGTCTTGCTTGGAGTTAATGAAGGCAAGAACAGGTGGTTGAAACCTCCTTTCGATCATTAAATGTGGGGTATGGAGAATCTGGCAAGCGGTCTGCTCGAAGGGGGTCCTGTGTACCGATTTTTCCAAGGAGCCATGCCAAAATCTTCAAATACACCTGAAAGTCTGCACACGCTAGCTCGGTGTTTAATGGCTCAGCTACCTTCCTTACAGAATCCATGCGTAGTTAAGGTGGCACTCGAAGAAAGATATCAGTATGAGTTCGACTGAACGGACACCAAGCCTTGGGTGATTGGACATGCATCCGTGAGGCCCTTTGTATTTTTGTAGGGATCGATGGTTGAGCAATGCTCCCAGTTGTAAAACTTTAATGAAGCACTGTTATTCTAGTTATGTATGAACTCTTGAGATTTCTTGCCTTATGAATGCCAGCTTCTTTCACGTCTTTGTTTACACTGTGTTAGAACAGCTCGGAATTAGAGGATCCAGTCAATTTGTGACTGTTATAGGATGATGTAGGTTGGATCACTGTAACAGTTGCGTTGTTTCTAATAGGTATCTGTGATTTTCTTAGCACTGAACGACTTGGAATTGGAGGATCCAGTCAAGTCCCCCTTTCAGTTTCCCGAAGCCCTGAACCAAGAGGATATTGCATTCAGATTTTTTCTTCTACCAACTGCTGAAAGGCCTATTGCCTGAAGTAGTTCTCTCACTCCTCTCACTAAGTCTTCCACCTGCCCATTTTACAATCAACCCACTGACTGAAGTTAGATAAAGACCTCCTTTGTTCCTTACATACCAGACCCAGTCCCTGAATTAGAGTGATATCTTCCCGAGTTAATACCCATTAGATCGCCCATTACAATTTATCGTGACATAAAACTGATGGGCGTTGGGCTCTGCTCCTGCAAGCAATCCAGGGGTGACTTCTGATGCCAACATTTTTGGCGCCGTTGCCGGGGACAAAGTTGAAAATTTTCCCCTAGATTGAATGACATTGAACCTCTGATTTCGAAGGTGCATCGGGTATTAGAGCCTTTGAAGATTGCTACTATGCACCTGGCGACTCCATTGTGACGACTCCGCTGGGGAGAACCTACTCTATTAATTGTGGCTTTCAGAGGCAGACACAAGCAATCTCATCCACAGCTACCTCTAGCTACACTGGAAACTGATCCGGAGGTGGTTCTCAGAAAAGGAAAGATCTCTGAAGAAGAAGCTTCCACTGTCGAACCAGGTAATCCGCCATCTCCTTTTGTAGGAACTCCATTTTCTCCTCCTCAGTTTCTCAATCGGCCTCCTTCATAGGTTTCCCGTTTCCTGAACTTCAGGAGTGTTCATGCTGAGTTTTCCCCTCCTGGTTTGGGATTGGAGGGAGAAACCCTTGTCACTCCCCTCTCCTCCGAAGTTGTACCCCGGAATAGACCCAAGACCGTAGAAGAGTTCCCCATGCCTAGTTTTACCACTCCTGCGCAAAGAAGAGCACCTGCTGACTCGATATTTCTAGCATTCTCCTTAAATCCCCTTTTGTTTCCCACTCCACTTCGAGACTCATTCCCAGTAGCCCCTTCCCGAGCTCCTTCTCTTCCAAGTTCTCCTCCACCTAATATTCCTATGGCTGGTGCTAATCCCCCTCTGAATAGAATGGACGTCATAGTCGCTGCCAGATATGCTCCCTTAGTTCTACCCCATCCTATGAATCCTTTCCCTACTGGAGATTACTTGAAATACATGCCCAAGTTCACTGGAGAAGGGGATGTAACTGTAGAAGAGCACCTAGCTACTTTCTACAGTTACGCAGACAACCTCAACATTGAAAATGAAGATGTCTGGATGAGAGTCTTCGTCCAGAGCCTGGATGGCGAGGTGAGGAAATGGTTCAGAGGATTGGCCCCCAGATCTATTGTTGGGATCGAAGCCCTGGATAGTGCTTTCCTGAGGCAGTGGGGCGATAGGAAAGATTTCATGTACTACATGACAGAGTTTGGGTCTCTGAATAAAATGGAAGGAGAGTCTGTCTCTGACTTCTCCAAAAGATTTAATAAGATGTATAATAAAATTCCTGCCGAAATAAAACCCTCAAAAGCCTCGGCCAAAATTTCTTATGCTAGTGAGTTTAGCCGCGATTTTTGTCTTTTGTTGAGAGAAAGAAGAGCCACCTCCTTAGCTCAAATGCAAGATGCGGCCATAGAGGTGGAATCTAATGTATTAGCAGCTGATAGACTGAGGAACAAGGCCGACGCAGACATAAGAAAGGGAAGGTCAGAAACCTCAACTTCTGGATCATCAGTGCCCCACCCTCAAGTGGATGATCTGACCAAGATGGTGAAGTCTCTATCTGCTGAAATGGAGAGAATGAAGTTCAGGGGGAGGAAATCATACAAGGGCCCTCAGCACACCGAAAACAAAGGAGGTTTCAGGAGGCCAAACAATTTTACTCCCCCCAATGTGCAAAGAGAGAGGGGAAGAGATAGAGAAGACCAGAAAATCCAGGCCCCTTTTCAAAACAATTTTGTGGCCGAGGGGGAAGAAGGAGAAACAAATGATCTTGATCCTGAAATCCATTGCTTCAGAGACACTCCTCCTTTTCCTCATCTCACTCAATTAGCCTATGAGGAGTCCCTCATGGACAGACAGCTAAATGAACTGAGAAAAGGAGGCAAGGCTACTGACAACCAAGGCAGATATGATCTGAGGTCGAAGAAAAAGACAGCAGCACCTGATGCTCCTGAGCGGTCCACTAGAACAGAGAATCCCGCTAATGAAGTAGAGGACAATCACAGAGGTAAGAAGCACCAAGCCCTTTCTCCCATAGTCCAGAGTCATGTTCCCGAAATAAGAGAAATTTTGAAGCTTACATCTTCTTTTAATTTCGAGCATGAAATTCAAAAGATTAGAATTCATGTACCCCTGACCGAGTTGATTAAACATGAAGGGTTCAAGAAACACTTCTCTGAGATTTTACATTCTGAGACCTCATGCCTTCCCACAGACTCCATCAATTTACAAGATGAAAAGCCTGCAATTATCCTAGGTCTTATGGTAGAAGACAGGAATGACTCATCCCCTCCCTTCTACACTTCCCTGAACATACATGACAAGGTGTTGCACAACTTCTTGATGGATTCGGGAGATTCTCACAACCTCATGCCCAAAACTGTCATGGAAGACTTAGGGATAGAAGTCACCCGAGCCTATCATGACCTCTATTCCTTCGACTCCAGGAAAGTTCAGTGTCTTGGAGTTATCAAAGACCTATTCGTGACCTTGTTTCAGTTGCCCATGAAAAGTGTGGTCATGGATATTATAGTGGTCGATGTCCCCCCCCCAAGTTCGGTATGTTGTTATCAAGATCTTGGATAAAAAGACTGGGGGGAACTTTGCAAATGGACCTCACATATGCTACTATCCCAGTGTTTGGAGGAGAGCATAGAAGGCGATACAGAGAAGCCCAACTGGCCTATATAACAGCGATGAGGCCAACCCTACCAACCATCCCATTTTTTCCTTAGACACTGATTTAGGTTCCAGTGTGCTACAACTCACCAATGCTCCCAAACCTCCTCTTAAACTCAGAAAGCAGCCCACCATTTCCCCTAAATTTCCTCACTCCATCACCCCCGTCTAGAAAATGTTCTTTGATGGAGCCTCTTCCAGGGAAGGTATTGGAGCTGGGGTGGTTTTTGTATCACCTGCTCAGGAAACCATATCTCTATCATACAACCTAGAATTTGAAGCTACCAACAATGTGGAAGAGTATGAATCCCTTGTCCTGGGGTTAAGAGTCGTAAGGGAAATGGGAATTCAAGAAGTAGCAGTGTTCGGAGATGCAGAGTTGGTGGTCCAGCAGATAAAAAACGCTTATGAAGCTAAGCATCCTCGACTCAGAAGCTACAGAAATGAGGTGTGGGACCTAGTTGACAGTTTATTCTTAGCATTCAATATTTATTTTATCCCAAGAGAAAGGAACACAGTGGTAGACTCCTTGGCTACATTAGCAAGAAATTTCAAAGTACCCTTGCCGCCCAAGCTTAGATATGATGTAGAGGTAAAATACAGGCCCTCCATACCTGACAACGTCAAACATTGGAAGGTATTCTAGGATGATCTCGATATCAAGAAGTTCTTGGAGACTGTCGAAGAATTTTCAGAGATGCATATCGACCAAGACTCTGTCTCTGAAGAAAATCTCGATGGGGGTAATTTTATGAAGAAGATTGCAGAGCGTAACATTGTGTAACTGCCCAGCAATCATATTCCAAGAGGACTGGTTCCTTTGGAAAGGCTTTTTGATAGAAATGATGTGTCATTAAAAGGGGAAATCTCAGAGGATGACACTGCTACTATTCAGTGCAACATTGGCACTGAGAGTGAGCCCAAGTTTATCAAATTGTCAAGAAGTCTGGTAGAGGAGCAGAGGTCTGGGTACATTGGACTTTTGAGGGAATTTGCTGATGTTTTCACCTGGACCTATGAAGACCTCAAAACATATGACACCTCTGTCATCGAGCATAAAATCCCATTAAAAGGGGAGGCAAAGCCATTTAGGCAAAAGTTGAGACAGATCAATCCTATGTTGTTGCCTATCATGGAGAGGGAAGTGAAGAAGCTGCTTCAAGCTCAAATCATTGTACCACTGAGATATTCAGAGTGGGTGCCCAACTTGGTACCAGTAAGGAAAAAGAATGGAGAAATCAAACTCTGTGTAGACTTCAGAAACCTGAATAGGAGCTCCCAAAAGGATAAATACCCCCTACCAAAGATGGAACATATTCTGCAAAGGGTAACAGGAGCATCCAGGATGTCCATGATCGATGGTTTCTATGGCTACAATCAGATCTTTGTTCTACCTGAAGACAGGGAAAAGACGACATTTACCACTCCATGGGGCACATTCATGTATGCCAAGATGCCTTTTGGATTGATGAATGCAGGGGCAACGTTTCAACGTGCCATGGACATAGATTTCATTGGGGAAAAGAATAAATTTGTGGTTGTCTATCTGGATGACATCACAGTATTTTCAAGATCTGATAAAGAACACCATTGTCATCTTAGGAAGGTTTTCCTGAAATGCAGGAGTTTCAGAATTTCATTAAACCCCAAGAAATCTATGTTTTCCATGCAGGAGGGAAAGTTACTAGGCCACATAGTATCAATGGAAGGAGTCAAGATCGACCCTAGCAGAGACGAAGCAATACAAGCCTTACCAATCCCGAGGTCCAAGAAGGAGGTCCAATCCTTCCTTGGTAAGATTAATTTTCTGAGGAGGTTTGTGCCTAACTTTGTTGAGGAAGTAAAACTTATAACAACCATGCTAAGGAAAGGAAATGAAGTGAGATGGACTTATGAATCAAGAAATTCCTTTGAGAAAATAAAGAAGGCCCTATTTGAAGCCCCCGTGCTTATCAGTCCTGATTACTCAAAGGATTTCCTTATTTTCTCCTTTGCTTCACCTGACACAGTAGCCGTTGTTTTATTGCAGACAAACAAGGATGGGTTAGAGCATCCTATTGCCTATTTCAGCCAAGCATTGAGGGATGTCGAAGTCAGGTATGACACTATGGAGAAGCAGGCCTATGCACTGGTAAAGGCCCTTAAGGAATTTAGAATCTATGTCCTGCAGTCAAAGATCATAGCTTATGTCCCCTCAGATGTTGTTAAAGACATTCTTATTCAGCCTGACATAGACCGGAGGAGAAGTAAGTGGTTAGCCAAAATTCTGGAGTTTGACCTGGAAATAAAGCCTACCAAATTGATCAAGGGTCAAGGTTTAGCCAAGTTGTTCGCTGAAGCCAATTGCCAAGCTTTGGGGATAAGTTTCATCAACGAATGCTCAAGAATTCAGCAGGGTCGGCTGCCTAACGTGGACCCTCAAAGGGAGCCCCCGTTGGCTCGATGTCCTTGGTATAAGGATGTCATATACTTTCTACAAGAGTTGCGGCCTCCAAACAGCCTGCAAAGAAACAAAGCAAGAGCTCTGAAGCTTAAGGCAGTCAGATATTGCCTTATCGATCAAATTCTATACTGGAAAGACCCCCTGGGGGTACTTTTAAAATGCATGGATCCACAAGAGGCCGACAGGATTATGTTTGAATTTCACAGCGGCCTATGTGGAGGGCACCATTTATGGAAGGCCACAGCCCACAAAATCCTCAGGGCTAGATACTACTGGCCCACTGTATTCACTGAATTCTACAGAAGGGTCCGAGCTTGCACCAAATGTCAAATATTTGCAGGTAAACAACAGCTCAAGTCTCTACCATTAAATCCTGTGGTGGTTTCAAGACCTTTCCAGCAATGGGGCCTAGATTTCATTGGAGAAATTCACCCTGCTTCAAGTGGGTAGCACAGATGGATCCTGACGGCTACTGATTTCTTCACCAAGTGGATTGAAGTTGTCCCCACCAGGAGTGCTTCTCACAAGGTAATCATTGGGTCCTTGGAGGACCTCATCACAAGGTTCGGCTGCCCAAACAAGATTGTCACTAGTAACGCATCTTCTTTCAGGTCTGAGCCATTAGCCAAGTTTTGTGAGCAGTTCGAGATCAAACTAATTCACTCCACCCCATATTATCCATAGGGCAATGCTTTAGCTGAATCTTACAACAAAATCCTGATAAGGATCATCAAAATATTGCTGGAAGACAACAAGAAGGCCTGGCATTCAAGATTAAAGTTTTCTCTATGGGCCGATCAAGTGACCCCGAAGAGATCTATCGGCGTCTCTCCTTTCCAATTAGTCTATGGAGAGGAGGTTGTTTTCCCTTCTCAGTTAGCCATTCCCGTAGAAAAGTTCCTCTAGGATTATCAGGAGGAGCCTGATAACATGATCAGAAGGATTCATCAGCTAGTGGAGGTCCAGCAGGCCAGGGAGAAGGCAATGGACAGAATTTAGGACCATCAGCAAAGAATCAAACAGGTTTTCGATAAGAAGGCCAAGAAGGAAGAATTTCGGACAGGAGACCTGGTGCTGAAATGGGATGCTCCTAAGCAGGATAAGGGCAAGCACAACAAATTTGAAGCCCTGTGGATCGGACCCTTCAAAATCTTTGAGGTTTTCTCAAATAACACATATCGGCTGCAGGATTGGGAGGGTGAAGAAGTTTTCAACAGCCCAGTAAATGGGCATTTTCTGAAGAAATATGTTGTATGAGCCTTCGATGGCTCCTTTGTTTGTAAATATTGTCCTTTGGGTTCCTTGTTTATGTTTATTTTTATTTTTCGGCTTAATAAATGACTCCATAAACCCAACATCAAGGCATTGGAACTGCAAAATGATTCCTTAGAGCATCACAGGGACGACTCTATCCCCCATGGAGCCTAATGTTAGCGACATTACTTGTCTTCGGCATCGGGATATCCAGGTCTGTAGGTTGCACGAGGAGTGCCCAAGCGCAGTGAACAGAACAAGTCATTTTCGGACTTAAAATCAAGCGAGTGGGCAGGATTATAGTGTCAACGATCTGGATCCATCCATATGATCAGATCAACGGCTGGCAGGAAATCGCGAATAAGGAAGTTGCGTTGAAGTTAACAAAATAGATCGCGCCCATAGTGTGCAGGGGATAATAGCAGTCGTCCATCTAGAGGATGCATGGCGCGAGATCTGATCGCGTCGACGTTTCGGCATTCGGAAGTGAAAGGGGTAAGAATTTCATGTTGTTCCACATCTCGAAACCTCGAACCCCGATAGCACCAAAAGCGTCGAAAGTGGGGCCCACAGTCACTTGAGAAAGGAAGAGAGTTATGCAAAGGTGCCAAAGCGTCAAGTTTTGCCACAGAAGGGAATGTTGTGTCCTCCAAGACCAGTTCAACCTGACTTCGATCCTGTGTCTCACTTGGAGTTAATGAAGGCAAGAATAGGTGGTTGAAACCTCCTTTTGATCATTAAATGTGGGGTATGGAGAATCTGACAAGCGGTCTGCTCGAAGGGGGTCATGTGTACCGATTTTTCCAAGGAGCCATGCCAAAATATTTGAATATACTGGAAAGTCTGCACACGCTAGCTCAGTGTTTAATGGCTCAGCTACCTTCCTTACAGAAGCCATGCGCAGTTAAGGTGGCGCTCAAAGAAAGATATCAGTACGAGTTCGACTGAAGGGACACCAAGCCTTGGGTGACTGGACACACCTCTGTGAGGCGATTTTTCCTAAGTATATAGACTCAGCCTTTGTATTTTTGCAGGGATCGATGGTTGAGCAAGGCTCCCGGTTGTAAAACTTTAATGAAGCACTGTTATTCTGGTTATGTATGAACTCTTGAGATTTCTTGCCTTATGAATGTCAAATTCTTTCACGTCTTTGTTTACACTGTGTTAGAACAACTTGGAATTGGAGGATCCAGTCGAGTTGTGACTATTATAGGATGATGTAGGTTGGATCACTGTAACAGTTGCGTTGTTTCTAATCGGTATCTGTGATTTTCTTAGCACTGAATGACTTAGAATTGGAGGATCTAGTCAAGTCCCCCTTTCAGTTTCCCGAAGCCCTAAACCAAGAGGATCTTGCATTCAGAGTTTTTCTTCTACCAACTGCTGAAAGGCCTATTTCCTGAAGTAGTTCGCTCACTCCTCTCACTAAGTCTTCCACCTGCCCATTTTACAATCAACTCACTGACTGAAGTTAGATCAAGACCTCCTTTGTTCCTTACATACCAGACCCAATCCCTGAATTAGAGTGATATCTTCCCGAGTTACTACCCATTCGATCACCCATTACAATTTATCATGACATAAAACTAATGGGCGTTGGGCTCTGCTCCTGCAAGCAATCCAAGGGTGACTTCTGACGCCAACACCTTCCTTTTGAGAAAAACCACGATCCACAAATCTTGCTTTATATTTTTCAATTTTTTTGTATGATGGATGTTTTATCTTGTATATCGACTTGGAAGATACCACATATTTGTTCTTTGGTCTCAGAACTACTTCCCATACATCATTCTTTATAATGGAATGGTATTCTTTTGTCATGGCATCCACCCATTCTTTCCTCTGAATGGCTTCTTCAAAGAAAGTAGGTTCATTTTCTATGAGATCACACATCAAGTCAATATAACTGGAGAATGGCTTAGGTTTCTTTCTTTGTCTCATGGTTCCTTCTGGGGCACCATACTTCTCTGCATCTTGAATAAGTTCCCTTTCCCAAGCTGACTTTCTCTTGTGAGAGATCGTTATCCGGGGATGTTCTTGAGATTCTATCATATCATGATCTTCTAGAATCTTATCATCAGGGGTAACTGTAACTTAAGAATATCATCATCATGATCTTCTTAAGACTGTCACAAAATTGATCATAGAAGTAACTGAAAAGTTGAATGCAAAGACAGCTGGGTGCAGACCTTGGTGAACGATTTGACAAGGTGGATTGTTTGATCACGGGTGGTTTGTGTTACGTTTTAATGTTGTTATTAGGTTATTTTCAATTTACTAGAGAATTCAATGCATTTCCAAAATAACATCATAAAGAGGATCACTGAAAGAAACACAATACCAAGGTACACAACATTTTATCCTGGGAAACTCTCATGGGGGAGAAAACCCAACAAAAACTTCCTCAATAATAGATTGTCAATACAATGCCAAGACTAAGACCAAACCACCAAGAATAAACTAGGACTGTTCATGCGCCTCTCTTCTCCTTTCTTCTGCAACTGCAACTTCCTTCGAAATATGTGCACTAGAAGTGTGTGTGAGTGAATGAGCAAGTGAGGCGCCATCCTCGCTTATCAATACTAGTTGAGGAGGTTCTCGGGTTATGTCTCTTCACTTAGTAAAGATGACTTCTTCCAAGAATGGTTAAAACCACTTTATAAACCCTAGGGGCCAACTTTAAAAATACCACCATATAAATATGGTTTGACCAATCCACAAGAGGGGATTTGGTCTTATACAAGACCCGACATGATCAATACACAAAAGGGGATTTAATCTATAAGATAATAACTCAAATATAATTAGAATATTCTTCGAAGTTACAATATTTCAACACTCCCCCTTAACGAGAAGGGTATTCTACTGATATAACGCAATACAACATCATCAGAAGAGAGAGAGAGAGGGAAACAACATCATCGACATCTCGAACACTGACTGGCATATCTACAAATCATCAGAAGTTTTTCTCATCATCAATATCATCATCAACACGAGGTTGAGACAACAACATCATCATCATATGGCAACAAAATGAGGCAGGTGCAACAACAACATTTTGTGGTACTATGACAGACCGTCCTTACCGTACCATCGGGATTTGCCCAGGAATCATATGATTCCCTAGGATATAAAATCATAACAAGCTATCACATGGTAGTATGACATAGCGTCCTTACCGGACCTTTGGGATCTTCCCAAGAATTAAAAGATTCCCTAGGATATAAAATCCTAACAAATCTACCACTACTGACCACAGCTAGCATATACATGCACAAGGACTATGATGGACCATCCTTACCAGACCTTTGGGATCTGTCCAGGGATGATCAATCCCCTAGGATATAAAATCCTAACGGAGCCACATGTTGTTGGTCAGGATGCCATAGTATCATCAACATCACTCCCCCTTTCGAGGGAGTTCCTTTCGGACAACACCAAGCTTGTCTCGGAAGTACTCAAACTTCACATGAGACAGAGGCTTGGTCAACACATCTACAATCTGCTCATATGTGCCAACATATTGGAGCTTTACAACTCTCCTCTACACCATATCACGAATGTAGTGATATCGGATCTCTATGTTCTTTGACTTATCATGGAACACTAGGTTCTTCGTCATCTTTATGTAACTCTGGTTATCACATAGAATCACGATGTCTTCCATCTCCATTTCGAATAGACTTGTCAACAAATTTTGCAACCATATGGCTTCACAACTGGCGAAACATGCTGTAATATATTATGCTTCTGTCGTGCTGAGAGAAATATTGGATTGCTTCTTGCTTTCCCATGATCATGGCTGACCCCAAACTAAAACAACATCCTGAAGTTCTCTTTCTATCAGAAGCACTTCCTGCCCAATCTAAATCAATATAACCATATAGTCTGAAGTCACGATCTCTAGTTTAACAAGGACCATAATTCAGCGTACCCTTAAGGTATTGCATGACATGGTTTGCAGCTACAAGGTGAACACATCTAGATTCTACCAAATACTGACTCAAGGTGTTCACAACAAAGCATATATTTGACCTGGTATTCATCAAATACATCAACGAACCAATAATTTGTCTATATAGAGTAACATCAACCAATTCTGATGAAGTATCAACCAAGAGTTTCAACTTTGTTTCCATGGGTGTGTTCATGGATTTACATTCCAACATGTCAAATCTCTTCAGTATTTCAACTACATACTTCCCTTGGTTAAGGAAGATCTTCTCTAGGCTCTGCCAAACTTCAAGACCTAAGAAATAATGCATCAGTCCGAGGTCTTTCATCTCAAACTCTGCAGCAAGCTTCTTCTTACAATCTGTGATGAGATTTTCTTCTCCTGTTAAGATTAAGTCATCCACATACAGTAGCAATATAACTGGCTCATCATTCATAACCTTGAAGTAAAGTTTAGAATCAACTTTACTCTTGGTAAAGCCCAATCTCGTCAAGAAACTATCAATTATGCCATACCAAGCTCCGAGACCTTGCTTCAACCCGTACAAAGATTTCTTCAACCTGCAGACATGAGTCTTTCAATCTTCAACTTCAAACCCTTGTGGTTGTTCTATATACACTTCTTCTTCAGTAACAACATTTAAGAAGGTTGTTTTCACATCCATTTGGTGTAACTTCCACTTCATTTTGGCTGCAAGAGCTATGATGGTTATGATAGAATTGTATCTGTCTACATGAGCAATTTTCTCTTCATAATCAATACCTTCCTTTTGAGAAAAACCACAATCCACAAATCTTGCTTTATGTTTTTCAATATTTCTATTTGCTGCATGTTTTATCTTGTATATCCATTTGGAAGATACCACATATTTGTTCTTTGGTATTGGAACTACTTCCCATACATCATTCTTTATAATGGATTGGTATTCTTTTGTCATGGTTGTTGATATTATGGTAGTTGTGGGAAGTATTTACCTCCACGTGTAAACTTGATGAGAATAGAATATTCTGGGAAGCAAGAAGAAACCCTAAATAATTGGTTAATAACCCTAAAAGACAAGTCGGCTCAAGAGAATGACTTGTATTAGGTTATTAGCCTCCAAGAGAAGAAGTCAGCTAAAGGAAATATTATATACTAAAGAATTAGCACCCATAATGAGATGTCAGCCTAGGCAGTCTGGCAGAAGCAGTATAAATATAGGAGGCTAGTCTTCATTTTAGCCAGACTTCGCAGAACTGTAGAAGTGCACTTGTGCGCACTACAGTTGACCAGTTTGTGCACAAGTCTTGGGAGGAGTTTCTATCGCCAGTTTTGCATTCTGTATTTTCGGTCTCTCTGGGTTGGACTCTCCGGTTAGTCTTGGTTATTCTTGCTTGATGTGTTATCCCTGGAGAGAGGTGCACTATCTTGTTTGGCTATCTAGCCTAGGGTTTGCTTCCAGAATGATTCTCTGTCAAGGTTAAGGTGCTCGGGGGTGGCTTCGACCTATGGTTGGGTGACAATATTGTTATATTGTCTATGGTTAAACGAGCACATCCATTATATTCTAACAGGTTATGGGCCCACACTATCTTCAGACAGTCTAACCGCTGGAATATAGTTTGGGAGGATTTGCTCAGTTGCAGTTGCATCCATTTTTTGTTGCAGCAACAAAACCCTAGCCCTCTCGTTGAGGCACCTTAAGTGAAGGGATTTACCTAATTTCTGGATAGACTAATGCGCCCTAGCCTAGCGCATCTCTTGATACTCTCAGCAAGCTAAAACGTCAAGTTTGAGTTTTTGCTCAAAATCTAGGGTTGACCAAGTCAAAGCAGCTATGAATTACTCTATGAAGTCAGAAAACAAGTTAGAAGGGGCTTCTAACTTCAGAGCATGGAAGACAAGGATTGATCTCATTCTTGCCAAGAATAAAGTGTTGGATATCGTGAAATGAAATATTGTGGAACGAGAGTTTGAAGAAGGAAAAGAGAAGGAACCGCAGAACGTTGCAGTTATGGAGAAGTTCAAAGACAATGACATCAATTCCATGAGTATCATAGTGGATTCTATAAAAGACAACTTGATACCCTACATCTCCCATCTCGACTCATCTAATAAGATGTACAATGCCCTAACAAACCTCTTCTCAGTCAGAAACATTGGACAAGTAATGAGTCTGAAGAATGAGCTCTATGACATGAAGATGAATGATGATGACAACATAACATCATAATTTGTGAGAATCTCTCAGTTAAGAGATCAACTACAAGCTATTTAAAAAATCATTTCAGAGAAGGAACTGGTAAATATAGTACTCAACGATCTTCCTAAGACATGGGATGCATTTTCCACAAGCATGAACACAAGGAAGGTGTATCCTAAATTTGAAGAACTTTGGACTTGTTGTGCACAAGAAGAATCAAGGATTAGTGCAAAAGAGAAACCTCAAAAGAAACACGATGATTAAGCCTTCACAGCAAGGTTCAAGAATTTCAAGAACAAAAGGAAGTTTGGCTCAAAGAAGAAGCCAAATCAAGATAAAGATATGTCAAAAATACAATGCTTCAACTGTCGAAAATATGGTCACTACAAGATTCATTGTCCCGAGCTAAATAAAAGGAAGGAAACACACGAAGATTCAGTTGTCGAAGAAAGGGAACCCTCAAAGAAGACCAAGCAGGATAAAACTAACTTCTTCTTCTAAGACAAGGTAACAATATTCTTCATAATTCTTGTACATACCATGTTTACATAGTTTATGTACATATATTGCATATCTATTTCTTAGAAGATAATATGTTCAAAGAGAAACTATACCTATGGAAGAACAACAAGATAAGGATTGCTATCACGATGACTATAAGACAAGGCAATACACATGAAAGGATGAAGTACATCAACAACCCCTGGTAACAATTCATGTGGAATTTATTACATAAGTAACAGCTGCAAGATAAGTCGAAATCAAGATCAATCTTGAAGAAACCTAGAAGAAGTAAAGACAGAAAGAAGTCAGCAATCAAGAGGAAATTGGAAAAAGACTTGTGACACTTTGCAGAAGGCAATAAGGATGTAGGCAGAAGCATGGACTCTGTTAGATGGAGGGAGTCGATTATATATTTCCAAAAAGAAGAGCATGCAGTCATGCATGAAGCAAGGATTAAGAGGGAGCTAATCCTAGATAATATGATCCATTGAAGATTATGAAGTATCTATCCATGTTCCCATCAATGGTAGCAGCCATGAAAAGAAACACATGTTTAATTTGAATTAAGATGAAGTCTTCTTCGAAAATAAGCCTTAAAGTATCTCTGGTTGTCCATCCACATCCATGATCCTATGATGAAAGGAAGTAGTCGGAATATTCAGGGCATGGAAAACTCCATGGACCCAAGAGCTAAAGAGAAACATAAAGAAGAACATGAAGATTCCAAGAGAGAAAGAAAATCCAAAACAACCAGTCATTATATCAAGAATCAAAAGACTACCAGCTTGATCTGAACCCTCTGAAAGCAATCAAGCAGAAGAAATGAAATTTGTGATGAAAGAACAGTGTATGGAAGACTTATGAATGAAAGCATTGCGAGATCCAGAACTAAAGATTCTCCCGGATGGAGGGAGAGGACTATGATGATAGCTTGTTCTTGAGACATTATATCTCCTGCTATATCCATGGGGTGGAGTTTACATCAAACAAATGTAAGGACTATTCTCCTCAATGGAGTAATCAAACAAAGAAGTGTATAGCAACCTCAAGGTTTTTGAGGTATACTAGAAAGAGACTCTTGTATGTAGATGGAAGGAGATCTTGTATGGATTCAAACAACTTAGTGCAAAGCCTCCAATGCACAACAGAAGCGTGGTGAAAAAATTTCTATAACAGAGATATTGTATAAGAATGGTTACTCAGAAGTCCAGGATAATGTGCTAATCCATGACAAACTCTCGTGATGATAGAAGAAGTGCCACTTGGATATGTTACAGTTTGGCCCTTGCCACGATGTTATGAGCTAGCAGGAAACAAAAGAGATGAATCCAACTATGATGATCATAGCTATATGAAGCCATCAGAGAAAACCAATGTTCTTGAAAGACCGAAGTACATTGATATCAAGCATTACATTCTCCGTGATGAAGTCTAGAAAAGAGAAGTGGTTCTCCAATATATCTCCACATATGAGCAGATAAGAAGATATTTTGGTAAAGCTTATGTCCAATATGAAAGAGTTTTCATACTCAAGAAACAAACTGGAGCTCGTGGAGATGACTTCCTTATTGAAAAAGGAAGAGATGACTCCCAGGTTGGGAAGGAGCATTGATGTGTTATTGATTTACACACAGTCATTCTTCAGTTCAAAAAATGGTCCAAGATTAGCAGTTCCTTTCCAATTCGGAAAGTGGTTTGAGATTTCTGACGGATAGGCATTTTCCAGTTCGGAAAATGGTCCAGATTGAACGGTCATTTTCGTAATGAAAATGGTTCGATGGATTGATGATGTACCATATACAATGATTCCCCTTTTGGCCAGTGTGGGGGAATGGTCTAGGACAGTCTTTCTTCTTGACAATCACTCTCAGTAGTGGTCAAGAAGACTAGTCCACCTCACTGGACAATCATTCTTTTGAAGCTCACAGTTGTGAGCAGTTTCGAAGAATGGTCTATTTTGGAGGTTGGTGCAGGATAGACATTTCCTTAGGAAATGGTCCAAACAGTTATTCCCTAGGGTAGATTCATTCTCTCCAGGTTTCACTTTGTTTAGTGTCGGAGGAATGGCCAAGATAGGTGAATGGTCCAGGTTCAACAATCAGGGACAGGCATTCTCTAGGGTAGACTCATTCTCTCCAAGTTGCACTTTGTTTAGTGCCGAAGGAATGGCCCAGATAGGTGAACGGTCTGGGCTCAGAAATCAGGACATGTATTCTTCCTTTCTTGAGAAGAATAGTCCAGATATCCCATCATTGATGTTTTACTCTCTGAGGGAAGATGCTCTTCCAGATCTCACAGATGTGAGTGGAAGAATGGCCCAGATGATTCAGTTTGTATCATAACATTGTTTTTCTGTGCAGGTTGATATCAGATGATATGATTTCCATGGAGACTGTATGTCTTTGGACAGTAGATGTATGCTACTGTGGTGGATGTGTTCCACTGATTATATGCCATTGATCAAGTAGTTGTGTGCTACTTGGTGTGGTAGTGTACCACTGGATTGTAGTTGTGTACTACTATGGATAGACACAGTTGTGTTCTATTGAATGACATTGTTCTGATTGCCTTGTAGACTATCAGTAGTGTTGAAAATGATTATCAGCTAGATGGATGATCAATGTATTGATGGACAGATATTCTCCAGATGGAAAATGATCCAGGACATCTATTCTTCTAGGACATATGCCTGGATTAGAAGAATGGCTTTTGTATCACTCCTTGAAGTGAGTGACTTATTCAGCATCATGTCTGATTACTCAGATGGAGTATGGTTTTGAGAGATGATGCAGTTGATGTTGTCAGATGACACTGATAGTGATGATGGTGTTCGTGATCTAATCATGAGATAGTTTGTATGACTATGATGATGCTATTGATTCAATGATATGTTTGTGCTCAAGATCATTGCCTTCAATACCTCCCTAGCTACAAGGGAGTGTTGATATTATGGTAGTTGTGGGAGGTATTTACCTCCACGTGTAAACCTGACGAGAATAGAATATTCTGGGAAGCAAGAAGAAACCCTAAATAATTGGTTAATAACCCTAAAAGACAAGTCGGCTCAAGAGAATGACTTGTATTAGGTTATTAGCCTCCAAGAGAAGAAGTCGGCTAAAGGAAATATTATATACTAAATAATTAGAACCCAGAATGAGAATTCATCCCAAGCAGTCTGGCAGAAGCAGTATAAATACAAGAGGCCAGTCTTCATTTTATCCGGACTTCCAAGAATTACAAAAGTGCACTTGTGCGCACTGCAGTTGACCATTTTGTGCGCAAGTCTTGGGAGGATATGCTGCTGCCAATTTTGCATTTTGTATTTTCGGTCTCTCTGGGTTGGACTCTCTGATCAGTATTGCTTATTCTTGCTTGATGTGCTATCCCTAGAGAGAGGTGCACTATCTTGTTTGGCTATCTAGCCTAGGGTTTGCTTCTTGAATGATTCTCTGTCAAGTTTAAGGTGCTCGGGGGTGGCTTCGGCCTATGGTTGGGTGACAATATTGTTATATTTTCTATGGTTAAACGAGCACATCCATTATATTCTAACAATGGCATCCACCCATTCTTTCTTCTGAATGGATTTTTCAAAGCAAGTAGGTTCCTTTTCTATGTGATCACACATCAAGGCCATATAATTGGAGAATGGCTTAGGTTTCTTTCTTTGCATCATGGTTCCTTCTGGGGCACCATACTTCTCTGCATATTTAATAAGTTCCCTTGCCTAAGCTAGCTTTCTCTTCTGAGAGATCGTCATCCGAGGAGATTCTTGAGATTTTATCATATCATGATCTTCTTGAATCTCATCATCAGGGGTAATTGTAACTTCCTTCACTTGTTCTGCAACTATGGGAGCTATAGGTTCTTCTTCATATACTTCTTCAAGCTATCATTTCCTTTATCTTTTGAGTGTTGCATTTTCCTCAAAGGTTACATCTATGTTGATCTCAATATGATGGTTACCTGGTATGTAAATTATGAAGGACTTAGAGACCTCACAGTATCCAACAAATATTCCTTTCTTTCCTGAAGGATCCAACTTAGTTCTCCTTTCTTTCAGAATGTGTACAAACATTGGACAACCAAATATTTTTAGATGGCTTACTTCTGGTTTCTTTCCGGTGAACATTTCTTCGGGGGTTTTGAATCCAAGTGCACTATGGGACAATATGTTTTGGACATAAACTGTTGTTCTTTCTGCTTCAACCCATAAGTGCATTGGAAGATCTTGATCATGAATCATAGTCTTTACGGCTTCCATAATTGTTCTATTCTTTCTTTATCCTACACCGTTTTGTTGAGGATTATAGGGAGTGGTGAGCTCCCTCTTAATCTCGACATCTCTGCAAAAGCTTCCAAATTCATTTGAGGTGTACTCTCCTCTATTATCTGACCTGAGTATCTTGATTTTTCTTTCAGAGAGGTTTTCTACCAAGGGTTTGAATTCCTTGAACTTTCCGAGTACTTCATCTTTTGATTTCAAGAATTAAACCCAAGTCTTACGAGATTAATAATCAATAAATGATACATAGTATACATACCCTCTTTTAGAGGTTGATGGAATTGGACCACATACATCTGAGTGGACAAGTACAAACCTCCTTTTTCTGGTACATAGGATAGATCCTTCATTCTCATCGAAGTTCTTTTCATGTGCTTAAGAGCCAAGTATGTACGAGACATAATCTTCAATTTCTTCTTTGGTTAACTTCTTGGGTGGCTCATCATCTTCAGCTACATGGGCATGATGTCTTTTGTTATTTCTCTTCTTGAATTCTTCCCTTCTGGCAGGACAATTCTTAGCAATGTGTCTCATCTTATCACAATGATAACATTGATAAGAGGAGAAATCGTTTTCCTTTCTTTGACCCTTATGATATTTCTGGAATCTCCTTGGAGAGTAAGATTCTTTATGGAAGTGGGTGAATCTCTTTGGGGAGTGAGATTCTTTATGAAGGTGGGTCTCCTTTTGGAAATGAGACCTTTTATTTCCTCCTTTAGCATGAGAAGATAGGGCTTGATCTTCATCCCTTAATAGTACGGCTTCTCGGTTGGCTACTCTTGCTTCTTCTTGAACACATTCTTCCCATAGACTGTGAAATTTGAGTTTCTCTTTTCTTGCATAGATAGTTTGGATGAAGGCATCCCAAGGTCTTGTGAGACCATTAAGATTTGTCATGATGAGTTCATCTTCATCCAAGGTGTCTCCAATTGCTTCTAACTGTTCTTTGAATTGAGTAACCCTAGAGAAATAGTCTTGAATTGTTTCTCCTTTCTTCATCTTTGTATTCCTGAGTTGGGTTCTCAAGTTCATCTTCAAGTTGATGTTCTTTCCTTCATACATTCTGGTTAGGGCATCAAACACTTCTTTTGGAGTATTCTTAAAAGACACTTGAGGGATCAAGTGGTCTTTAATGGAATCTGCAATCATTCTTTTGGCCCTAATCATATCCTTCTTATACTTCTCTTTGGTTTCTTCTTCGGGTTCCAGTACATTTTCTTTTATGAATTTTGCAAGGTCATTCTCTTCAAGAATGAGTCCAATTCTGTACTTCCAGGCATGGAAATCTTCCACACCTTCTAACTTGTCAACAAGCTTGGTGTTTGCGGACATCTTGACTTGGAGCTAGGAAAATGACTAGAAAATGAAAGTGCTCAGAAAATGAATCTGAACTTACTAGGAGATGCACTGGGCTGAGGTGAGTTGGCTGGAGCCGATTGTTTCCAAAATTTCTAAGTTTTACCCCTTGAAACTTGACATGCGCAAATCTGTACTGGTACTTTTGGTACTAGTTCTGGTTTCCTAGTTTTCTGATTTTCCGGTACTAGCAAAACTAGGGTTTGACTTTTCATAGAGACTGGCCACTAAAAAGGTGCTCTCAAGCTTCCAAAGGATGCACTAGGGTAGGGTGCACTTCCCTAGATAGTTTTTGGTCAGAAATTCCTCTCCAATAAAAATCCCTAATTTCCTTGTAAGACAACAATTATGTTTTTAGATACCTAGTGAAAGGTTCTCTATTCAGTCAAGCTCTGATACCATGTTAAGTTTTAATGTCATTATTATGTTATTTTCAATTTACTAGAGCATTCAATGCATTTCCAAAAAAATAGCATAAAGAGGATCACTGAAAGAAACACAATCACAAGGTACACACCATTTTATCCAGGGAAAACCTCCTGGGGGAGAAAACCTAGCAAAAAATTCCTCAATAATAGATGTGTACATCCATGTCAATCCACGTGTCAAGCTAAATATGGATCCATGTGTCATGCAGGTGATGTGCCACATTTCAGTGTGATCTAGAGTTTTGCGGTCATGGTCAGGATCGAGTTGTAGTGACACTTTTTATGTCAGATGGAATGTGGTGGAAGTGCCACGAGTCAAAGGTGTCAGCTTGGGAAGCGAGAGGTTGTTAATTGTCGGTTAACTTTGTAGCACCGATATGATCGAGGCTGTTAATTTTCGACTATCGAGGGTCGTTGAATCTGGCAGAGGAAAGAGTCGTCATCGAAGAATGGAGTATAGTGCATAGGACATGAGTGATGGAACCCTGACAACGAAAAGGTCATGAGGAAGTTGTCAGTGACGGAAATTTGGTTGCATCCAAGTGATATAGAAGAGGTTCTCATAATTATGAAAAAAATTGAGTTGTTGTCACCTTCCTTTATCCAGATCGCCTTGCTTTTGAGCCGCCACCTTTGCTCTTCCATTTGCAAAATAGAGTGCCAAGTGGATTCATACTCACGCAATTGAGAGATTTGTTATGTTGTCCAAAGACCAAAGCTATTGTGATATTATTATAATATATTGTTATATCATTATACATTTATTCTAATGTTCCCACATTCACATTCATTTATAGTAGTATTATACTATAGTTATTAATTCATTTATATTATGGTTATATTATATAGTATATATTATTATGTTATGAATATATTATAAATTATTATTATCATATATTAATAATATATTATTTATTATATTTTTATATTATATATTAATGGTAATTATTTATTGTATGATATTTATTAGCATTTATTGTCATGTACAAGAATCTAAACTTCCCATTATTATTTTTAACTCTCATCTTATAATTCTAAATTAGCTTAGCTTATATGGCAATGCGATGTGACATACATGGCTTTGATGTGGCACACATAGATTATTATTTCACGATTTCCTTAGAAGACCCATTTTTGGAGAAAATTTCCTCTAATGTTACTTTCCTAGGAGTTACCAAGGTGCATCCATTCTTCCTCCATTTACTCAGATCAAACAACATGTCATTTCTCTTAACTTATAAATTCTTCTTGTTGGCTCTCTTTTCTATTTTTCCAAGTTATTTCCTTTGATGATGGGTGCAGTATCCACTTGAAATGTTGGAACATAAACTAGAACATAGTTGGTCCAAAAAAATTATTACTACTATTCATAACATAGTTTGAGTAGAGTTTCTCCTATAATTTTAGGACATGAAAACCATGTTAATTTTTATTTAAATGGTGTTTTGTACGGAATCATATATTGTGCAATGGAAGGAAAAATTAAGGAGATGAGAAGGGCACCACAATAGGCATTAGAAAAAAAATCGTTCTTCCAAGTTTGTCAAAATGTAAATATTTTTAGTAACCTTTGTTTTAAAGAAAAAATTGACACTATAATTTGGACGACAATGAAAGGAAACTCGAAAAAATGTTTTAAACATATTTCAAAATGATGTTTGAATATTTTTTCTTGTATGACATGTATTAGGTTGTAAGCATGTTAAAGGACATATTAGGAAAGGACAATCAAAGTAAGATTCGAGGACAAAGTCAATGCAAAAAGTGTGGAAATGATATGTTGATTGTTGTGTAGTAAATATAATTATTATAGATGGTTTATTTGAAAAGTTAGTAGGGAATAAATTATGGCTAAATTATACAATTTTTTTCTTTCCAGTAGAAAATTGGCTCAATTATATTAGAAATATAATTTGTTTACATCTTTCATCACAAAACGAGGATCATTACAAGAGCACACTGCCACATAGATCCATGCCAAAAGATCCAAAAAGTTCTAGGTCTATACGTTATCATATGAGACCAAGATCAAAATAGCGTTCAACCAAGTCTTGTTTACAATGTCAAAATAACTATCTCAAAAAAAAAAAAAAAAAAACTTGCTATTGCTTGCACAAAAAATTCAAAAAGGGCCTCAAAATCTATTAATTCTGGTGAATTCTAAAATGTCTCCTGGGACCTTCAACACCATTAGACCAGTGATAATAGAATTTTTTTCCTTCTGGTTCGCCTAGTACCTCTTTGGAGAGATGATCTGCTTCCATATTGTAGTTTATGTAGATGTGTTGAAAACTAATAGACTGGAAACGTTTAATTAAGTCTTTAATTCTGGATTTCCATCCTTCAACTGCACACACCTGGAGCCTACCTTTGTTTAACAACCAGTCAATGACAACTCTGGAATCCCCCATTACATGGAAGCAATGTAAAGATAGATAATCTGTCAGCATGAGAGTGGCCCATGCACCCATAAGTTCCGCTCTTGTGTTTGTGCCTCTGCCACAGTTATATATCCATCTTATGACTGTTGAATCTGGTGTTTTTATTACTCCTCCCGCTCCATACAAATTACCATCAAGCTGCGCTGCCCCATCGAACCATGCAAATGATGCATTACATTGCTGCGAAATCAAAATATCTCTTGGGGATAATTGGAAGATATATTTTTGGTGATTCAAAATTTGTGATAAAGAGGAAAAACATGAGTATTATTATTTTTGGGGATTGTTTCTATGTTTTTTCCTTTAACAAACAATTAGATTACTCATTATTTTTTCACATGAATCCAAAGAGTGCTCCAAAAATTGCTACTACTTAAAATCTATCTATGAAACATACTACTTAAAATTAACAATGTGAATGATGTTTAACATATTCTAGAAAGTCTTCCCCAACCCACATGGATGCAAAGAGTGCTCCAAAAATCACTTCACCAACTAAATATACTACTTAAAATTAACAATGCTAATGATGTTTAACATATTCTAGAAGGTCTTTCCCAACTTTTAGTATTAAAATACAATGACAACCAATAATGGAAAAAAAAAATATTAATGTTTCCCCAACTTTTAGTATTAAAATACAATGACAACCAATAATCTGGAAAAAAAATAATATTAATGATTGTAATACATGAACAAAATTATAATTTTTGAAATATACATGGTATGATGTACTATTTCCGTGTTTTGATATATCTCAGTAGGAGATATGTATGATCTACTTAATATTCACATAATAAATGATAACTTGATGCGTTTGTATTAAGACTTCTATTTGTTAGAAAAAATATATATTTTATTCATTTTGTAAAAAATATATATTTTATTCATTTTAAACAAAATGAATAATGTTTTGATATGTGAATGAAATCATTATGATTTTTTCTAGTTTTTTTTTTTTAAGAAATACATCATTAGTAATGAAAATTTTAATTATATTTTATTATTTTAAACGAATATATAATATATATTTATAATATTTAAAAAAAATTAATTATATTTTATTATTTCAAACGAATACATAATATATATTTATAATATTTTAAAAAATAAATCATATATAAACTTTTTTGGGTTAAAAATATATGTTTTATTAATGTAATTATTTCAAACAAATATTTATAATATTTTAAAAAATATTTGTTAATATATATAAACTGTTATGTGTTATAGATTAGAAAAAATATATTTTTTATTTATTTTAAACAAAATGAATAATGTTTTAATATGCCAATGAATTTATTAAGATATATTTTAATATTTTTTTTAGAAATACATCTTGGATAATGAAAATCTTTAATTACCTCATATTATTTCAACAAAAACATTACAAATACTTATAATGATGAGTTGAATGTTAAAATTATTCAATATGGTATGATTATGATTCTTACTTCATGAAGCACAACTTTGATACAAAATCAATCCTTTCCTTGCAAATTGGGTATTGAATGGTTTTAATTTACCTTGGTTTAATTGTAGTGAAAATTAATACTTTGGTAAAATTGATTAAAACGCTACTTGTATTCAATTAGATTTTAGTATTACAAAATATATTAATTGTTTTTTAGATTTTAATATTAAAAAATATATTAAAAATCCATTTTAGTACTTCTTACCTTGTTGAGCAACAACAAGCTAACAGATTACGGCATTAGCACCAGAGGGGGTAAGGGTACCCCCTCATACAAACAAGGAGTGGGAGTGGTAGACAAAGGGAAGGGGCCAAGGGGTGTATTTTTCAAAGTGCCAATGACAATTACCTCGGGATCAGACCCAGGGAAAGCTCTGGAAAGGAACTAGGGCACAAATGAGAGCATGTAAGAAGAAGCCAAGGAAACCCAAAGCGAAAGGCCAGACACACAGAAGACCAACCCAACGGAAGGGCACAACCCATGCAAACCCAAAGCGAAAGGCCAGACACACAGAAGACCAACCCAACGGAAGGGCACAACCCATGCAAACCCAAAACAACAATGATACCAAAGGTGGTACTGGTAGATCCGCAGACGCAACTTTACAGAGATTAGATGAAAGTGCATGTGTTAATCTACAAGTTTATGGGCATGTGGCCAACAGAGAGAGCGTTGCGCAACTGAATTAAATACCACTGGAAGTCGAATGGGGAAGTGGAACTTCATTTGGGCTCGAAAGGCTTCTTCACAGTCGTTTTCATAAACCTGGACGATAGAGATAGAATCTTTGAAGGAGGGCCATACTTCCATGCATCAGCAGGACTCTACATGCAACCATGGAAGGAAAATTTCTCCCCGGAAAAGAAACCTTCAAAAAGGTACCAGTCTGGTTGAGACTTTACTCCTTACCCTTAGACTACTAGTTACCCTCAACTTTCGAAGCTATAGGAAACAAACTGGGGAAATATATAAAGACAATAGAAGCCACCCTGAGAGGGAGATATACATCTTACTCAAGAATATGTATAGAGATGGATGTGTCGGGAGCACTTCCAGAAGCCACCAGCCTCGAATTCAGAGACGATGAATGGATCCAAAACATCGATTACGAACAGATCCCTTTCAGATGCAAAAGATGTCATGAACACAGTCACCTGATCATGGAATGCCCTATTAATAAAAAGAAAGAAACGAAAAACCCCAAACAACATCCAGATGAGGAAGGTTTTGTAAAACCAAACCCCGGGAGTAGAGCAAACAAGAAGTAGGGCAAAGCCTCAGCAGAGATCAACTCGGAGGCCCGGAACAAAATGGAAGGATAGGACAGAAAAACCCGAAAGGGAGGAAATCCAACAGGAGATGCTTGCGCAAGGCAAAACCAAAGTCTACCAATACTGGAAGCAAGAGATAGATTGCAACAAATGGAGAATCTAGAACACTCTCACCCCACAGAATAGAGACCAAACCGCAACAACAATACAAGAAGTGGAGGAGGAACCGAGGAAACGAAAAATAGCAGTTGCGGAAGGAATGGACTGGCTAAGATGGGGGCACAAGGACGACGGGGAATTCAACCTCAAAGAAGTATGCCACTACATCACGAACCAGGACCAAGAAGACCCGACGCAACAATGGGATAAGCTCTGGAATAGCCCACAGTGGCCAAAAATAAAAATCTTCCAATGGCTAATACTCCACAATCGAATCTTAACTTGGGAAAACCTCCGGAAGCACGGTTTTGTAGGACCTTCTAGATGTCCCCTATGTGAAGAAAAAGAGGAAACAACGAATCATCTCCTGGATGAATGTACCTTCACGACAAAGGTCTAGGACTGGGTGGCAAGCATCTTCCGGCAATCTAATAGGATTAGAGGGAATATATCAGCAACTATCAATACTTGGAAAGAGAACTACAACGATAATGAAGAGGTGAACCTCAGCTAGATCCTCATTCCCAAAATGATCATTTGGCCAATCTGGAAAGAAAGGAACAGATGCATCTTCAAGAACCAAAAATGGACAATAGAAAAGATCAAGGAAACCATCATCTCCATGATAAGAGATACAATACAGAGCCGCAACTGCCAACCGAGTAGTGCGCAACTCACAACCCAGGAACTCAGAATTCTTGAGGCCTTTTGACTAAAGGACAGACACAACCCCTTTCAAGTGAGACGGCTAGCGCAACTCCAAATAGGTGAGTGCAGCTAGAAACCGCCACCAGAGGGTACCCTCAAGCTGAATTTTGACGGGGCACCGAAAGGTAACCCAGGCCAGACAAGGTTGGGAGGAGTTATTAGGGACAGTCAAGGAAATATCATTCGACTATATACTGGGAGTTTGGGGAACTCAACTAACAATGCAACAAAGTTTGGAACCCTGGAGACTGGCCTTGAGATTCTAAGACAGGAAGCAATAACCAATACTATAGTGGAAGGAGATTCCAAGCTAGTAATCAACACAGTAAGGAAGCTCCAAAATGGTACCAGAATGGGCAAAATCTAGAAACACTGGCGCTTGGCGTAGTCCCTACAAAGAATTCAGGAGCACATACAGTCGAGGATCGCAGTAGAGATGCGCTGGGTACGAAGGTCAACTAATGGCCTAGCGGACAGAATAGCTAACAAAGGTGCAGACGGAGTAGGACCAGAATTGGACACAATATGGAATAACATACCAAGTGGTCAGTTCCAAACTGACTGCACTCAAATAGCGGTAAAGGACTACAATGGCAGCTGAAGTACAAACGACCACAGCGAGATTCGAGGCGCAAAGTACTCGAAAGGAACGTAGGACCCCGCCAGAATCCGAAAGGCCAACATGCCAACACAAATTCCAATACAGACCCAAGTCACACCACAGGAGGAGATACTATACAGTGGCCCTATAACTAGAAAGGAGTACATAGAATGATCATGGGAGCAAAGGAGGGATATCCAGTAGGAGGAAAAGTACACAGAACAAAACGGTTGGTCATGGACAGAGTTGAGTATGCATCACCTATACACAGGTATGGGGGGAGGAAATGATTGACATACAAGGTGCAAAACAGGGGAGCGGCGCAAGGATGACGACAGGGTTCCCATGAACACACGATCCAAATCAATGCGACAAACCCTGAAAGGACACCTCTACGGGAGATCACTGATTCCCAGGAGAATCCAGTAGTTGGGGAACCCCAATAAAGGAAGCATCACCAGAGGAAACCATAGATCGGAGAGAAGAAATCACAGAGGCCATACTAAGCACCAAGAAGGAATAGAAAAAAGCGGAGGATGAACTCAAGACGAGCACCACCCAAAACAAGCAGAGATGACAAGACTGAAGAAGACCCATAGCAAGAGAGGCCCCCAGGGGGAGGCTCATCCAACAAGCGCCCGAAAGATCACGAAGGTGGAACAGGAGGCTAGAGAGGCCAAGGAAACCTTCCTCAAGCAGGTCAACCCCAAGGGGAAAGCAGTCATAGAAAAGTGGGAAAGAGAAGTCAACAACTAGCGCCAAGGAATGGGATGAACTCATTCATGAAGCCGACGGGATTAAGGACCCGAGGACCACTCAACCAAGAATGACCCTCTACCAAAAAACGGTGGAGGAAGCCTAATGCACTAAAATGTTGATAGGCAAGCTGAAAGTTGACAGGAAAGAGACCAGCAAGGAAGCGATTAGGGGACATAAGAAGGAGCTCACATAAATCATGAACCGACTCAACAACTTGGAGACTCTTGCCAGAGGAATAGTGCAGGACCAGAGGAGTCAAAATGCAAAACTGGAGCAATTGGCGGGACAATTTCACATCTATCTCCGCTATGTCCACCACTTGGACATAACACCCGAGGACTGACATGGAACTCCAGTTAACATAAAAAGGACATGCATGGTAGAGCAGAAAGAGGGAAAAACAACAAATAAGGAAGGAGACGATAACCAACCAATCATCCTAGACTAGCGCAGCACCAACCACGGTTTTTATGCACTACTTATTGTTATATGTTAATGAATATGTTAAGTTATGTTTTTTTGCAAATTGGCTTAAGAGGAATGGGTCGGTTTCCCAGGGTGGCAACCCAGCTCCCTCGTTTTTGTTGATAGCCCGATTACGAGGGCCCTGATCTGGTTTCTTTTTTTGGCAGATCCGGGGACCCCTCCCTGTTTTTTCTTGTTGTACTATAGTTTTACAGTAATATAGAATCTCAACTCACTTACAAAAAAAAAATATTAATTATTTTTCAAAATATTATTGACTTTGTATACAAAGAATAAGGTATAAGATTTGGTTTTCTTTTATAAAAACTTTATAAAGACTAAGTTAAAGAAAAAAAAAAGTAATTTTCCAATTATTTGAGTAATTTTAGTATCATTCTTAATCTTAATCTTCAAATAAGTAAAGTTTTTTTTTATTGGAAAAAATAATATATATATAGAGAGAGAGAGAGAGTTTTAGTGGGTTTAATGGTTAAAAAGATGTGTTTCTTTTTACAAGTTCAAAATCATAGGAGATAGGGTATGTATACCTAAAGTGAATTTTAACGGTCAAATAACTAGGTGGAGAGAGTCCTTTATCCCATAAACAAAAAAGTAACTAGGTGGAGAGAGTCCTTTAAAACACAGCTTGTATTCAATTAGATTTTAGTATTAAAAAATATATTAATTGTTTTTTAGATTTTAATATTAAAAAATATATTAAAAATCCATTTTAGTACTTCCTACCATGTTGAGCAATAACAAGCTAGGGTTCAGACAGTAGCATCCATAACAGATTACGGCATTAGCACCAGAGGGGGGGTAAGGGTACCCCCTCATACAAACAAGTAGTGGTAGATAAAGGGAAGGGGCCAAGGGGCGTATTTTTCAAAGTGCCAATGACAATTACCTCGGGATCAGACCCAAGGAAAGGTCTGGAAAGGAACCAAGGCACAAACGAGAGCATGTAAGAGGAAGCCAAGGAAACCCAGAGCGAAAGGCCAGACACACAGAAGACCAACCCAACGTAAGGACGCAACCCATGCAAACCCAAAACAACAATGATACCAAAGGTGGTACTGGTAGATCCATAGACACAACTTTACAGAGATCAGATGAAAGCGCATGCGCTAATATGCAAGTTTATGGGCCTGTGGCCAACAGAGAGAGCGTTGCGTAACTGGATTAAATACCACTGGAAGCCGAATGGGGAAGTGGAACTTCATCTCGGCTTGAAAGGCTTCTTCACAACCGTTTTCATAAACCTGGAGGATAGAGATAGAATCTTTGAAGGAGAGCCATACTTCCATGCATCAGCAGGACTCTACATGCAACCATGGAAGGAAAATTTCTCCCCAGAAAAGAAACCTTCAAAAAGGTACCGGTCTGGTTGAGACTTTACTCCTTACCCTTAGACTACTGGTTACTCTCAACTTTCGAAGCTATAGGAAACAAACTGGGGAAATATATAAAGACAACAGAAGCCACCCTAAGAGGGAGATATACATATTACGCAAGAATATGTATAGAGATGGATGTGTCAGGAGCACTTCCAGAAGCCACCAGCCTCGAATTCAGAGACGAGGAATGGATCCAAAACATCGATTACGAACAGATCCCTTTCAGATGCAGAAGATGTCATGAACACAGTCACCTGATCAAGGAATGCCCTCTTAATAAAAAGCAAGAAATGGAAAACCCCAAACAACATCCAGATGAGGAAGGTTTTGTAAAACCAAACCCCGGGAATAGAGAAAACAAGAAGTAGGGCAAAGCCTCAGCAGGGATCAACCCGGAGGCCCAGAACAAAACGAAAGGACAGGACGGAAAAACCCGAAAGGGAGGAAATCCAATAGGAGATGCTTGCGCAAGGAAAAACAAGAGTCTACCAATACTGGAAGCAAGAGATAGATCGCAACAAATGGAGAATTTGGAACACTCTCACCCCACAGAATAGAGACCAAACCGCAACAACAATACAAGAAGTGGAGGAGGAACTGGGGAAACGAAAAATAACAGTTGCGGAAGGAATGGACCAGCTAAGATGGGGGCACAAGGATGATGGGGAATTCAACCTCAAAGAAGTATGCCACTACATCACGAACCAGGACCAAGAAGATCTGACGCAACAATGGGATAAGATCTAGAATAGCCCACAGTGGCCAAAAATAAAAATCTTCCAATGGCTAATACTCCACAATCGAATCTTAACTTGGGAAAACCTTCGGAAGCATGGTTTTGTAGGACCTTCCAGATGTCCTCTATGTGAAGAAAAAGAGGAAACAATGAACCATCTCCTGGATGAATGTACCTTCACGACAAAGGTCTAGGACTGGGTGGCAAGCATCTTCCGACAATCTAACAGGATCAGAGGGAATATATCAACAACTATCAATACTTGGAAAGAGAACTACAATGATAATGAAGAGGTGAACCTCAGCTGGATCCTCATTCCCAAAATGATCATTTGGCCAATCTGGAAAGAAAGGAACAGGTGCATCTGCAAGAACCAAAAATGGACGATAGAAAATATCAAGGAAACCATCATCTCCATGATAAGAGAAACAATACAGAGCCGCAACTGCCAACCGAGTAGTGCGCAACTCACAACCCAGGAACTCAGAATTCTTGAGGCCTTTCGACTAAAGGACGGACACAACCCCTTTCAAGTGAGACGGCTAGCGCAACTCCAAATAGGTGATCGCAGTTGGAGACCGCCACCAAAGGGTACCCTCAAGCTGAATTTTGACGGGGCGTCGAAAGGTAACCCAGGCCAGACAGGGTTGGGAAGAGTTATTAGGGACAGTCAAGGAAATATCATTCGACTGTATACTGGGAGTTTGGGGAACTCAACTAACAATGCAACGAAGTTTGGAACCATGGAGACCGGCCTTGAGATTCTAAGACAGGAAGCAATAACCAATACTATAGTGGAAGGAGATTCCAAGCTAGTAATCAACACAGTAAGGAAGCTCCAAAACGGTACCAGAATGGGAAAAATCCAGAAACATTGGCACTTGGCGCAGTCCCTACAAAGAATTCAAGAGCACATACAGTCGAGGATCACAATAGAGATGCACTGGGTACGAAGGTCAACTAATGGCCTAGAGGACAAAATAGCTAACAAAGGTGCAGACGGAGCAGGACCAGAACTGGACACAATATGGAATAACATACCAAGTGGTCAGTTCCGAACTGACTACACTCAAATAGCGGTAAAGGACTACGATGGCAATCGAAGTACGGACGACCACAGCGTGATTCGAGGCGTAGAAGTACTCGAAAGGCACGTAGGACCCCGTCAGAATCCGAAAGGCCAACATGCCAACACAAATTCCAATACAAACCCAAGTCACACCACAGGAGGAGATACTATACGGCGGCCCTATCACTAGAAAGGAGTACATGGAATGATTGTGGGAGCAAAGGAGGGATATCTAGTAGGAGGAAAAGTACACAGAACAAAACGGTTGGCCATGGACAGGGTTGAGTATGCATCACCTATACACAGGTATGGGGGGAGGAAATGATTGGCATACAAGGTGCAAAACAGGGGAGCGACGCAAGGATGACGGCAGGGTTCCCAAGAACACACGATCCAAATCAATGCAACAAACCCTGAAAGGACACCTCTACGGGAGATCAATGATTCCCAAGAGAATCCACCAGCTGGGGAAACCCAATAAAGGAAGCATCACCAGAGGAAACCACAGATCGAAGAGAAGAAATCACAGAGGCCATACTAAGCACCAAGAAGGAATGGAAAAAAGTGGAGGACGAACTCAAGACGAGTACCACCCAAAACAAGCAGAGATGACAAGACTGAAGAAGATCCAGAGCAAGAGAGGCCCCCAGGGGGAGGCTCATCCAACAAGCGCTCGGAAGATCACGAAGGTGGAACAGGCGGCCAGAGAGGCTAAGGAAACCTTCCTCAAGCAGGTCGACCCCAAGGGGAAAGCAATCATAGACAAGTGGGAAAGAGAAGTCAACAACTAGTGCCAAGGCAAGGAATGGGATGAACTCATTCAAGAAGCCGACGGGATTAAGGACCCGAGGACCACTCAACCAAGAATGACCCTCTACCAAAAAACGATGGAAGAAGCCTGACGCACTAAAATGTTGATAGGCAAGCTGAAACCAACACACAATCCACCATTGCAAGAAACCAGCAGGAACCAGTGCAGAAACACAAACCACCATTGCAAGAAACCAGCAGGAACCAGTGCAGAAACAAGTAGGAAAGGAGCAAATTCATCCGAAAACGGCGTGGTGAGTGGCGTACACGATCCGACAACACGCCGTTTCGCCGGACCAACACATTCGCGCGTAAACAACGACTTTGTTTCTTGCGGTCGTGGAATTTGCTCCTTTCCTACTTGTTTGTTTCTGCACTGGTTCCTGCTGGTTTCTTGCAATGGTGGATTGTGTGTCACTCACATGGGTAACGGTCACGAATCTTCCATTCGAGTTTCGCGTTTCTTGCCTGGTAACGGTCACGAAAATTCGATTGCTCGGTTACTTTTATAATGCAAAACATCTCAACGAAAAAGGCAGAAATGCATAACGTCATAAACTCTCACAGCAGGGAAAGTCGATATCTTCCCTTCCCAGTTCCACTCTCCATTGGAGGAGACCAATCTGTCCCATCCTGTGGAACTTATTTTGGAGTTAGAAGAACTGCCCTGTATGGAAACATGGGCATCTTTGGAGGAGAAGAGCTGCCATATATGGAAACATGGGTATCTTTGGAGGAGTTGCAGGCACAGGGATGCGCGAAGCTGAAGAACATACGGGGATTGGAGCAGGCGACAAAGCTTAAAGAGCATACGGGGGTTGGAGCACGGGAGTGCTTCTTAGACTTGGGATCATTTCCAGAGGATAGAAAAATCTCAGTGGATACATTGTTGGACATTTGGGTGCATGTGCGAAAGATGGAGTGGCATGATGCTTTTGTCATCTTGTTAAAACTTGCAAGCAGAAATCTGTTGAATTTAACTAGCAATCTCAGGTAAGCGCCTTCTTTTCTATTTGTTGTGTGCTCAAGCTCTTTTGATCTTGGTAATTGGATGCATTGTGTTGTCCTTCCTCTGTCTTATACATTGTGTTGTCTGGGTAATTGGATGCATTGTGTTGTCCTTCCTCTGTCTTATACATTGTGTTGTCTGGGTAATTGGATATAGTCTTACATTGTGTTGTCTTGGTAATTGGATGTAGCAGGAGCCAAGCAATCAATTATGGCAGTGCCTCTGAGTTGTACTTTTCTCAACATGATGTAATGCGAGACTTGGTCTTATATTTGGCATCCCGAGGCAGTATAGTTCGTAGGAAGAGATTGCTTATGCCTAAAAAGGAGGACAGTTTGCCAGGAAAATGGGAGCTGCTCAAGGATCAAGTGTTTGATGCTCAAATTGTTTCCAAACAAATAAGTATGTATGCTTCAAGCAAATCTGTTAAAATTACCTACCTGTGTATTTGGAGTCAAAAGAATTGTATTTGGGAATTTCTGTGTCTTTTCTTTCTGGTCCTTGTGTTTCATGCTAACCAAGAAGTTTAACGAACAAAGGATATAGACATTCTGTCATGGACCTGGCCTAGCAACCCAAAAAAAAAAAACTTGTGGGGCTCTTTATTACAAAGGGCTATTTTAAGCATTTTCTCTGAAACTGCACTATCTGCTCACCAAAATCTTTTGAAATTTATGCTAATTATTTTAGCTTAAAAATCATAATTTTCCATATACCCAAATAACGTACCCGGTATACTTTTCTTCTCTAGTTTTCTCTTAGACAAAACTCCCATTTTTTCTACTTAAAGCGCTAAGCAATCAACTCCAGAGATAAACTATTTATATTTGTGTAACATTCACCATATTCATCATCTTAGTTCACTACACCAAATAGGTTATCACTATGTGATCTGCATAAAAAGATATGTAATGATATCTAGGTGTTGGTAAATGATATCAAAAGATCTTAGAAAAGATATGTAATGATTTCATACTGTGTGCAATAACCCATAATGTTCTAATTGAAATTTGCATTTGTGGTTTACCTATCTAGGTGCAATGGAAGACCATCAGTGGTGTGAGATGAATTTTCCTCAAGCAGAAGCTTTGGTTTTACTCTTTTCTGCAAGCAAATACTTTCTTCCATCATTTTTGAGTTCCATGAGAAAACTGAAAGTCCTCATAGTATTCAATTACGGGTCCAAGAGAGCCACAGTGAACGGTCTACCAGCCTTATCATCACTTACTCAGCTCAAGACTATTCACTTGGAGAGGTTGAATGTGCCCCCACTTCAGGAGCACTCTAAAGTCTTGCGGAACTTAGAGAAGCTCTCTTTGAGCTTATGTGAAGGGCTTTGGAAATATGTCCAGGTTCAACAGCTCCCAGTAGAGCCTAAAGCTTCCCATAATGCTAGATTTTAACTTGGACCACTGCTGTGATTTAGAGGAGTTGCCCTCTGGTATCTGCGACAAGTCTTCAGTTGAGAAGTGGTCTATCACTAGCTGTCACCTTCTTGGTGCTATGAGTTAGAAGAGTTTTCAAGTATGGAAACATTGGTATCTTTGGGAGGATGTGTTAAGCTGAAGAGCATACGAGGGTTTATGGTTTATGGGAACATTGGTATCTTTGGAGGATGTGTTAAGGTGAAGAGCATATGGGTCAGAGGGATGTGTTAAAGCTGAAGAGCATACGAGGGTTATTGTAGTTGAAGATGCTCGTAGGTATCGTATTGGTATCCTTGGGGGAGGTTTTGGGCCAAAGGATGTGTGAAAGATTTTGTGCAAAAGGAGTTTTTGGGCATTCTCTTCATTTATACCTGGTGAACATCACAAATCATTAAGTGAACTTGTTTCTCAAAGTGTAGTCTCTGGAGAGTGTTAAATGCTGTTTTCAAAGTTGGTTATGGTTATTTAGGTTATTGGTATAGCATTAGCAGATTTATATTTAATTGTAAAACTAAATCACACTAAAAACTTATAATTGTTTTTTTTTTTTTTAATTCTTATATTTTTCTATATACAACAGTCATTTTCTGTTTGGATTATATCCTTGTTAGTACTTATAAATATTTTTCATGAAGAAAGTAATATATATAGAAGAGACTTTACAATGCAATTAATTTAATAGAAAATATTAAATGGGGGAGTGAGTTAATATTTTTTTAATTCTTATATTTTTCTATATACAACAGTCATTTTCTGTTTGGATTATATCCTTGTTAGTACTTATAAATATTTTTCATGAAGAAAGTAATATATATAGAAGAGACTTTACAATGCAATTAATTTAATAGAATATATTAAATGGGTAGTGAGTTAATAAGCATAGAAAGTTAGTTTTCAGTAAAATAACAGAAGTTTTACTATAAGTTTATCATGAAATAGAAGGTCATCTTAATACATAAAACACTTTGATTTGATTTCAATTGAATTCTACACATTACCAATTGTGTGGTTATAATTATCATTTACATATTATGATTATATTACCAATTGTTGTTATAAAGCATCCACATCTTATTGGTAAAAGTAAATAAATTTGAACTTTGAAAATAAAATGTTTTAGTTTTATTTGAATTTTATGAATTAATGAATTATGTATTGTTTAAAAAAAATTATATATTAATGTCTAATTTAATTTAAGGATATAAATGATATAATTCATAAAAAAAAATGTGAATAAATTAATATTGATTAAACATGATTATGATTATTAACCAAATTACAATAAGTATAAGTAATTTTATAAATAATATTTCAACCAACCAAATCCATTTATTATAGCATCTTTTGTCACATCATATGCATAGATGTACTTGGCTTGAATCCCACATCTATCTCCTTTTTGCAAACCAAAATTCCCAAAAATTCCTCTTCAAAATCTTTAAAAAACATCCTATGGATAGTCATACACTACTTTTGATTTGAGAAAGAGCATATGCAACTTTATATATGCTCTTCCCCCTTCAACAACTTGTGTATGCATTCATTTTGAACCAAAAAAATAAAATGTGCACATAATGTACCTTTTTGGGCAAGGTTCATGAGTTTCGAAGGTTAATCACTTCCTACAGTTTGCACCTTACTACTCCAACCACCTTTTTGAAGTATAAATAAGAGTCATTGGGAGGAGCATCGAAGGAATTCATTGAAGCACCCTTATGCTAGTCAAATTGTGTTGAGTCTACAAGCCCTTTCATGTCGAGCTTTTAAGATTTGTCTCCCATATCTGGAAACCATTGTTTCCAACATCTTTCCCCTTCTTATCTTGTTGAGAGGAAGAAACTTTTCCTCTTCCCTTCACTTGTCTGGAGCAAGAAACCATGAGTTCAAGCCATCTTCAGTGGCTTGGGCAAAGAAATCTGAATGTCAGTTCCAATTAGTGTTGTAGCAGGACCAGGTAATCTCTTTTCATGTTACTTGCAATCCATGATAAATGAGAACTCTTTTTTTCATCCCAATGACATGTTATTAGTCTTCTTTCGTAGAAACTATATGCATTTGATTATTGTAATACTAGCATTTTGATCCTAGTTAGTATATGTAGTTAGGAGTTAGTTACTATAACTACCTTCTTTACAACATTGTCTCTTTTTATGTGTAGGTTGACAAGAAAAGCATTGGAGCGAGAGACTAGAACATGGATTCACAAGAGGAGTCGTCTCCAAACTTCAGAATGCAAGTAGGTGTTCTTATTGCTCATTGGTAGTTATTTAGTTACATATCCTTAACCACTTTTGTTGGTTAGAGTTAGATCTTTGGGTGTTTGCTTTGTGTGATCTCTAACCCAAATCATAAGGGAGAAATCCCCGAAACACCATCTTAACCCCGAATCCATCAAGCACTAAGAGGGATCAAATCTCTTAAGGTGCAAACCTTTCCTCAAGTTTTGCACTCTAAAAGAGGTTTTCACCTAAAGAGATTTGATCCCTCTTGATGCTTCATAGATTTGGGGTTAAGATGCATCTAGGATGGTTTAATAAAAATGTTATTGTTCTATCTTCACTTAAATTATTAAAGATTTGTTTTCTATAATTTTCTATTACTTTTTAATAATTTAAACACTGAAATAACAAAATTTATTAATTTTAATTTAATAATTTATTTTTTAAATATGAAAATAAAATTTTAAAACAAATTAAAGAATTCAAAATTGATTATAATAAAATTAACAATCATCGTCAATTTTTCTGGGTAGAAAAAAAATTATATTCTAGAAAGAATATACATATGTTCAGTCCTACAGACACTTCATAACCAAACTTAACAACATCAGACTTTATACCAAAAGTGGCATGGTCGACCTACCACTTTTTTTTATGCTTTACCGACCAAAGGCTCAAAAAAATTACGACTTCATGTCATTACACTCACATCATTGTCCGACATATCTCATAGAGAACAGAGAACTGAAACAACTTATTAAAACAAGACAAACTTTTACAAAGTGACTCAGACCCAAGTAACAACTAAAAATGGAATTCCAGGCTTTCAATTTCTTTCCCATCATAGAATTCCTTGGCAGCGAAGGAGCCATCATAGCATTCCAAAGATTCTTTTGATAGTTGATTTGCTTTTTTATTCAGCTCTCGATAGATATGGGAAAAGGAAAACCATTCAAATTCCTGAATAAGGCACACAGTTTGGGAGAGCAAGGATTGGTTCGCATGATCTCCGCTTTACATTTTCCATTTTCCCAATCTATAACAACTTGAGAATCTTTGAGCACACGTATCTGATTTAAACCATGAGACCTTGAAAAGAAAAAAAGAGAGTACACTGCTAGAAATTCAGCCTTGGTATTGGAACCAGTACTGGGAGCATATCTTATATGAAAGTAGTAGTTTGCATTTATAAATAACTCAACACCTACCTCGCATCTAGGGGGATGGCCCGGATTGGGTCCGTCAAAGAAGCCCCACGGTATTGCATATTCTAGCATCAACATGGAACGACACTACACTTTCTTCTTTTTGGGTTCACATTTGAACTCTTTAGTAAGTTTCTCAATCATACAAGCCACAACCTAAGCTGATACGTGTTTTTCCTGAAATACAGTGATATTTTGTGCCCACTAGATAAAATAGACAAAGTAAATAGAAAGAGAATCAAATCTTTCCATTGTGGAATCCGTCAATCATTCCTAAATGTACAATTCCATACTCTCCTTATTTGAAGAGGCTTTAGGCTTGAAGCTCTTGATAATCCAGCCCCAAACCTGATGGAAGACAAGTAGCTAAGGGTTGGACGTTTTTGGAAGGTTTTTGGGAAATCTAAAAAAGCAGGTTTGTGGAGGCATGTGTGGGGAAGAACCAAAATCTGTGTTAGTGTTGACGGGCGAAATTGACCGTCCGTCAACTGGGAGAGTGGAATCGGTCCGGGGTTGTCTAATAACCCAAGCCGTTTGGGATGAACCACCTTGACGGGTTTAGCGGCTCCGTTAGCCGATCTAAGGTCCGAAGAAAACAAAAAAAGAAAACTACTCTAAACTAACTAATCTAACTAAAAATAACTATTAAAACAAACTAAACTAATCTAACTAAAAAAAATGAAATAAAACAAACTAATAAACTAAAATAATTATTCTATATATACAATCTACAAACTAATACTATACTAACTCTAACTAATTAAATATCTAACTACTAATGGAAATATAACTTATTCACAAAATGTACAATATCTACAATTTACAGATTTGAATAAAACCTGAAAAACTCATTTATATTCTGCCCTGAGACAGAGAAATATATTTTTTGTTGATTTTATAATTTTATGAATAGAAATAAAACAAAAACTAACTAAACTAAGCAACTAATATACTAATTCTAACTACAAATCTAACTAAACATATATCTAACTAAACTACTAATATCATTCTAACAAATTAACTAACAAATAAATCACAAACTGACCTGGAGAAACGCTCCAGGTTTGTCCTGTGTATGATGATTGTCTTAGCTGATTGGAGGGAGGAAACCCGCACCGAATTATCCACTAGCTTCTCGTAAACGGGAAACTGTTGTGCTCTTCAATATAATTACATGACAAACACAACATAAAAATTTACAACAATCTTATGATTTATAAATCTTCACAGTTAGATAAATCTGTATGCAAAGACTTATACGAAATGATTCAATTAAGAAAGAAGAGAAACCTGTGATTCATTAATTGAAACATAGTAATCGTTGTACTTTTTTTTTTTAAATAATGAAAGAGATCAGATTATGGATGGCACATTAATCAAATCATATCATTCTGCAACAAATTATGATAGCTAAAGTAGTCTATAATCAACTGCAAACGACATGCATAAACTTGAAACAAAAGATTGATATTACGAAGGCGAAAGCTGTAGCAATAACATCAACTCTCGTCTCAGTTTGTATTAGAAATCCATAGCCTGTTTCTCCCACAAGTGAGGATGCTCCTTATTACAAAATAATAAGTATTTAAAGACCTTCCACAGGGTAAAACATCCCTGTGGAAGTTATCAAAACTATTTACATAAAATCTGGGAAGATATCCCAAGTCTGACTAAACTAGGAACCTAAAATAAAACTAAAACACACAAATATCTCCTAGACTGTCCAGCATGCCCAATGCAATTCAGATGTACCTGAAAAGGGTAAAAAATGGACAAGTTAGGAAGATATTTTGTTAAAGAAAATGATAAAAATCTAATTCTATAGACTAGCTACAGAATCTTGCGATTCAGTAGCTGGTCTAAATCAGACACAGAATCAGCATTAAAATCAATTCAAATCTTTAAAGAATTAAATTCAATTATTAACAAGTATCTAATGGCTATTTGAAAGACAAACAAATCATTCAAATTGAGATTGTTATACTAATTCGAGATCAAAACAAAACTAAAATCAAATGAATACAGAGATGCATATACTCTGTTTGTTTGTTGCCACATAATCGGGTGAACAAAATCATATCGAACAGTAATGAAATCGCTTCATATCAATTTGAAATCGATACAATTAAAACAAATCATGGGCAATTGTTATGCTGCCTCATCAACAGGAAACACGATCGAATCCAAACAAGATCATTTTCAAATCGACATAATTGTATTGACATAACAAATGATCCATGCCATGAGCGAATTAAATCAAAACTGGCGCGTAAATGTTCACACACGAAATCATAATGAGATCAATCAACATGATCTGTAGGATTAGTTCAATCGTTTGTTATTGCTATTTGGGGCAAACAAACTCGATTGACATTGAACGAAACCGTTCATTTCAAAACGAATTATAATCAGATTTGATAGAGATAATGGCGCAACCGCACTCCTCGGAGTACGATCACTCTCACCAGGACCTTCTCTTTCCTCGGCCTGAAGAGCTAAACCACTCTTCTATTTCCCTTTTGGGAAATTTGCACCCCACAGTTTCTCTCGACTGTGACCCTCTCTTCTTCCCTTCGGAGGATCGGCGCTCGCGTCTTCGCGAGTGCTCATTGATCGTGGAACTCTCGAATCCCTGAGACCCGATGGCTGGTCAATTCGCTGACTTTTCTCTGTCGGGGGTTTCCACTCTATCACGCCTTCTCCCTATCGTGACTTCGTCACTCGCGATACCAAGCGCTCAGATCTCCGTCTTCCGATACCTGAAGCACCGAAACGCCGATGCAACCTTATCGCGCGTTCACGACTTCGCGCCCTCGCTACTCGCAATACCAACCTTGTGGTTCTCCAACCTCCGATGTCCGAGGTGCCGAAACTCCGCGACGCACGTGTGACTTGACTCGCCCACACCCGCAACTTCTCTCGGGGCTTTTCGTGCTATCGTTACCTCGTCCCCTAGCGACTTCGCTACTCGCGAGCTTGAATGACTTCCCTGTCAACTCCCGAGTTCCGAGGTGCCGAAACTCGCGACCTTGATCTCTCGTGACTCAGAGTACCCAATGGTTGGGCTCTCACCCCGCGAGCTTCTGAGTTTTCAAGATCCTCAGATCTCCTCCACCTGTCCTTCAGATGGATGGCTCCTGGCTTCTCTCCTTTTTCGCTACCTCGCGGCCTCGCGTCCTTTGCCTCAAATCCTCGACCCTTACTCTTACGAGCTCCCGAGGTGCGAGGTGCCACTTGTCCACCTGCCAATCCTTGTGGACCCACACTGTCCTCGGAGTAGTCGAGATCTCACCTCCTCGTAACCTCGCGACTTTCCTTATCAAATTTAGGGCGCTTTCCCCACGGGGTCCCGATAGGCGATCTCGTGAATAGATCAACGGCCCTGACCGACTTGGATCAACAGCGCTGCCCCTTCCTAAGATTTTGAATTCTCTCCACGCCTACACAGTAACTTCCTAGCACCTCCGCAAGATCCAACAGCCCTCGGATTCTCACGAATTCTCCTCGGAGAATTCCGACTGTCCGTTCTTCCTTGTGAAAGTTCACGAAAAAGAAGAAGTGTCTCTCCACGAGACTCATTGTCTGCTCACCAACCTGCGACGCTTCCCTTGATCGTTCAATGGCCACTTCCCTGCACTTATCCTTTGGTGAATTCAAGGCCTACTCCTCCTGAGTTTGCTCTCGACTTCTTAATTCCTTTTTGAGAACTTCTTGCACGCACCCCTTGCGACAATTATTCAACAACTCTAAGTGTTGAAGGCACTCAACTCTGCGCACTCCTGCAGCAGCGGTCTTTCGATACTTTGCTCAGAATCGCAACTTTGAGGCTTCTTCTCCAGCCTGCGCACTCCTTGCACGGCTTCAACAACTCAATTCCACTCCTGGTTGAATGAGAACAAGAGTTAAACTACTGAGCCTCATCAACGCACTCCATGCAGATGAATTCAACTGCACGCCTTGCAGAAATCTTCTGGCTCAGACAAAGAAACAATTGAAACTTATTCTCTCCCTCTTTCAGACTTCAGTTTCAAAACATGAAATCCTATGCACAACATATACAAAGCAAATGCATACCCAGAAAACAAACATTCATAAACATAGCATCAACACACAGAGAATAGACACATAACCATGGATTTGAATCAAATCTTTCTTCTATTAATTCAATATCTATACATGGGTGTTCTTTACACAGCTCTCTGCTTGCTTCTGAATGCTCTCGATATCTGAATAATGTTACAATACACAATGAGGGTGTCTATATCCGTTTTCCCTCTCGAATTCTAAAGCTATCAAATCTACAATTAAATTCCTATCTACCAGCATTAACTAAAGTAAATGTCGTCTATCTACCTAAGGACGAGAGCTATCTGCTCAAGGTCCATTACAATATACAAGTGCATCGTCTCTTAAATGAATCATTTAAGATTTGCGCAACAATCCAAAGTATTTTCAAAATTGGTGCTGGCTTGTCCAGCTGTCTTCCGCTTGATGTGCTGGCTCGCTTGATTGTGTTGGCAATGCTCCTGCATCATACTCCCTAGCTTGAAAAATTTCATAGGCTCCTTTCCATGAGCTCCTGCACGGTCTGTCCATGCTTCTGTATTACTTCTTCGGTCTCCCAACTGGCATCTTCCACTGGGTGATTCTTCCATTTGACCAGATACTCGAAGTATTCTTTCCTTATGGTCTTCTTACCCACTCGCTTGTCCAGTATGCACTCCATCTGTGGCTGCTCTGCAACTGGTAATTGTTTCATCCACTGGATTACTGGTTCCTCAGTTCCAGTCTCTACTTCTCCAGCCTTGTATGGGTATAAATCCGAAACATTGAATATCGGAGATATCCCGATGCCTTCCGGTAACTCAATCTCATAAGCGTTCTCTCCAAATTTCTTCAAGACCTTACATGGCTCGTTTTTCTTCATTTTCAACTTGTTGTATGTTCCCCATGGGAACCTTTCTTTCCTTAAATGTGCCAAAAAACGATCGCCAACTTCAAACTGAAGTTGTCTCCGATGTTGATCTGCTCTGCACTTGTACTCCTGATTTGAGTTTATCAGTCGTTCCTTCACTTTACTGTGAAGTTCCTTCATTGCCTCAGCAAACTCTTCTGCACTAGCGCTTTTAGTAGTGGTCTGTTCTGACTCCCTGAGTTCAGAAACTCCTCTCGGCTGCCTGCCGTATACAATTTGAAATGGACTTTTTCCTGTGCTCCAATTCACTGAATCGTTGTATGCAAATTTTGCCTGTGGCAACACATTGTCCCAACTACTGTGATGCTCTGTCACCAGGTTTCTTAATAAATCTCCCAGACTCCTGTTGACCACTTCTGTCTGTCCGTCTATCTGTGGATGATAAGATGAACTAAATGCCAAGTTAGTTCCTAGCTTCTTCCATAGTGTCCTCCAAAAATGCCCTATGAATTTGGTGTCCATGTCCGAAACTATACTTTTCGGCAATCCATGAAGTCGAATGACCTTCTTGAAGAACAAGTTTGTGATGTGAGTCGCATCGTTGGCCTTCTGGCACGGGATGAAATGTGCCATCTTTGAAAACCTGTCTACTACCACAAAGATGGAATCAACTCCTCTCTGCGTCCTCGGCAAACCCAATACAAAATCCATGCTAACTGCCTCCCATGGCCTCTCTGGTATGGGCAATGGTTGATAAAATCCTGCATTCTTCTTTCTCCCTTTCGAATGCTGACAAATTTTGCATCTGTCAACGAACCTCTTGACATCTGCTCGCATTCTTGGACAAAAGTATGATTCGCTTAACTTCGCGAAAGTCTTGTCATGGCCAAAATGTCCTGCCAATCCACCACTATGTTTTTCCTTCAACAAGTTCTCCCTCATGGAGAAATTTGGAATACACAGTTGATTGCCTCTAAACAAAAATCCCTCCTGGATCATATAATCTATCCAAGGGCTCCGATCTCTGAGAACTGGATTCTCAACTGCTTCATATGCTTCTCTGAAATCTGCATCTCCTGCATACATGTCCTTCAAATTTTTAAAGCCCAATGTTTTGATTCGGAACTCCTGTAGCAACAAACATTTTCTGCTCAAAGCATCAACCACTTTGTTAGCAGTTCCTAAAATGTGTTTGTTCACAAACATGAAATTTTGCATATACTCTACCCGTTTTGCATGTTTCTGGTTCAACTTCTCTTGTTGACTCACAAACTGCAATGCATGATTATCACTGTACAATACAAATTCTTTTGGGATCAAGTAATGCCTCCACCTCTTCAACACCTGTATGATAGCATAAAATTCTTTATCATACGTGGAGTATTTCAGCTTTGCTTCATCCAGCTTCTCACTGAAATATGCAACCGGTCTGTCTTTCCGACTCAAGACCGCTCCTATAGCATATCCGCTTGCATCGCATTTCACCTGAAATGTCTTCTGAAAATCTGGCAACATCAGGATTGGTTGCTCTGTGATCTTCCGCTTCAACAGACTGAAGCTCTTTTTAGCCTCTGCTGTCCAATGAAAAGACTTATGTCATTTTTTCACTGTGTCCATCATTGCTGCGCTAATTCCACTGAAATTCCTGATGAATTTTCGGTAGAAACTAGCTAAACCATGGAAACTTCTCACCTCAAAAACATTTCTTGGTGATGGCCAATTCTTGATCAGTTCCAATTTACTCGGATCCATCTTCAACTCATTCGCTGAAATAAAAAAAACCCAAATAAATGAGCTATTTCTTCATGAATGAAGATTTCTTCATGTTGATCAACAACTTCTCCTGCTGTAGCTTCCTCATCACAATGGCCAAATGTTTCAAATGTTCAACCTTTGTCTTGCTGAAAATCAGTATGTCATCCAGATATATGATGACAAACTTTCCAATGAACTCCTTCAGGACTTCATTCATCAGCCTCATGAATGTGCTCAGCGCATTTTTCAAACCAAACGGCATGGCCAACCATTCGTACAAACCCTCGTTTGTCTTGAATGCTGTCTTCCATTCATCACCTTCCCTCATGCGAATATGGTGATATCCGCTCTTCAGATCAATCTTCGAAAAATAATTTGCCCCACTCAGGAAATCCATCAGATCATCCATTCTCGATAGTGGAAACCTGTACCTGATGGTAATTTTGTTTATCGCTCTTGAGTCGGTGCACATTATCCAACCCCCATCCTTCTTCGGACTAAGCACTGTTGGAACGACACACGGACTCAGGCTTTCTCTAACCAATTCCTTGTCCAATAAATCCTGGACCTGGTTCTTGACCTCCTCATTCTTCTGCAACGTCAATCTATACGTAGCTTTGTTTGGCAAACTTGCTCCTGGTATGAGATCAATTTGATGACTCACACTCCTCATCGGTGGCAACGAACGAGGTAGTTCATCCACGATGATGTCAGCGAACTCTTCCAACAGTTCCTGAATCTCATCTGGTAAGTCGTCCACTCTTGTGCTAATCATAACAATCCTTGGTTTTCTGACCACGAAGAATTGTGGGTCTTCTTTCTTCTCCATCTCTGTAAGAAGTTCCTTCCTGCTCATGAGAAGTATTGCGTTTCTTACCTCCGGCTTCACTTCCTTATCCTTTATTGGAAGCAACCTGTGTGTCCTCCCATCCTTCTCTAAAGTGTATGTGTTCATCCTCCCATCATGAACCACATTTCGGTCATATTTCCATGGTCTACCCAGCAATAAATGACATACATCCATGGGAATGACATCACACAAGACCTTATCATTATATCCCCCAATTTTAAATTCAACTAAACATTGTTTAGTGACACTCACCTGATGTCCCTTCTGTAGCCATGAAACTTTGTATGGACTCGGGTGATCAGTTGTTTCCAGCTCCAATTTCTCTACCATCTCAGTCGAAACGAGATTGTCTGTGCTACCACTGTCAACAATAACCTTGCATTTCCTATCCTTGTCTTTGCAAGTTGTTCTAAACAGTTTGGTTCTCTGAGCTGAGTCCTCTGCCTCTTTCCTAGGTGTTAAGAGAACTTTACACATCATTAGCGACCTTCCACTTTCTGTGTCTTCATTCTCAACATCACGCCTCTGCGCTTCAACGATGTGAGCTTCTCCTCCATCCTTCTTATTCTCTGGACACTCGAATGACTTGTGCCCATTCTTTCCACATGTAAAACATGTGATAACTCCACCTCGGCCTCTTCCTCTGCCTCCGGTACGAGGAAAAGTATTAGCGTCAACATAATCTCTCTTCTTCTCATTATGTTGTTCTCTTTGTTCAACATGTGGTTGTCCTCGCTGTGAGGTTCCACCTCTCTCAATATTACCCTGAGGTTTCTTCCATCCCTCCTTGGGCTTCTGGTATTTCTCCTGGGCAACTGCCTTGCCTCTGGGCTGACTTCTGCCTCGCCCTCGCTGACCTTGCTTACGACTCAGCTTTTCTTCAGCTTTCAGAGCCATCTGATAAGAATCCTCCACCGTCTTGATGGTAACCATGCTTAATTCATCCTGAATGTCGAATCTCAGACCATTCAGATATCTAGCCACCTTCTCATCATCGCTCTCTCGATGACCTGCTCTGATGTTTAGTCGATAGAATTCCTCAGTGTATTCTTTCACTGTCATCAGCTTCTGTCTCAGGTTTTGCATTCTCCTGAACAGTGTAATTTGATAATCCCTTGGGATGAACTTCGCTTTCATATTTGCAATCATCCGATCCCAGCTTTTGTTCTTTTGTTTACCCTTGTAGCGTCTATCTACTTGAAGCTCGTCCCACCATAATGTTGCATGTCCTTTCAACTTTGTGACAGCATGCCTAACCTTTTTATCCTCTTCGATATCTTCATAGTCGAAGTAGGTATAAAGAGCTCGGATCCAATCCAGTAACTCTTCTGCATCCAGACTTCCTTTATAAGTTGGAATGTCCATCTTTGTCTTTGAACTCATACAGGTGATAGCTTTAATCAGTCGCTCGTTTGCTGCTTCTTCGGCTGCAACTTCTCCTTGTTGTTCAGCTTCAGCTTTGCCTTCGGAGTCACTCAGATCTCCAGCGCTGGTTGTGCATCTCTGCACTGCCTCCATGTATTCTAATCTCGCCCAAAGATCTCTCATTTGCCTTTCCAGCTCTGGATTTTGTGCTGGTCTACCTCTTCTTCTCACCTCCCTGTCTTTTGGGTCGGGTGACTGTCTTTCTCTTCTGGGCGGCATGGTGAATTCTCTCTCTTTGCTATAGAAAACAAAGAGTCAATCCCAGCTCTGATACCACTCTGGTGCAACCGCACTCCTCGGAGTACGATCACTCTCACCAGGACCTTCTCTTTCCTCGGCCCGAAGAGCTAAACCACTCTTCTATTTCCCTTTCAGGAAATCTGCACCCCACAGTTTCTCTCGGCTGGGACCCTCTCTTCTTCCCTTCAGAGGATCAACGCTCGTGTCTTCGCGAGTGCTCGTTGATCGTGGAACTCTCGAATCCCTGAGACCCGATGGTTGGTCAATTCGCTGACTTTTCCCTGTCGGGGGTTTCCACTCTATCGTGCCTTTGCCCTATCATGACTTCGTCACTCGTGATACCAAGCGCTCGGATCTCCATCTTCCGATACCCGAAGCGTCGAAACGCCGATGCAACCTTATCGTGCGTTCGTGACTTAGCTCCCTCGCTATTCGCAATACCAACCTTGTGGTTCTCCAACCTCCGATGTCCGAGGTGCCGAAACTTCACGGCGCACATGTGACTTGACTCGCCCACACCCGCAACTTCTCTCGTGGCTTTTCGTGCTATCGCTACCTCGTCCCCTCGCGACTTCGCTACTCGCGAGCTTGAATCACTTCCCTGTCAACTCCCGAGTTTTGAGGTGTCGAAACTCATGACCTCACTCTCTCGTGACTCGGAGTACCCAATGGTTGGGCTCTCACCCCGCGAGCTTCTGAGTTTCCGATATCCTCAGATCTCCTCCACCTGTCCTTCAGATGGACGACTCCTGGCTTCTCTCCTTTTTCGCTACCTCGCGGCCTCGCGTCCTTTGCCTCAATTCCTCGACCCTTACTCTTACGAGCTCCCGAGGTGCGAGGTGCCACTTGTCCACCTGCCAATCCTTGTGGACCCACGTTGTCCTCGGAGTAGTTGAGATCTCGCCTCCTCGCAACCTCGTGACTTTCCTTATCAAATTTAGGGCGCTTTCCCCACGAGGTCTCGATAGGCGATCTCATGAATAGATCAATGGCCCTGACTGACTTGGATCAACGGCGCTACCCCTTCCTAAGATTTTGAATTCTCTCCACGCCTGCACAGTAACTTCCTAGCACCTCCGCAGATCCAACAGCCCTCGGATTCTCGCGACTTCTCCTCGGAAAATTCCGACTGTCCGTTCTTCCTTGCGAAAGTTCACGAAAAAGAAGAAGTGTCTCTCCACGAGACTCGTTGTCTGCTCGCCAACCTGCGACGCTTCCCTTGATCATTCAATGGCCACTTCCCTGCACTTATCCTTCGATGAATTTGAGGCCTACTCCTCCTGAGTTTTTTCTCGACTTATTAAGTCCTTTTTGAGAACTTCTTGCACGCACCCCTTGCGGCAATTCTTCAACAACTCTAAGTGTTGAAGGCACTTGACTCTGTGCACTCCTGCAGCAACAGTCTTTTGATACTTTGCTTAGAATCATAACTCTGAGGCTTCTTCTCTAGTCCGCGCACTCCTTGCATGGCTTCAGCAACTCAATTCCACTCTTGGGTTAATGAGAACAAGAGTTAAACTACTGAGCCTCATCAATGCACTCCATGCGGATGAATTCAACTGCACACCTTGCAGAAATATTCTGGCTCAGACAGAGAAATAATTGAAACTTATTCTCTCCCTCTTTCAGACTTCAGTTTCAAAACATGAAATCCTATGCACAGCATATACAAAGCAAATGCATACCCAGAAAACAAACATTCATAAACATAGCATCAACACACAGAGAATAGCCACATAACCATGGATTTGAATCAAAGCTTTCTTCTATTAATTCAATATCTGTACATGGGTGTTCTTTACACAGCTCTCTGCTTGCTTCTGAATGCTCTCAATATCTGAATAATGTTACAATACACAATGAGGTGTCTATATCCGTTTTCCCTCTCGAATTCTAAAGCTATCAAATCTACAATTAAATTCCTATCTACCAGCATTAACTAAAGTAAATGTCGTCTATCTACCTAAGGACAAGAGCTATCTGCTCAAGGCCCATTACAATATACAAGTGCATCGTCTCTTAAATGAATCATTTAAGATTTGTGCAACAATCCCAAAGTATTTTCAAAATTGGTGCTGGCTTGTCCAGCTGTCTTCCGCTTGATGTGTTGGCTCGCTTGATTGTGTTGGCGATGCTCCTGCATCAGATAACAAATGTCGATCTGAGTTTAACCAACTTGTTTGAAAATTAAAGTTAACAGAGCTGCAATCAAGTCTATTTTTTATACAAATCCAACCCGTAAACACAATCGTACTAACTGAATATACACAACAATCCAATCAAGATAAGAGCGAATCGAATAATTGGAATTTAACACAGTCGTTGTGAATCAAAACCGCTCCATGATTCAGGCGTAGATATCTTTTGTACAGGCTTAAATGAGAATATCGTTTTCATACGAAATAGAGTCGTTCTTTCCAAATCACAGCATACAAACTAAATTAGAGCCATTATACTCTAACCATAATGAAATCATCCCAAATCAAAACATGATCGTGCTCTAAATTTAGCATGAAAAACTTCTTGTTCTGATTAGATACAAACAAATCCAATTGAAAGTAAACCATTGATTTTGTTAACTCAACAGACAAACAAATCAAATCCGATGAAAACTTATCAAAGGATAAACTGGGTATGACTGAATCATGTATCCAAATCAAAACTTCATTTAATTTTAGCAAATCGAAAACAATGTACAGGATAAACAACATTATGACAGAGTCATTTCGAATGATAGACAGAGCTATTTGAAAACCAAACTCACATTATTATATTAATCCGAGGAATTCACAAAATGAAATTGATACATAAATTCATACCTGGATGACGAACCGACAGCTTGATCATGACATCTTGGAATTGACAACGGCTGTAGACAATTCAACATTCCTAAATATGATGGAACCAGTGGTTCTCTGCTTCCTATCACCAGCTCGAAGCTTGTCCCTTTGGCTTGTCAATACTATAATTTGATTTTCCAACGCTTTGACTTTCGATTGAAGTAAGGGAACATCTATATAGTATCGTTCCAACCACAAATCACATTGGTCACATGACGACTGTTCGGGCTTCGAAAATGTAGGTGAGGGTTTGGTTACATTGCCGAGGGTTTCGTTAGGTAGTTTGATCCCTGGGTAACTGGGATTGTTTCTTAGGCAAGGGGGGAGATTAGAAACGAAGTCATAGGGTGGTTCGAAGCACAGAACCTGTGAGTAAGGGTACTCCCTAGCTAGGAAGCGTTCTATGTCAGAGTCTGAATCCTCACTAAGGACTATGGGCTTTTGCTCAACACTAGGTTTAGGCTTATTCCTAGCCATTCTCGAGATAAGCCGAGCATTCTTTTTTCCTTTTCCATCAACAGTAGGGTTACCTCTAACCTTTTTGCTCATAGAATTTTTTATAGCCTCAACCTTGTTTGCTAAAATGTCGGGTAAGTCAATATCAGGGTCGACTGAGGGTTTAGGAGAGGGCAGTAGGACATGGAAGGGCACGGGTGGCCCGACCTTAGCTTCATTAATCACAGGCTTGTCAATCTGGACAGGGTTTGAATCCTCAAAACCATTTCGAGAGATAAAATCTCGCTAGCTATCACCATGGAGACTTAAGTGATGAACAATGATAAGTCTGATTAGGCCATGGTGGAATAGGCTGCTATCGGCCTTTTCTCGTTTAAACCTTTTTGACATTTTGTATAGGCTACGCTGAAAATAGAAAGGCATATTCAATGGATACCATATAAAATTCATTAACAGTTGAAGGTGATAAAGAAAAACGAGTCCATATCAACCCTCACAGGTCATGAATTGTTTAACTACTATCAAAAGATCATGCCATCATGGTTTAAGCGTGGATATCGGCATACCTCTGTCACAAGATGTGACCTTTCGTGAAACAAACAGTAGTGGCCATGGCACCTCCTCCACTTTAGAGTTTTTAAACCAACGCTGGCCCGTGGATGGTAACCTTGTGGCGAAGCTAATGAACTCTTCACTGATTTCCAACTGAATATCACCCACCTTGGCCCTGCAACCATCAAAAGTCAGGGCGAACTGTTGTGCAACACCTAGATTAAAACCCTCGAATCATTGTACAAAGGTGAGCCAACCGTTATCCTCTAAGTCTTTCCGGGCATTATCGAACAGTAGCAAGGCTTGGCTACCGTTCGGCTGTATTCGCACCAACGGTGCCATGGAGCTGAGCACACGGTAAGTCCAGGGTTTGGATCATAGCACATAAAGGATTAGAGTGCACAGAGGGTTACCTGAGCTAGCAGAGGTGAAAAAGGGATAAGGGATATGCGTAAATGACATCGTGCGAAGGTGGTGGAGCTATTTGTTGGCCATGCATAATAGTTATTGCCAATGGTACAACCACCAGCGCGTATAGCTATTCAACCCACTATTGTATAGTTTAACAATTATGTCATTTGCCCGACCAATGAAATCAATGGTAAATGCACTAACCATTCGCGCAAGAAATGGTTATACCATAGTTTTAAACCCAAACATACAAATTGAAATCCATACCAAGTGTTTAACCATGCGACATGCGGTTTATAGAACGATTTACACCAAGGGTTTAAACCATAATACCAATGCTTTTATGAAGCCAATGCGCAAAGTAATTTGATCATATAACATGTAAATCCAACTGCCAATGAATCACAAACTTAATCACTCATGAAACGAAACTACATGATCAATCAAAGAATTCCAAATGAGTGCAGATCAAAAGATCTTGCCAACTGTATAATGATAATTAAAAAGTAAGTGAAATAGGCATATCGACAAGAAGGATAATGACAATTGAATAATGATTCTAATGCGACTTCGAAAGACCAATTTTTCACGCTTACAGTCGTGAAAACAAAACGAAAGTAAGTGTGTGAATGGCGCAAATAATAAAAGTGTCGTTTATTTGAGAATTGCGACAAAAAAAATTAATGTTTGCAAAACATTGGTGTAGGCAGCTTATAGGATAGTAGAAAAAATGTGAATTGGCTGCCAACAGTTAGCTCGGTGAAAATCTGCAAAAATGAAACGACAACAAGTCTGTAGTTATGGACACGTATGAGTTGCACTAGAGGGAGTTGCAAAGATGGTTGCGGCATAGATTCTTATGCTGATGAATGTGTTTTTGAATGTCTTGGTGAGGTGAGGCGAGTCGTTTGACTCTACCCTATTGTAAACCGAGTTGGTAGTGCTCATTGTAACTATTTCGCAATAACAAACACTCAGTCGGGTGTTAGGCATAATTTGTGTTGCCCGAACTATTTTTGTGTTTGTCTTCATTTTTTTCCGTAGTTGTTCTCTTCATGGATGCATGCTTAGATAAGACTAAGTGTTAAATTGTGTTAACAATTATCTAAGTAAGCAAGAGTTTCACTAGAGTAGGAATGTGACTCGCTAGTAGCCTAGAACGAAGTATGGGTATGCTCTAGGTGAAGAGGTGTAGTCCGGACGAAGTATTATTTGTGTGCCAAGCAACCAAGTAAGAAACGTCGTGGTGTCGCACACCCTCAAGAGACGAATGATCATAAGATCCGTTCGAGTGTCCCGTGGGGTCATCACATGTGGTATCAGAGAAAACTTGTCTCTTCACCACTACTACAATTGGAACAGTTGTGGGAAGAGGGAACACTTTGTTTGGTGAAGAATTTTTAGTGCAGGTTTTGATCTAGGTGATATCAGTGACCACCCACCTTTTCCATTTGGCTCAAAATAGTTTTCTGGCAATTTTGGCAATTTACTACTTTTAGCAGTTTTTAACTTCCAGGGCCATTTTGACGGCCTAAATGAAGGTTTTTCGAGATTGATATTCTCAATGATGGATGAAGGCTTTGATTGAGCCCCCAAAATGAATCTCCTCGACGATACCTTTCCAATGAGCTATCATTTGCCCCAAACGAAGATTGTATGCCAAAGTTACGCCCTCGGGAAGTTGATACACCAAACTACCCAAAACGGGGTCCACAAAAATGTTGGCTTTTCATCTTCCAGGGTTAGGGTTTTGGATTTTATTTAATATAAAAAGGCCTTTGGAGCCTCATTGTAAAATCATCTTCTTGTGAATGCGAGTAGTGGACACATCTCTTCTCAGAGATAAGTTGCCACCATTCTAGCAAGTCTTTCACTTTGTATTTTTACAGTCTTTGTACATTTTCACTCATTAATAGAAAATTGTGTATTACTGTATCTTTGTGTTTATGGTTGCATCTCTGATACATTTATTTTATAGTATTGGATATCCGAGATATCTCTGTACATTTCTTTATTATATCTCTGCTCTCATTTTGTGCTGAAAATAATCTGAATCAGTGGTATCAAAGCAGGTTTTTCTTGATCGTTTTTCAGTGCATGTCCCCAACGAGGTTCGAGTATATCAAGTTGGGTCTTGAGCTTGTCTCTCTTGAGGAAAATTTCTCTTGCAAGCCCAATAAACCCTCCATGGTGGAAGAAAAGAAAAATGACAGAGAAAACAATTCTATTAATCTGTTGCTTGGGCAAGCTCTCACGTGACAGAGGGATGAAATGATGGATAATTTTGACCACATCCTTCAACGCCTGCCAATAAAAACAGGTGCGTCTTCATCAAGTGGCCACTTTGGAGGCACCTCTCCTTTAAAGGTACAAGTTAATTTTGATATTCCCATATTTGAAGGACAGATATATGCAGATGCCCTAGAAAAATGGTTAAATCTGCTAGAAGGTTATTTCTCTGTTCAAAATTTCCCCAACAAGGAAAAGATCACCTTCACACTCCTTAAGGCTCTCCCCCATGTCAAACATTGGTGGGAAACCTACTGGGAGAAAAGTTCCACAGAGCAGTCTGGAATATATGGGGTCGAGTACACTTGGGATTTTTTTGTGGATGCAGTAAAGGAACACTATTACCTTGTTGGCAACTATGAGGACCAGTGCATGAGATGGACAACAATGCGGCAAGAGAGGGCCAAGCAGTTTCAGAGTTCACGAATACCTTCCATACCTTGTGCATCAAGTTGGGTATCAAATACTCTGAACGACATTTGGTTATGAAATACTGTGGGGCTCTACACAGATACATCCAAACTAAAATGGATTTTCTGGACATCTCATCACTCGATGCTGCGTATCGATATGTTGTTAAAATAGAGTAGAAATTTAAGCACCAGAACAAACGAGAGTTCGGGTCTACAAATCTGAAACAATCAAAGTATGATAAAGACGACCCTAACAAACAGTCTCCCTAAAAATAGTCCAAGCCACAGGAAAAAAAGGGGCACGGAAAGACGAAGAAAGACACCGTAAAATGGTGTGATTTCCACAAAATCCCCTGGCACAAAACCGATGAATGTCACTCAAAACAATCATTGGTGGTCGAGATCAAAGACAAGGAACCGAACCCTGATTCAGAATCTGATTCTGAAAATATTGACAGAAGACATATCATCGACGTAGACCCCACTAGTATTGTCACAATCACATCAATTCAACCAGAAGAACCAACAGATCCTGAAGAGGGGGAGCGCCTTTTTCATTCACAGATGTGGGTGAAGGGGACCCCGCTGCATTTTATTGTTGATAGCAGAAGCCAGAAGAACCTCATCTCAATAGAGGTCATCAAACAATTGGGATTGTCGACAACACCACACCCACAACCATACAACATTGGGTGGCTTCGCTGGGGACGAGATCTCTATGTCAGCTAACAGTGTCGATTGTCATACGACATCCAACCCTTCAAGGATGAGGTATTCAGTGGGGGCACCAACAAGACTTGCAACATAACGCAACAACTAGGATTCATCCACACCACAACATCTATGAGTAGTTTGGGGCAAGAAGAGAAACAACAACAAACGATGACGAAGAATTCAGTGAATATAGTCATGGGAAAGTTTGGTCGATTGGGGAACCTACAGAACCATGAGTGTGAGTGTAAGAGCGATTTGGACTCTTCAGTTTTTGGAGCAGGAGGAACATCACCAAGTGAATTTTCATCAACAATGAATCATGAACGTTGTGGAAGCTCGAGAAACAACCTTACCCACCACAGAAACTCCAAGATTTGATTCGATACAGTGTATGGAGGCACTTGCTCAACCAAATTTGGAGTCGGTTGTAGAAGAAGTAGGAGACGAAGACCGACATATAACAATGATCGTAAACTTTTGTAGGAAGGCCATGGGGATACACGACTTTAAAATTACTACATAATGACTTGAAGAGTTGGGATGCACATTGAAGGAAGTTCATTTGGTCATGTGATACTCACACATGGAACATAAGTCAGACACGATGTATTCCAATAGCCTTGGTGGTGGCTATTGGGTACATTCTTCTTGCTAAACGAAGAAGCTGGAGACATGCTGTTGAGAGTAAGTAGCACATATGATGATCCCTAGTGGAGGTGTCATAGAAAGACTCAAGCAAGGAAGTTGCAAATGATAAGATGTGAGTTGTGGAGGAAACTTTCCAAATTATGACAAGGAGAAAAACCTTTTTCATAACTGAAAGGATTCAACTAAGTGAGAAGAACAAGTTGAGAACTGCAGTGGGTCAATCAACAAGAACAAGAGGGTTTGGATAGGATGACGATGAGGTAGACGAAAAATAGTTTGTTGTATGTGGAGACGTGCATTCTCTAGTGACAAACGTGAAAGTTGGATTGATCACCCAACCCATTCAAATCTTGAGAGGATCCAATGTACAGAACACGAAAACAATAGATTTAGAGTATCAAAGCCATCATGGGTCAAGAGTATCCAACACTTGGGTGCACGTAGTTAAACATCCTGAAGAGAGTTTTCCTTGACTACAATGGTTGAGGAAGCAACGGTTGTTGAGAAGCGATGAGATCCGAAGATGGGAAAAGACACCATGGAAATTGATGGGTGTTCCCAAGGAAAACAACAACATGGAGTAGGGGAGGATGTAAGGGTCTCCCATGACACCCACAGAGTGTGTGTGCTCCTTGTGTAGATTCGGTGATGAACAGATGAAGAGCACAAGGAAGGAAGTGATCGGTTGGGTGAAAAAAGACATTTAGGTATGGGAAGGAGCACCTTGGGTGCATGATGGTGAGGTGTGGAACCAACGGGGCACACACCTTACTTTCCTTAGAATGATTAACGAAGACTTGGGTTGTGTTTGGGCAAGCGCGAGGCGACTTGGGAGAATGCCCAAGGAGTGGACACATCTTCCCTCCACAACATGGGCGTGCCAGAGACGTTGGATGACCCCATCAACACACTCACGAGGGGTCATGACGATCGACACAAAGAGCACACAAGGCAAAGGGTGTGCACCCAAGGATGGTGTGCGCTGAACCAAGAGACAAAATATTGATGGGTGCATAGTCTTTAGATGGGCACACTGAGTTCACAGAAGGGCACGATGAGTTGGGTGAGTGTGGGTTCGTGAAGGGGCGCGACACCTGTAAGAGATGCATTGTTTTGCATAAATATCCCTTGGAGCTCCTATAAGAGAAAGGGCGCACAACCAAGAGAAGGGATAGAGCATTTTGGTAAGAGTTTTGGAGAGAAAGTTTGAGGCAATTCTGTGATAACGAACTGAGGTAGAGTTTCCAAGATGGAAGACATGTAGCCAAGGGTTGGACATTTTTGGAAGGTTTTGGGGAAGTCTGAAAGCACAGTTGTCTGGAGGCATGTGTGGGGTAGAACCTAAATTTGTGTTAGCTTGGTGAAAGACTGTGGAACCAAAATGACAACAAGTCTGTGGTTGTGGGTATGTATGAGGTGCACCACAGGGAGTTGTGAAGACAATTGCAGCAAAGAGTCTTCTGGTGACGAATTTTTTCTTGAGTGTCTCAGTGAGGTGAGGTGAGTCGTTTGACTCTACCCTATTGTAAATCGAGCCAGTAGTGCTCATTGTAATTGTTTTGCAATAACAAAGAATTAACCAGGTATTAGGCACGATTTGTGCCACCCAAACTATTTATGTGTTTGTCTTCATTTTCATCCACGGTTGTTCTCTTGTTCATGGATGCATGCTTAAATAACACTAAGAGTTAAACTATGTTAACAATTTTCTAAGTAAGCAATGTTAGAAAGTAATGGATGTGCTCATTTAACCATAGACAATATAACAATATTGTCACCCAACCATAGGCCGAAGCCACCCTCGAGCACCTTAACCTTGACAGAGAATGATTCTGGAAGCAAACCAATAGCCAAACAAGGATAATGCACCAAGAAAAGATAACCAAGACTAATCAGAAATTCCAACCATAGCCAATAGAAAGTTTGAGCCTAAACCAGGAAAACAGATTGTGGTAGTTGTCGACTGCAGCTGCTCCCCAAACTTGTACACTTGCCTAGTTTTTACAGTGCACACTTCTGCCCAGTTGAAATTCTGAGCTGTGTACAAAATGAGGTCTGACTACTTGTACTTATACTGTATTCCTGAGTTATCTGGGCCGACTTCTCATTATGGAGGCTAAATACTTAATATTAATTATTTCCTTGAGTTGAATTGTCTTCTAGGGTTAAGTTTAATGCTTTAGGGTTTCTTCTTGCTTCCTGGAATATTTTATTCTCGTTAGGGTTACATGTGGAGGTAAATACCTCCTGCATATACCATAATATCAACACTCCCTCCTAGATAGGGAGGTATTGAAGGCAATGGTCTTGAGCACAAACATACCATTCAACCAGTAGCATCATCATAGTTGTACATAATATCTCATGATTAGTTCACAAGCACCATCATCACTATCAGTGTCATCTGAAAGCATCAACAACATCATCTCTCAAAACCATACTCCATCTAAATAATGATGATGAACAAGTCACTCACTCCAAAGAGTGATACAAAAACCATTCTTCTAATCTGGGCATATGTCCTAGAAGAATAAATGTCCTGGAACATTTTTCATCTGGAGAATGCCTGTCCATCAGTACACTCACCATCCATCTAGTTGATAATGATTTTCAACACTATTGATAGTCTACATAGCAATCAGAACAATTCCATTCAATAGAACACAACTGTGTCTATCCATAGTAGTACACAACTACAATCCAGTGGTACACTACCACACCAAGTAGCACACATCTACTTAATCAGTGAAACATAGTCACAACTAGTGGAACACATCCACCAATACAATAGCATACATCTACTTTCCAAAGACATACACTCGCCATAACAATCATATCATCTGATATCAATCTGTATAGAAAAACAATGTCATGATAAAAACTGAGTCATCTGGGCCATTCTTCCACTCACATCTGTGAGATCTGGAAGAGCATCTGCCCTCAGAAGGTAAAACATCAACCATGAACTACTGGACTATTCTTCTCAAGCATAGAAGATTAACTGTCTTGATTTCTGAGCCTGGGCCATTCACCTATCTAGGCCATTCCTCTAGCACTAAACAAAGTGCAACTTGGAGAGAATGAGTCTGCCCTAGGGAATGCTTGTCCTTGATTGTTGAACCTAGACCATTCACCTAACTGGGCCATTCCTCCGGCACTAAAAAAAGTGCAACCTAGAGAGAATGAGTCTGCCCTAGGGAATGACTGTCTGGACGATTTCGTAAGGAAATGACTGTCTTGCACCAACCTCCAAAACGGACCATTCTTTGAAACTGATCACAACTGTGAACTTCGAAAGAATCACTGCCTGACGAGGCAGACCATTCTTCTTGACCACTACTGAGAGTGACTATCAAGAAGAAATATTGTCCTAGACCATTCCCCCACACTGCCCACAAGGGGAATCATTGTCTATGGTACATCAACAATCTATCAAACCATTTTCATTACAAAAATGACCGTTCGATCTGGACCATTTTCTGAATTGGAAAATTCCTGTCCGTCAGAAATCTCAAACCACTTTCCGAACTAGAAAGGAACTGCTCATCCTGGACCATTTTTTGAACTGAAAAATGATTGTCCATAAATCAATGACACATCAGTTCTCCCTCCCAACCTAGGAGTCATCTCTTCCCTTTTCAATAAGGAAGTCGTCTCCACGAGCTCCAACTTATTTCTTGAGTACGCAAACTTTTTCATCTTAGATAGAGGTTTTATCAAAGTATCTGCTATCTGCTCATCTGTGGAGATTTCGGTCTTTCTGGAACACTGGTTTTCTCTGAAGGCTTCATATAGCTCTTGATAATTACAATATATCATGGTTGAATTCAGCTCATTTTGTTTCTTTCTTGCTCATGACATCATGGCAAGGGTCAAACTGGAACATATCTAAGTGGCACTTCTTCTGTCATCATGAGAGTTTGTCATGGATTTTTCAATCCATCATCCTAGACTTCTGAGTAACCATTCTGATACAATATCTCTGTTATAGAAATTTTTCACCACGCCTTTGTTGTTCATTGGAGGCTTTGTACCAAGTTGTCTTCTTCCATTTTCATACAAGAGTCTCATTATGGTATACCTCAAAACCTTGAGGTTGCTCTACATACGCTTCTTTTTTCAATTACTCTATTGAGGAGAACAATCCTTACATTCATTCGATGTAAACTCCAACCTATGGATACCGCGGATGATATAATGGCTCAGGTAGAGGTATGTATGGGTACTTGGAACAAGCTATCATCATAGTATTCTCCCTCCATTTGGAAGAACCTCTAGTTCTGAATCTCGTGATGCTTCCATTCATAAGTCTTTCATACACTGTTCTTCATCACAACCTTCATTTCTTCTGCTTGATTGCTTATAGTGGGTTAAAACCAAGATGGTAGTCTTTTGATTCTTGATATAATGACTAGTTGTTCTCATTTTTCTTTCTCTCTTGGAATCTTCATGTTCTTCCTCATGTTTCGGTTTAGCTCTTGGGTTCATGGATTTTTCTATAGATTCCATGCTATGAAGATTTCAACTTCTTCCTTTCATCATAGGATCATGGATGTGGATGGACAACCAGGGATACTTTAAGGGTTCTTTTCAAAGAAGACTTCTTCTAAAGTCAAACTAAACATGTGTTGCTTTTTATGGTTGCTACCATTGATGTGAACATGGATAGATACTTCATAATCCTCAATGGGTCATATTATTTAGGATTAGCTCCCTCCTAATCATTGCTTCATGCATGAATGCATGCTCTTCTTTTGGAATTATATAATTGGCTCCCTCCATCTAGGAGAGTCCATGCTTGCATCTGCATCCTTATTGCCTTCTGCAAAGTGTCACAAGTATTTTTTGTTTTTTAATTTCCTCTTGATTGCTGACTTCTTTCTGTTTTTACTTGTTCCAGGTTTTCTCAAGTTTGATTCTGATTTCATCTTATCTTGTAGTTGTAATATCTTCCACATGAATTGTTACCAAGGATTGTCAATGTACTTCATCTTTTCATTTGTATTGCTTGACTTGTAGTCATCGTGATAGCAATCCTTATCTTGTTATTCTTCCGTAGGTATTGTTTCTCTTTGAACATCTTATCTTCTAAGAAATATATATGTAAGATATGTACATAAACTATGTAAACATGGTATGTACAAGAATTATGAATAATATTGTTACCTTGTCTTAGAAGAAAAAGTATGTTTTATCCTGCTTGGCCTTCTTTGAGGGTTCCCTTTATTCGACAACTGATGCTTCGTGTGTTTCCATCCTTTTCTTTAACTCGGGACAATGATTTTTGTAGTGACCATATTTTTGACAGTTGAAGCTTTGTATTTTTGACATATCTTTCTCTTGATTTGGTTTTTTCTTTGAGACAAACTTATTTTTATTCCTGAAATCTTTGAAGCTTGTTGTGAAAGCTTGATCATCGTATTTCTTTTGGCGTTTCTCTTTTGCACTAATCCTTGATTCTTCTTGTGCACAACAAGTCCAAAGTTCTTCAAATGTAGGATATTCCTTCCTTGTGTTCATGCTTGCGGCAAATGCATCCCATGTCTTGGGAAGACCATTGAGTACTATATTTACCAGTTCCTTCTCTGAAATGATTTCTTGAATAGCTTTTAGTTGATCTCTTAACTGAAAGATTCTCACAAAGTATGATGTTATGTTGTCATCATCATCCATTTTCATGTCACGAAGTTCATTTTTCAGACTCATTACTTGTCCAATGTTTCTGACTGAGAAGAGGTTAGTTAGGGCATCATACATCTTCTTAGATGACTCAAGATGGGAGAAGTTGGGTATCAAGTGGTCTCTTATAGAGTCCACTATGATACTCATGGCATTGATGTCATTGTATTTGAACTTCTCCATAACTGCAACGTTCTGATGTTCCTTCTCCTTTCCTTCTTCAAACTCTGGTTCCATGATCTTTCCTTTCACGATATCCAACACTTTATTCTTGGCAAGGATGAGATCAATCCTTGTCTTCCATGCTCTGAAGTTAGAATCCCCTTCTAACTTGTTTTTTGACTTCATAGAGTAAGTCATAATTGCTTTGACTTGGTCAACCCTTGATTTTGACCAAAAACTCAAACTTGACGTCTTAGCTTGTTGAGAGTACCAAGAGATGCACCAGGCTAGGGCGCACTAGGCTATCCAGAAATTAGGTCAATATCTTCACTTAAGGTGACTCAACAAGAGGGTTAGGGTTTCAATGCTGCAACAAAAATTGGCTGCAACTGCAACTGTAACTGAGCAAATCCTCCCCATCTATCTTCCAATGGTTAGATTGTCCGAAGATAGTGTGGGCCCATAACCTATTAGAAATTAATGTAAGTGCTTGTTTAACCATAGACAATATAACAACATTGTCACCCAACCATAGGCCAAAGCCACCCCCGAGCACCTTAACCTTGACAAAGAATGATTCTGGAAGAAAACCAATAACCAACCAAGGCTAATGCACCAAGCAAAGATAACCAAGACTGATCAGAAAGTCCAACCATAACCAATAGAAAGTCTAAGCCTAAACCAGAAAAACAAATTGGAGCAGCTACTGGTTGTAGCTGCTCCCTAGACTTGCACACTTGCCCAGTTTCTACAGTGCACACTTCTTCCTAGCTGAAATTTTGAGCTGTGTACAAAATGAGGTCTAGCTACTTGTATTTATATTGTTTTCCTGAGCTGTTTGGGTCGACTTCTCATTCTCGAGGCTAAATAATTAATATTAATTATTTCCTTGAGTTGACTTGTCTTCTAGGGTTAAGTTTAATGCTTTGGGGTTTCTTCTTACTTCTCGGAATATTATATTATCGTCAAGGTTACATGTGGAGGTAAATAACTCCCGCAACTACCATAATATCAACAAGAAAGAGTTGCATTAGAGTAGAAGTGTGACTCGTCGATAGCCTAAAATGCAGTATGGGTATGGTCTAGGTGAAGAGGCATAGTCCGAACGAAGCATTTGTTAAGAACCAAATATCAATATAACATAGAAAAACCTCAGAATAAGTACTCAATGCCTTGAAAAAGAGAGAATTTCAGATAATAAGCCTCTTCGAGGGGGCAACCTCCTTATACACCAAATAAAATGTCCAAGTACAAGATGATTCCAAATGAAAATGTCTCCTTGGAATATATAGGAGACTAGGAGATACAATTACAACTAATGGACGCAAGCCGACATAAATAAAATAACATTACTAATGTAATATTCCCCAATTAAGGGGTTATGTGCCACTATTTAGAGCTTAACATGCCCCTCCCCTTCAGATAAGTGTTGTCTGCAACGCTTGAGTAATTTTGGATGCTTCTGTATAAAAGAATCATCTTTCCAAGTGGAATCTTTAGCATGAAGTTTCCTCCACTTAATGAGATACTCTGAAAATGGATCTATTCCTCATCTGATGAATTCTTGTGTTAGTGATGGCTTTAGGCTCCAATATGATTTTTCCTTCCTCGTCAAGTTCTGGAAATATAGTTTGAACTGGGATCTTGTCACCTATAACCTTCTTTAAGCATGAA
>JZKD02S2201264.1:204541-214701 GCA_000966675.3 Picea glauca
AAAAACTAATGTGTAAAAGCATTGACCCTCCTTTTTTCTTTGTTGTGTTGGCAGGATGTATGTTCAGTGGAGGGAAAGGGAGCACGAGGCTGGCAATGAGCTAGTGGCTGCAGATCCGAATGTTGTGGCCGTGCTGACGCAGTGTGGTTTGATAAAATTCTTTTTATGTCCGTTTATGTGCGCACAACCAAAGCTACTGAACGCCTTGGTTTATTACTGGCACCCTGATGCAGAGGCCTTCATGCTAGAGGGGCAATCCTTGGTGCCCACCACCGAGGATATTTAATTTTTGACTGGCCTCTCGAGGAGAGGGGAACCAGTCAACTTTCAGACTTTTCCTGCGGGGCCGAGCAAAGTCTCGGAGCTTATAGATGAGTATTGTGAGGCTGGGACCGATCATAGAACTTCCTCGGTACCCGTTAGTAGGATTACCAGCCTCGCCCTACAGACTATTTTATCACTCATTGGGCGGATTACCGGCTCAGTGGCCGTGCATCAGGCTTCATGCGCACAGATGAATTGTGCAATCCATTGCACGAATGCACAAATTTTTGACTGGAGTACCACATTGTTGGAGTGCATGAAGAGTCAGTTGACAGCATGCCGACAGTGGACACACAAGAAATTCAGGTTTGGGACCATCCTGTGTTCATTCTTTTTTGAGAGAGTTCTGTGTTTTAGTCCTCAGCTGACAGTACGAGGACATCTGGCCACTTTCCCCGCAGTATGCAGATGGGCAGTGTTACTGCCGCGACAGGGTGGTGGAAGGACCGTGGAGGCCTTCGACGATGACTTTTTGCTTGGCTGTCATGACAGATCCTGGCTATTGAGGACTACCCATATGTGGGGATCGACTTTTTCAGAGATCCAGTGATACCAGTGCCTCCTGGCAAGGAGCGAGGGGAGATGGGTAAGTCTCCACCTGTGTATGTTTTTTTGTTTACATATGTAATTTTTATGTCTTTTTTGATATATATATCATGTTTTTGTATACTAAATTTTTTGATGAGTGAATGTTTATTGCATGCAGATGTGGGACTCGTGCGACCTGACGACTATGCACGGAACAGGCATCGCCCATGGCCAGAAGCCACAACTGTCGCCGCTGGGGGAGCAGTAGTAGCAGGGAACCTCCCAGCAGGAGAGGCCGAGAGGGTTCTTAGGCGGATTGAGCGGAACTTCACTGCGCTCACTCGCACAGTTCCCATGGCAGAGATAGAGGACCTGCCACTGTCCATGCAGACTCATGTTGTGGGGGCACCTCGGACATGGGTCCGATTATTTAGGCGTTTAGCCCGCGCTGTAGATGATTATAACAGGGCCCACAGGCCCTGAGCAGACTTTTAGACTTTTATGTGCCACGAGAACCTTATTGTATATATTTTTTGAGGGCATAAGCCCGGTGACTCGTTACTGTTCCCACTTTTGAGGCGCTTGCACCCATCTATGTACTCTGAGGATTTTAAGATGTTTATATATGTTTTTTTATCTCTTTTTTGTGTCTTATGGATTATGTGTACAAAAATGTATTTACATGTTTATGTTCATGATCTTCTTATATGTGAGCAAGATGCCAATCTAAAATGTGATTAGCTAGAGTATCTGTAATTTGATTTAAACTCCTAGGAACATGAAAATATGTGATATAATCAAAGTTGTGTTCCAAGAGATGTACCCTAAGGAATCGTCGGTGTAAAGTTGGGTCATGCACTCGGTATATTCTGTTTAGCTGCAACACAACCAGTTGAGCGTCTAGATAGACCCAGAGACGAGAGATACCCAATGACAAAGCGTCACAAAGCAACTCAATAACTGCACTATACTCAACAACATTATTCGTGGCGTCACCCAAGCATATACCTCCGGAAGATAACAACTGACCCTGTGGTGTAAAGATTACCCAAGCTGCGAAGGCAAACCTCCACGTGTGTCGACTAGCACCGTCTGCATACCCAACGAACACCTTGGACTCACTTGACATCTGCCATATTGACGAAAGATAACATCAATGACACGTCCATAACACTTTTTCCAAAAAAAAAAAGTAATAGTACAAAGACTATACATATGTTACAAAAAGTTACCCATAGTGACCATTCTATGAGTAATACTTCTTGAGGTAGAGCCCATTTCTAGGCTCCGCCAAGGAATTCCCTTCAAAATCGACCAAATGATAAGTGCCCTTTTTTAAGACCTCCTTAATAATGAAGGGTCCGAACCACATGGGTTTAAACTTTCCTGCCCCCAGGGAGTCCTTATCTTGGTCATAGACCAGGACAAGGTCACCCTCAGAAAAAATCCGAGGACGGACAGACCTATCATATTGACACTTAACCTTATGTCTATGAGCCTCGTTAGCTAGGGCTGCATCGTGACGCTGCTCATCAAGCTACTCAAGGTGTACTAACCGCTCTTCAAGTGGAGAAGTGTCTGGCAATAACTGTACTGCCAATTTCAGAGATGGGATTTGACATTCAATGGGAAAGACTGCCTCCATCCCGTAAACAAGTTGGAAAGGTGAGAAACTGGTTGCAGTCTTAACAGATGTTTGGTAAGCCCATAATGTCGAGTATAACATCAAATGCCAATTTGACTTGGCCGAGTTGATAGTTCGCTGTAGAATAGTTTTAAGGGTTTTGTTCATAGCTTCCACCTACCCATTGGCTTGGGGGTAGTAAGGTGAGGAATGTTCTTGCCGTAACCCAAGCTTTGATGTTAACTTGGACATCATTTGGTTCTGAAAGTGACTGCCATGATCAATGACAATCTCTCTCGGGATGCCGAACCTTGCTATAGTCTGGTTGAATAAGAAGAGAGCCGCAGTCTCTCCATCATCTTTAAACATTGGCATAGCTTCGACCCACTTAGTGAAGTAGTTGACAGCTACGATGATATAGCGGTGCCCCCTAGCTGAAGGGGGGTTGCATGTAGTGTAATCAATCCCTCACTTAGTGAAGGGACCAACTTTGATGACAGGAAACATAGGAGCTGGATGTGCCCTCATCTTCTAAGAGAAGATTTGGCATGAATGACACTTCTTGACCGACTCGATACAATCTTTGATAAGTGTGGGCCAGAAGTAACTTGCTCGTAAAATATTTTGGGCTGTCGCCAAACCAGATAAGTGACCGCCACAATCTCTTGTATGACAAACGTTGAGCATTATGACAACCTCCTCATGAGTGAGACATCGACGCAAGATGCAGTCTACACCTCTTCGATACAACGTATCATCGAGTATGAGATAGTTCTTAGCCTGATGGCGTATCTGTCGACGCTCGTCATAAGAAGAAGAGGTGGGGCACTTCAAAGTCTGGAGATATATTAGTATATCTCTGTACCAGGGGTCTGACGATTCAATCAAAAACATATCCCCCCGGATAGGCAATTCCTCAGGCACAACGTCACCTGACTCAACCGGAAGCTCCGAAATAAGTTCTGCGAAGACCAGTGACTTCTTGGACTTTGCTGAAATGAAGTCTAAGTCAAATTCTTGGAGGACTACCATCCATCGACTGATTTTTCCGTCGATAACTCGTCGTGTCAACATGTACTGGAATGGATTCACGACAACAACAACGGTGGTCTTGCGAAACAGAACATAGTGATGGAACCGTTGAACAGCATGAACTGCTGCCAATGAAAGTTTTTCGAGATGGGTATAATTAAGTTCCGGTCCTACGAGGCCTCGGCTCAGGTAATAGATTACGTATGCTGAAAATGAATCATCTTCCTGAACTAAAACCATGCCTATGGTTGACTCTGCTGCAGCCAGATATAATAGGAAATCCTTGTTATAATTAGGTGGCTGTAGCAGAGGTGTGGTTGTGAGGGCGTGTTTCAATGCGTCGAAAGAGCATTGAGTGGCTTCGTCCCAGAAAAAGGGAACATCTTTCTTCAGTAAACGCATAAATCCCTTGGTGATTTCGGCATAGCTGGCGATGAAGCGTCGTAATAAGTTCGCCTTACCTTGCAGACTTTGAAGTCGTAATATTGTGCGTGGGGGGGGAAACTGGATTATTGCCTCCACCTTAATAGGATCAACCATGATCCCTGTTGTTGAAACGATGAAACCTAACAAACATCCTGACGTGACGCAAAAGCTACACTTGTTGGGATTCAAGCGAATCCTGAAGTAGCAACAGCGTTCGAAGATTAGTTTGAGGTGCTTAGGATGATCCTTTCTCTTGCGAGAGCGTGACACTAAATCATCTAGATAGGCCTCGACTATATGTTTGAGGTCATGAAACGCAAAAGACATGGCCCGCTGGAAAGTGGCTCCAGCATTCTTGAGGCCAAAAGGCATCTTACAATAGGAGAATGTACCCCACGGACAAATGAATGTTGTTTTGTGTTGGTCCTCAGGTTTGATTTGAATTTGGTTATAGCCTGAAAAACCATCCATGAATGAAAAGGCTTCACAACCGACACATTCATCAATGATCTGGTCGATGAATGGGGTTGGATAATTATCTTTTGGACATGCCTTGTTCAAATCACGGAAATAGGTACATACATGAATAGTGCCTTGTTTTTTATCGACCTGCACAGGGTTTGACACCCATTGAGTTAGATGGATAGGGTAAATGAACCCTGCCTTTGGCAATTTCTCAACCTCAATCTTGATGGTTGTTGCTTTCTTGGGATTAACTGGACAAAGTTTTTGTCAAACAGGCTTAGCATCAGGATACGTTGTGATTTCATGTTCAACTATTTTTGGATCGATACCTGGCATTTCCTCATAAGACCAGGCAAAAACGTCGCGAAATTCTTTGAAAAGATCCGTGTAAATCTGAATCTCTTCAGGGGAGAAATCTGCCCCGACGAAGACATTCTCCATGAAGCCAGGGTTGCGGGAGATGTTGATAGGTATGGTTTCAGTGATAGTCACCATATTCCCCTCGACATAAATTTCATGTGTAGCTAAGAGGTTAATAGGACACGACTGATCTCCCATCATGGTGATAGTGAATTATTCTGCCTCGATTCGGTGTAACTCTAGGAGGAAATATGATCTGTAATGAATATTGTCCCAAGGTTTGCCTGGACTAGTCATTGCTTCGATTACTGCTTCGTTGGAAGGCAAGACTAAGTCTAACAAATCGGTGGTGGCAAGAGAACCCTGAGCCCAAATAGGATCTGGAAGTGGATCCAACTCTTGTGCGGGAGTCGGATCAGGATTAGCTGAAGTTTGTTGGACTAAAGAGTACGCTACTTCAACAGCCGACAAGGGCATGGACATGCCGAAGTGCCCTGTCGCATCCATCGTGGCTGATGGGGAAGGAAGAATCCACAGATCCTCAAAGTAAGTCGTGCGGAACGACGAAACGTGAAAAATATCAGCCTTGTGGTGATTCGATATGAACTTGACATCGTTATGAGGAGGTGGGTAATCGAAGGTACCCATCAAGGATCGACACAAACCAACTCCTACATTAACGACACTGGGTTGAGGATTATCTATCATGGGAACCGTGGATGCCCCCAAAGCTGGGTCAGGTCTAGAGAAGGACAATTGATCGATGGTCACTATCCGGCCTTCGTGTGGAAACAACAAGACTCGGAAAACTGTAGCAACCACGGCTTGCATGGCATAAGTCCAACTTTGACCTAACAAGAGGTTATAGTCAAGGGGAGCATCGACTACCTCTACTTCAACGCACACAGTCTTCCCTCCTAACTGCACAGGGAAAGAAGGAATGATGCCATGTGGTCGAAAAGAACGACTATCGAACACAGTGAGGAGAGTAGGTGATGGAGACAAAGCGGGCTGACCAATGGATTTCCAGCATACTAATGACATAACGCAAGTTGAAGCGCCCTCATCGACCACTGTGCGGAATATGTTCCATGTAAAAATTTTCATGGGATGAGCCACTACTATCTGAAACGCAACGTGGTAAGGCAGACGAGGTTTCAAGTCGGTCGTATCTAACATGATGGTATCCGGGTTACAAGTTTCAGTAGAGCCTAAAGCAGTCAACAAGGCTTTCCTCTGAGCAGGGCAGCTTTGGAGGACCTCCAAAGCAAACATCGCACAAGGGGTTTGTGATAAATCTTCCACCACAGAGTAATTCTGGGCGGCCCTTGCATTTGGGTTGTGAGAAGCTTTATTAAACGCACCTTTTGGGATGTGTGTCATTGTTTCACCCAATGTCTTCTCGATTTGTAGAGGAAGAGATGGGATCTCAGCTTCTTTACCCTTCTCAGAGGCACTTGGTTTACTATAGTCGTGCGCTCTAGTCGTTATTAAGGCATCACCCCTAACCATATATACGTTCGCGGCAGAGGAATTGTTCGGAGGAGGGCAGGTTTCCTGGCTGCCCCCTTCGGCACTTGTAGAGGCTTGAGTTAAATTTTGCCCATGCTGAAAGGGATTAGTCAGCACGACTTGTTGTTGCTGTGTGACAAACTTTTGGGCCTCTACAAGTCGAGGACATAGATGGGTCGGGTGGTCTTCCGTGCACAAATTGTACGGATACCTCGCCTTCCTTTTTTCCATGGTGCCCTCACCATCATTATCAGTGGGTTTTTTTATCCCCCTTACCCTTCTTACGTTGTTTTTTCTTCCCTTCAGGCTGCTGGGTGGCCTTTGGGTTAGTCGTCTGCACGGAGTGTACTTCCGACATTTGGGTAGGAGGAGCAGCCAAAGCAGTAGTCTGGATGGACGCTGAGTGTTGTATAGATAATTGTTGCAATTGTTTTGTCAATTGCTCAGCAGGCTTGGTTTGTGTCAAACCAACGATGCCATCGGCATGTGGTCCAGCTCTTTGTCTAGTTTTAGCCAGTATCGATCGTGGTGCATCCGACAGGATGCTGTATAATAAACCAGACTGAGAATAAATGAGCTCAAACTGTTAAGCCCTCATGATGGAATCTTCTTCGGAGAAAAATCCTGAAGTCGCGACGTCTTTGGATAATTGAGGGACTAAAAACTTAAGGAAACACTCTAGCAGGAATGATGTTGGAACTGGTACTTTGATGAGACTCTTTCGGCGTCTCCACTCTCGGATATGATCAGAGATATGGTCCGTTGTCGTCTGTTCAAAATTGGCAAGCAGCTCCGTGCCAGCGTCGTATCTCACAGGTAACTGGAAATGGTTAAGGAAGGCCATCACCAGTTCGCCAAAAGAAGAATATCTTGAGAAATCAATCTCGATGTACCATTTCGTGGCACTCCCGATAAGAGTGTGTTGAAACAATCACAACTAGACGGAGTCATCTTTCAATGAGTTAGATGAACACCAAAGATGGAAAGTAGTCACGTGATCACCTGGATCTTCGTTATGCTTGGCCTCAAACTTTGGAATGTCTGAAGGAAACTTCGTTGGCATAGGAGGCCAACGTGGATCGTGACAAATAGGATCATTTAACAACCGTGTTAAATATGGAAAGTGTAACGTTGCCAAGAATGGTAGTTTAGGTTGCTGCTGATAGCCCGGGAAAAAGGGTCCTGGAGTTTGACTGGCACCAGGTTGCCAGGAAAATTTTGGCTGCTAGCCCGGATTCTGGTAGAAACCATGGCCTAGACCAGAGTAAGGATTTTGCATCTGTGGAGACATCATTGGCTAATTCCCCATAAAGGACATAGGATGTTGGGCATTCATCGTGTTTGACAAACTTTGGGAAGGATTACCCCATGCCGGTCCTGCTGGGAGAAGCATAGAATTTTGTCCGGGGTTCCATTGACTGTGGAAAGAATTACCCCAGAACGACATTCCAGAGGAAGGAATGGATCCTTGTCTTGAGTTCCAAGGTCCTGCTATATGTGCCCCCGGCGCAGGAATAGTACCCTGCGCCGGAGTAGACTGTCCAAAGATGGGAGTGCCCCTAGATGGGAAAGAAGTGGATGCGAATATGTTGTTACCAAATGTCTCGTTCCAAACAAATGGTGACGAACCTACCAGGAGAGTTTGCGCAGGTGTTCCTTGACTCCCGGCTCCAAACAAACTCGTGTGTGCAGGCTGCCCGATGGACTGTTGATGCAAACCACCAAGCGAAGGGGATGAAAGAGAGATATGACCTCCAGCGTAAGAAAAAGCATTAAAGGGGACATGAATTCCCCCAAGTTGACCTTGTATAGGAGCGTTAGAGCTCCCTGCGCCCAGACCCAAAGTCTGTAAAGTGGAGTAAGTGAGTGTAGGACTTGTACCTGAACTAGGCATACCGTATGAGAACGGAGAGCCTGACGCACTAGGTGTGAAAGGATTTGTGGTCGCCGTGATAGATGAGATCGGTCCACTGTGCGATGTAGTTGTGGCCGAGACCGTGGTGGCCCGGACCGATGACAGCAAGTTAGGAGAGGATTCTCCTGTGGTAGCAACGGTGGTGGGAATGGAAGAATTCCCAGAGGAAGTAACAGTGTTTGGTTCCATAACTGTGTGAGGCACTGACAGGCATTCGTAAAATTGAATTGGCACAATAACTTGCGGCTAAGTATCAGTGGTTGGGGTTTCAACCGAGCCAAGATTGGCGATTGATTCCTCTGGGAGTTGTTCAGGTACAATGGTTTGTAACCCGGTTGCTTCGAAAGACCCTTGTTGGTCTAGCTTCCACCTCAATGGTGGCGGGGGTGGCTCCAGTATAACCGGCGGCAAGCCCAAAAGCCTTCATGACCAACGGAGCTCTGAATCCTCCACTGTGTGAGAAGATCCATGACACGCTAAGGTATTCTACACGTTCAAATAGTAACACACACTAAAAAGAATCCCCTAAGAGATAAGACAAGAAATCACTAACTATTTTGAAGAACAGTTACAACAACCAACACTAGAGCAACTTACCGGTGCAAGTGCAAATCGAAATGGAAGCACCCTCCGGGTATACTCTGCAAAGCGTGGCCCGATGTCTGTCCTAGGTATTGCGGTATACCCCCGCAGTCACCTGTGTATGTCCCTAAAAAGATTGGCAACTAGTTTTCCAGCACGTGAAAAGTCACCAGGCGGGTACAGTTGATAGTCGGGTAGACCACAATGAGCAGGGTATCAAGCCCGAAACCTATCAAGGGTATCGAGAGAAAATGGTCCGAAAGACGACTGAGGACCTCGAACGGATTCGAGACCCACGAAGCCCCGTGGAAAATGCAAACGACGGAATCCCTCAACAAATCCTCGATATGTGTTCTCCACTACGCTTGGTCCGGCTTTGGAGGGGTTATCTCTGCTACCTTTCCTTACGCGACCTCGTGTTTATCCCCTGTGTTAGAGGGGGGTCCCGGATAACTTCCACGAAACTGGACTTCTACACTCCCTATCACAGACTTCAATGTTTGGTTTTGAGTGGCCTTGGAGAGTTTACTCTCCAACCTATTCCAAGGCCCTAGTCCTGAGCTAATATATGAACCCTACAAACAAAAAGTCTAATAGATTTTAATTAGCGTTGCTTTTATGGGATTTTTTACGTCACAAGGTATGAAGGTGAAACTGATGGTGTGTAAAGACTCAAAGCAAACAACGAATGAAAAATGCTGGAAACAAAAACTTTTACTGAATGCAAAAATCAACGAATTTTCACAAAGAAAGACTTCTTTTTCTTTTCAATTTTGCTAAGATTTCATGCAGCAAACATAAAGGAATTTTCGCTCAACTATGAGCTACTTATGCTCTAAACGTACTGCAAAAACTTATGAACAAAAAGACTTCTCCCTAGCTATTGATGCAACAACACAATCTTCAAACAAAGAAGAAAATGAAAAAGAGATATATATATTTTTTTTATTTGAGTGCTAAATGAAGCAACAAAGGGAAAATGCCGACAAGCACAAAACCAAAAAAACAAAACAAAATTCTGGCTTAAAGCGCAGATTGCAAAGAACCAGAGAAAAGACACACAATGACAATCGAGAAAGCACCGATTCTTACGCTTGTCTCAAAACCATAAAACACAATTTTTTTTTTTTATCTTTTCTATCAAACATCAACTAAGAAAAAACAGGGTAAGGGTAAGAAGCCCTAACCTACTGACTATGCAACCCTAGACTCAAACTGCAAGATACCAGGTATATAAAATATGCAGAACAGAAACGAAATGCTAGAAATAACAGAATAGCAGTGAAATATCCAGCATAATCTTCACAATACACAGAAATGATATACGAAATAGCAACAGAAATAACACTTGAACAGAAATAGCACTTGATTCAGATAGCAATGTTCACAGGC
>JZKD02S2201264.1:224985-252856 GCA_000966675.3 Picea glauca
CGTTTTCATCTTGAGATGGTTCTTGTTCTTGTTCTTCTTCCTCTTCACAATATATGTAGAATAATTTCTTCTCACCACACTTATGTCCCTTACTGTACTTGTGGTCACAATTAAAACATAAACCTTTTTCTTTTCTTTCCTCCAATTGTTGAGGTGTCAACCTTGTAGGTTGAGGTGTTTTAGAACAAGGAGCATTATTCTCTCGATAGATGTTAGGATTGGTCCTTCTAGTAGCCATAGCCATATTTTTACTTTCAACATTTCTTGCCACCCTAAATGCATTCTCCAAAGATTTTGGTTCCCAAAGGCAAACCTCATGTTGAATGTTATCCTTTAAAGTTCCTATGAATACATCAATCAAGTGCTCATCTGGAATATCAGTCACCTTTATATTCAATCTTTGGAAGTTCTCAATGTTCTTTGTAACTGAACCCTTTTGCTTGAGATTTATCAATTGGCTAAATAAGGTATTGCTCCTTGTATCCTCATAGTGTGCTATCATTTCTTCCGTAAAAATTGTCCAAGTGATGAGTGATTTGCGAGAACAAAGCCATCGATACCATACAAATTGATTGGGTTCTAAATATAAAGAAGCAATTCATACCTTTTGTGTATGTGGCACATTATGTAGATCAAATAATTGCTCCATCTTAAGTATTCATGTGATTGGGTCCTTGCCATCAAACTTTCTCACATCGATCTTAGGAACGTGGTTGGTCTTCAACCCAAAGTTGGATTTTATCCATTCTCCATTCATCTTCCTTGTGTCCTCATCATGAATTTCATGGGATACATTTTCACTTTCAGGTGTCCTCTCTATTAGGAAATTTTTCAATCCTTCCATGATCTCCCTTTTTAAACCATCCATCTTAGTATCCATTATTGCCTCCAATTTACCTTCAGTTGAATCCATCATCCCTTGTAGTTCATCTTTTGTCACTTTCTTCTTTTGTAATTCATTAATGTCCCTATGAATTTCTTCACCTTCATCAAGAGTCCAGGTAGGACTGTCTGGAGGCTTATTTGGTGTAGAAGTTCCCTTTTTTGGTGGCATGTTGGCCAAGTATCACTTTTAAACCTTGATTTTGAGGTGGTTCTCCTAGACAATCTTTCTTCTATTCTATCTCCAAAGTTTTGGACCTTCTAGGTTTGAAAATGTCTTTTTTGTAGTTCTCTGACATTTCTTCTATGAAATTCCATGGGTTTGATCAAAATTGGATGTGCCAAGTGGAATTTATGGTAACTTCCCCACAACTTGCTGTTTTTTTGCCTTTCTAGGAGATGTCACTTGTATAGCGTGCCCCACACAAAATAATTGATATAAAATTCTGAAAATCGTACCAGAAATAATACGAATTGTCCACTATCCAATGCAACCAGTGTCACTCAATTTTTATACTCTAGGAAGAAGTTATGATTGTTTTACCCAAAACACCTGCTTGAGACTAGTCTATAGGACTAGTCAGATACCCTAGCTTCCATAGGGTGTATCTACAAATGTAAGATGACCCAGAAGCTGGAATTTTTATCACAGATACCTTATTAATTTCTGTAAATAATCTATGGATTTAAGGGTCTGAAACATTACATAAAAATTTTTATAGTGAAAATTCTGCGATGACTCAATTCAGGATGATTCCAGAACCCTATCTTACATAGGATGTAACTTCGAAAGTATAATGCCTCGGTAGCTGAAATTTTAACCCAATGTACCTTGATCCATCTACTAAATATCCTCCAAGGGGTTCCTTCTGAAACATTGTAGAAAACACGTTATAGAGAAAATGACAAGGTGTATCATATGTAGCAATGAAACCCCAAGACCTTGAGCTCTGATACCATATGTTAAGAACCAAATATCAATATAACATAGAAAAACTCAGAATAAGTACTCAACGCCTTGAAAAAGAGAGAATTTCATATAATAAGCCTCTTCGAGGGGGAAACCTCCTTATACACCACATAAAATGTCCAAGTACAAGATGATTTCAAATGAAAATGTCTCCTTGGTATATATAGGAGACTAGGAGGTACAATTACAACTAATGGACCCAAGACGACATAAATAAAATAACATTACTAATGTAATATTCCCCAATTAAGGGTTAATGTGCCATTATTTAGGGCTTAACAACATTCTTGGTGTACCAAGCAACCAAGTAAGAATTGTTGTGGTGTCACATGCCCTTAAGAGACGAACGATCGTAAGATCCGTTCGAGTGTCCTATGGGGTCGTGACACAAATGATATTAAGTTTATTATTTTTTATATACTAGGAAAAACTTCCAAATGTATTGGTTAAAAAGGAGAAGAATTGTTTGTTTGGGTGGTGGAGATAGAGTCTCAATGTGAAGCAATGGTAGACCATAAAAAGGAACTAAAAAGATATGTATATAATGAAAACAATGAATAATTTGATAAGGAAAAACTCCAAGATAACGAGACATAGAATTTGCAAGAAAATAAGGATATTTTCGATAATGTGGAAAATAAAAAATTTTGGAGGATGGCATAGATACAGTTGGTGCAAACTTAGGTATTCAATTTGATACTTCGTCAGTTAATTAGATATTTTGTTGGTTGATTGTAGATCTACTTACAAATAATTAAAAAATGTTAAAACTTATGCATATGTGTGAAAGGAGAATTCATTTTGTTTGCAAGCTTGTATTATAGAACATTCCTAAAATTATAGGAAAGCAAGTAGTAGATATGTTGCAAACATGCGTTTAATTTTATATTGATTGTAGTTCTACTTAAAAATATTATTTTTTTTTATAAAATTGATGAAAATATGAAAAAAGAGAATAATTTCCTTTGCAAACCTTGATTGCAAAAAACTCCTCAAATATCACAACAACAAGTAATAGCACATCTGCCAATGCTATCAACCAACTCCAATGTGAGTATTCTGTTAAAAATGTGAGTTACACATTTTAACAAAATACTTTGTTCAAATTCTATGCAATGAATATAATTTGTAAGAAAGAGCCTATTAAATTTGTCAGATGAATAGATCATGAAAAATACTTTCTTTTTGAATGCCCGACCTACATGGACAATAGATCCATTTTTCATAACATTTTTAATAACACTAAACTCGATAACCTTGTTAATCCATAAAAAACAAATAGATATTGGAAAATTCATTTCCAAGTTATTTGATCATAGGAACAAATTGATAAATCAAGGTGATTGATTTTACTTTATAGGTCTAATATACCAAAGTTGGTCTTAGTGGATGATAATCTTCAGTTTCTTAAAATAGTTAAGAATGCAGGTTTTCACGATTCATGGTAGTAATAATAAATCTTCTAGAATAATTGTGTTCTAGTTTATGTTCCCACGTTTCAAGTGAACATTCCACCAATCATTGGGGAAATAGCTTTAAAAAATAGAAAAGAGAGCCAACAATACGAATCTATAGGTTAAGGGAAATAAGATGGTGTTTGATCACAGTAAATAGAGGCATCTCGACAGTGTTTTTGGAAACTAAGATCATCGTTTAATATTTGAGAATGCAAGTTTTCATGGTTCATTGTAGTAGTAATAAATCTATAAATATTTTGGGATAATTGAGGTTGTGTGGAAACTTGCATTCTCAAATATTAAACCTCTATGGAGAGGATTGTCTCAAAGAGACACAATTTTTCAAACATCCTAAAGATCAAAATTAAAAAAAGAGAATCTAATCTTACTTTCCTAAATGTTACCGAGATGCCTACATTCCTCATACATTTACTCAAATCAACTGCCATCTCATTTCCCTTAGAATTATAAATTATTCTTGTTGGTTCTCTTTCCTACTTTTCTAAGCTATGTTGCATGATGATGGGTAGAATGTCCACCTGAAATGTTGGAACATAAACTAGAATAGAGTTAATTCAAAATATTTATTACTGCTATTCATAAAATAGTTTCACTAGGGTTTCTCCTAGCATTTTGTAATATGATAAGATATGTTAATTTTTCTTTAAATGGTGTTTTGTACCAAATCATATATTGTGCAATGGAAGAAAAAAATAAGAAGATGAGAAGGGCAACATAATATGCATTAAATTTTTTTTACAGGTCTATCCAAATGTAAATATTTTTGCTAACCTTTGTTTTAAAGAAGATTTTGACATTGGAATTTGGACAATTACAATGGAAAGAAACATTAAAAATGCTGGAATAATGATTCATTTATCATATTCTAGATGCAATTGTTTTTAGTATTATTGTTATTTGTTATGTCTAGAAAGTATAATTAAGGTTAGGAAATATTTTTGAGAGATTCATGGAGATATTATTGGGGAGATTGTTGAGAGATTGTAGGAGGAGATGATTTCCCATAACATCTTCTCTCATTGTATAAATTCATGCTTTGGTAATGATAAAGTTCGAGATGAGTGTTCATTGTTTTTGCATTATTTGCTCCATTATTATGCTGGTGTATTTCTTCATTTGGTATCAGAGCCATGGAGAAGATCGTTGTCCTTTGGTGTAGCCTATGGATGGTTGTAAACGTCAAATTTCACAATCGTGAGTTGGTGTAAATCATTGTTGGTGTTAGACATAAGATATACTAGTGATTGCTAGAGGCAAAGAAGAATGTAGATTTCTTCAAATCCAAGCGAGAGGATAACAGTTCAGAGGATTTTCATCATCAGAACCTTGTACCTACGTGGAGCGTGAGACCTGTGACAAAGGGAATCTTCTCCCTTTATTCATTTCCATTAGGTGTGTGGTGTTTTTTGAATGATTGGAATTTTGTTTAGGGAACCTTTGTTTCTGATTGGTAATAGTGTGGCTGCTATGATACGAGCCTTGTTGTTAAAGTGTTAAATTAGTTGAGGACTAGATGATTTTTTTTCATAACTTTCTATGCGCGGTTGAAGAATCTGGTGTCTAGTGCATAAAACCTATTCCCTGTTGTGATTGTCTTCGTTGGAGGGTGGAATTGAAGAAGCTACAGAAGCTCCAGCAAAGCACATGGTGGACACAACGGAGGAGGCATAAGCACTACGTAGATAGCTGAAAAAATCTCGGAACAAGCTACCACTCCGCTCACTTCTACGGGATTGTGATGATCTGTTCATATCATTTCCCATATGTGTAATTCAAATAAAACCAAACCCCAATCATTGGCCTTTGAGCCTGCAAATAAATGACCTGAAGTGTGTATGTATACAAATAGTACATGTCTTCATTTATGGTACTGGTATTATGGTTTTCTTTGACAAGCCTTCATTTATTCACTTACTTGAAGAACATAATCTTTGATTATTATTATATTCAAAGTGTAAAAAGCGGATGGTTGTATATAGGCGGATAATTTTTATTCATTTGGTGGCCAACAAAGAGAAAATAGACAGATGGTTGTATATGAGAGAGATTTAGTAATGAGAGAGAATTAGTGCTCTATGTTTATGAGAGAATAAATGTATTTTTTGTTAGTGGAGAGAGATATAAGAAGTGTTGATTGTAATCCTTTGAAAGAATTGAGCTTTTATCTCTTCATTGTACTCAAACATTAATAAAAGAATTATTTTTTGGTGGTGGTTGAGTCCCAATTTTTTGGGACATTGGTTCTCGTCTCGGGCGAAGTGGGACACTTTATTTTGCTCTTGAGTATTCTTCCTCCTTCATTTATTCTTCATGGAGACAAGCAGTATTGTGTTGCCTAAACTTGTTCGCACAAATTATTTTTATTGGAGCAAACACATGCAACCTATATTCATCACTAAAGATTTATGGGAGCTTGTAATTGATGGATATACTATGCCTTCTGCTGATGAATTCAAAACATTAAATGATGGTGACAAGAAAGTTTTAAAGGAATATATTAAGAAAGATAATGAATCACTTTCACTTATAGGGAGCGTAGTTGAAGAATCTATATTTACAAGAATTAATGTTGCAGAATCATCTAAGCAAGCTTGGGATATTTTAAAGAATACATATGAATGTGTGGTTGTAGATAAATTGCAAAAACTAAGGATAAATTTTTTAAATGCCAACATGCAAAGTAATGAATCTATTCATGATTACATCACAAAGATGCAAGATATTGTTAATCATATGAGGTCCTTAGGTGAAGATGTTCCAGAAAGGAGACTAATTGAGAAGATTTTAAGAAGTGTTTTGACCAAGTTTAAGATGGTCACCACTAATATTATGGTGATCCAAGTGGATATCGGTGGCCACCCACCTATTCCACTGGCTCGAAAAACAGTTTTCCACCATGGCAGTTTTTCAGGTTCCAAACTTCTGGGGCTATTTTGAGGCCCTAAACGACGTTTTTTGAGGATTTGGGGCCTAGGGGATTGTCGATTGAATTGCCCTAGGATAGTCGCAATTTTTTCTTCTCGATTAGACCTTTCCAACAGGCTATCGTGCACCTAAAACGAAGATCGTGTGAAAAAGTTACAACCTCGAGAAGTTGATGTACTAACTTACCCAAACGGGGCCCACATGACTTTTGGTGCTTCATCTCCTAGGGTTAGGTTTTTGGATGTCTAGGGTTTTTGACATTTCTGTTTATTGTAAAAGGATTTTAGAGCCTCATTGTAACCATCTTCTTGCGAATGAGCGTAGCCGTCACATCTCTTCTCAAAGATTAGTCGCCACCATTCCAACAAGCTTGTTTTCCGCTGCATTTTACAGTTTCATCTTATTTCCTTATTGAATAGAAAACCAGTTTTACTGTATCTCTGTTATTTTGTGTTAAGCATATTTTAATAATCTGTATTCATTTTGTTCTGCTCATAAAATCCGGATGAGTGGTATCAGAGCGGTATGCTCCTTGTTGTCTTAATGCATGTCCCCAATGAGGTCCAGGTAGAAAGAATTGGATTTCGAGCTTGTTTCTCTTGAGGACAAAAGCTCTCGCACGCCCAACCGACTTCTCATGGTAGGAGAAAATAAAGATGAGGGGACAAGAGATCCTTTCAAAATGTTGCTTGAGGAATCCCTCATGCGACAGAGGAACAAGATGATGGATAGTTTTGCGCAAATCCTCCGGTGGCTACCAATAGGCGATGCATCTTCCTCAAGCAGAGGCGCCGCCCCATTCAAGGTACAAATCAACTTCGATATTCTTATATTTGAAGGTCAGATAGACAAAAACGTTGTAGACAAGTGGTTGAATCTACTAGAAGGGTATTATTTTGTCCATAACTTTTCGAATAGAGAAAATATTACTTTTGCACTTCTCAAAGACATTCCCCGTGTCAAAGATTGGTGGGAAACTTTCTGTGAGCAAAAGGAAACAGAGGAAACCTCGTTATTTACTGTCACGACCACCTGTGAATCCTTCAAGGATGCTATTAAGGAATAATACTACCCTGTCGAAAGTTATGACGACTTGTATACCAAATGGACCACACTGCGACAAGAAAGAGACTAAGCAGTTCCAGAGTTCAAAAATATCTTCTATACCTTGCACACCAAGCTGGGTATCAAATATTCAGAGCGAAATCTGGTGCTTAAGTATCACGGTGCTCTGCATAGATACATCTAGAACAAAATGGAATTTATGCACATCACGTCCTTGTGCGCAACCTACCGATATGCCGTCAAAATCGAACAGAAGCTCAAACAAAAGACGCGGCAATTTGGGCCTAGGAACCCCTCAAAACAAAATCCAGGAAAGGGTGGCCCCAACCCACAGAACAAAGGATAGAGCAAATATGGACAGTATCAAGACAACCAATCCAAGCCGCAAGAAAAGAAGGACACCGAAAAGAAAAATAAAGATACCGGGAAGTGGTGCGACTTTCATAAGAGCCCTTGGAATAACACTATCGACTGTCACTCAAAGAAGTCATTGGTGGCCGAAGTGAAATCCTATGAATCAGATGCGGGTTCTGACTCTGATTTAGAACCAGAAAGGGGAAGATGAATCATTGACGCAGAACCCAGTGCCACCGTTGCTACACCAAGCTCCGACCTGGTGAACCAGACGAGCCAGAAGAAGGAGAGCACCTCTTCCATTCACAGATGTGGGTAAACGGCACCCCATTGCACTTCATCGTTGATAGCAGTAGCCAGAAGAACCTCATCTCAGCAGAGGTTTTTAAGCGATTGGCCCTGCCGACAACGTCGCACCCACAACCCTACACCATTAGATGGCTCTGCCAAGGAAGCGATCTCCGCGTTAGCCAACAGTGTCTATTGTCGTACGACAACAAGCCCTTCAAAGATGAGGTATTGTGTGATGTTTCTCCTCTCGAACTTTGTAATGCTCTTTTGGGCCAACCTTATTTATGGAAACATCATGTTGTATATGAGTCTAGGCCTTGTAGTGTTATTATTACTTTGAATAGGAAACTGTATAGGATGCCCGAGGCAGTCCCTCCTAGTGTTATTTCCTTGATCTCTGCCAAGAAATGAAAGAAGTTCATCTCTCGGACTGGGAAATTTGTCTTCTTATTGATTCTCTCTTAGAGTGAGTGAAATATCGCAACCACATCTAGGGCCTCAGTGGTCGATCTCTCCACACAATAGAAGCAAGTGGATAAGGTCATGGAAGAATACTCAGATATCTTTTCCTCTTCTACCAGGGTACCTCTGCAATGTCAGGTCAAGCATCCCATCGATTTGACCCCAGGCGCATTGCTACCCAACGGGCCAGTCTACCGTCGCTCTCTGTTAGAAAATGAGGGGATCAAGAGGCAGATCCGAGAACTTCTCCACAAGGGGTACATTCGTCCCAGCTCATCGCCTTGTGGGAGCCCAATCGTGCTTGTGTAGAAGAAAGACATGACCTGGCGACTCTGCATTGATTATGGGGCCCTGAATAAAATCACAGTTTGAAATCGGTACCCGATTCCCGGAATCGACGACCTCCTTGATCATCTCACGGGGGCCAAATAATTTAGTAAGATTGATCTGAAGTCTAGCTACCACTAGGTCCCAATAGAACATACAGATGTATGGAAGACTGCCTTCAAGTCAAAATAAGGTCTTTTTGAATGGTTGGTCATGCCCTTTGGTTTGAAAACTACTCCAACAACTTTTATGAGGATGATGGACGATATCCTATGACCTTTCACCAATACTTTTGTAGTGGTGTATCTGGATGACATCCTCATATACAACAAGACTTGGGTGGAACATTTGCAGCATATTCAATAGGTTCTACACACCCTGCGACAACACAAACTATATGCAAGCTTGGAAAAATGCTCCTTCGACATGGACATGGTCCATTACTTAGGCTACATCATTGATCAGCATGGTGTGCATGTGGATCCAACCAAGATCTAGGTCATCTATGACTGGCCAGCCCCAACCACAGTCACTGAACTTTGGAGCTTCTTGGGCTTCGCCAATTTCTATTGCAAGTTTGTGTTGGGTTTCTCTCATATCGCATGGGCCCTCAGACAAGTAACCATGGGTGGAGGTAAGCAAAAATTTGTGTGGGGCCTGTCCCAACAACAAGCCTTTGATGACTTGAAGAAGCTTTTGTGCTCATCCCCGATACATTGAATACTGGACTTGCAATGTCCCTTTGAGATCGAGACAGATGCTTCAAACTATGTTGTGGGCGTCGTCCTCACTCAACACGGCCACCCCGTGGCATATCACAGTGAGACACTATCAGATGTTGTCTGTAAGTACCCTACTTACGACAAAGAAATGTACTCTATTGTGTAAGCCTATCGCCAGTGGAGACATTACATTCTTGGGAAGGAGACAGTCATCCACACTTATCACAAGCCACTACATTTCATGCATACCCAAGGAAAATTGTAGAATGACCGCCATCAGAAGTGGTCAACATACTTACAACAGTTCCACCTTAACATCAAGTATAAAACATGAAGTACCAACCAAGTTGTTGACTGCCTCAACTGACCTCCAGTCACGACACTCACCACGGTGCTAGAATCTTGTAGTCACGAGACCTCCGGATGGCCCCACCTCTACGAGACAAACCCTAACTTCTCCACCACCTACCAAATGTTGGGGGCCAACTCAGTGGTCACTAATTTCCATCTTTAGGACGGGTTGTTGTGTCATATGGGCCATCTCTGCGTTCCATCAAGCGAGTGTGCGAAGATGATTTGGGAAGCTCACTACTATCGGGTGGCATGACACTTTGGCGTCGAAAAGACAATGGCAGTGTTGCAGAAACATTTCTATTGGCCGAAACTTCGATAGGATGTCAACAAGTATATCAAGTCCTGCATCGCCTGCGCTATTTCCAAACCGAACACTGAGAAACAGGGCTTTTACACCCCTCTGCCTACTCCTAACATGTCGTGGGAATCCATCTTAATGGGCTACATATCAAGCCTCCTGTCCACCAAGAGGAGAAATGACTATGTTTTTGTGGTTGTTGATCGCTTTTTCCAAGATGACGATTCTAGCCGCCTGCAAGAAGAACATCACAGTAGAAGCCACTGCCAAGCTCTTATTTGAACAAGTATGGGTACATTTTGGGATCCCAAAAACCATTATCTCAAACCATGATAGCTGGTTCCTCATCTCATTCTGGTCGAGCCTCTAGTCACTATTGGATACCAAGCTCACCAAATCCACTGCCTTCCAGCCCCAGATAGATGGCCAAACTGAGGTCGTCAATCGGATGGTCGTACATATCCTGCACATGTACAATTTAAAACACCCCCGCACATGGGATGGGAGTCTTCCCTATGTCCAACATAGCTACAACCGAGCCCTACATAGCTCAACTGGCCACAACCACTTTCAGGTGGGGTTGGGATTCCAACCATTGGGCCCCATGGATGTTGCACTACCCTTGGCGATCACTTCGACCGACTCATCCCCTGCTCCACCAAAAGCTAACAAAGCCACTCGGTTCATTGAGTGGATCCAACACATCCGCCAATAGGCTCAGGATATTCTACAAAATTCTAATGCCAAGTACAAGCAATGCCATGATCAACATCGGGTGCCACATAAGTTTCAGGTGGGCGACAAAGTTTGGTTGTATTTGCAGAAAGAACGCCTTACAGGGCCCCATCAGAAGCTTTGCCCACTTCGTTATGGGTCATACACCATCCCCAAGGCTATGGGTGACAATGCTTTTGAGCTCAACATTCCCCCCTTCCTTGGTCTACATCCAATCTTCAACGTGGCTCTCCTTCGGCCATATTTCCCATCATTATTGGACACCTCAGAGATAGCAGAGCAGTTGACACCAACAGAGCTCAACCTTGACTGCATGAAACAAGCATCCAGTGATCAGATTGTGGACACACATAACAAGGGCACTCGACAACAAAGGATCTAGCTTTATCGAGTCGTCAAAGCAGGGCAGCTCCTGCACCAAGGCAAGTGGCTCACCCGAGGCCAAATTTAGTAGAAATTTCCTCATCTGATGGGGGAACTCAACGCACTGGAGACCATTGCTTCCTAAGGAGGGAGGATTGATATAGGTGGATATCAGTGGCCACCCACCTATTCCACTAGCTTGAAAAATAGTTTTTCACCTTGACAGTTTTTTGGGTTCCAAACTTCCGGGGCCGTTTTGAGGCCCTAAACGACGTTTTTTGGGGATTTGGGGCCGAGGGGAATAACGAAAGCACTACCCAACGGGCTATCATGCATATAAAATGGAGATCGTATTCAAAAGTTACGACCTCGGGAAGTTGATGTACTAACTTACCCAAACGGGGCCCACATGACTTTTGGCGCTTCATCTCCTAGGGTTATGTTTTTGGATGTCTAGGGTTTTTGACATTCCTATTTATTGTAAAAGGCCTTCAGAGCTTCATTGTAACCATCTTCTTGTGAATGAGCACAATCGTCACATCTCTTCTTAGAGATAAACCTCCACCATTCCAACAAGCTTGTTTTCCACTGCATTTTACAGTTTCAGCTTATTTCCTTATTGAATAGAAAACCAGTTTTACTGTATCTCTGTTATTTTGTGTTAAGCATCTTTTAATAATCTGTATTCATTTCGTTCTGCTCATAAAATCTGGATCATATAGTTTCCAAATATTTAAATACAATAAAGATTGATGAATTAAGTGGTTTTTTGCTTACTATTGAAGAAAATAAACCAACTGGAGAAGTGGAGCATGCTTTTTCTACAATGCATAGAGGAAGAGGAACATGTAGAAATCAATATCAAAATAAGAGTCATAATAGAAATCCACAACAATCACAGAATTATCAAGGAAATGCATTTAGAGGAAGAGGAAGAAGCCCAAGTCCGTTTAGATGAAGTTCAAATCAATTCAGAGGACGAAGCAGAGATGGTTTTCGTGGAAGAGGAAGAGAAGGATCTCAAGAACGACAAGGTCCACAGTGTCATTATTGTCATAAATATGGTCATCTTGAAAGAAATTGTTATGCACAAATGAGAGATATGGAAAACAAAGGTGCTAATACAGTTGTAGAAGAAACCATGAATGAAAAGCTATTCATATCAAGTTTTATGGCACATACTAAAGAAAGTGAAGCATGGTATATTGATTCAGGATATTCAACTCATATGACATCTCAAGAGGAGTTGTTTACTATAATTAATGACAACTATTCTGGTAAAGTTGTATTTGGTGATGATAGAGTTTCATAAGTTAAAGGGAAAGGCACAATTGCAATTCCAACATTGCATGGAAAGAAGAAGTTTATTAATGACACATTGTTGACAACAACATTGAAGAAGAACCTACTTTTTGTAGGACAAATGATAGAGCATAACTATAAGTTAGTGTTTGATAACAATGAATGTTTAATCATGGATAAGTTGAATCACAATGTCGTGGCGGAAAAAGGAGAAATGATTGAAGATAGAATTTTCAATCTTTCTTTTGATTCAAGTAATTCAAAAAGTTTGAATGCAACAAAAGAGATGAACAACAAGATTTGGCATTAAGAATGGGACATTTAAATTTCTAGAGTTTAGTGTTGCTTCGAAAGCATAATATAGTGAATGGTCTTCCTTATATCAAGAATGATGATGAAGTGTGTGAATGATGTATTTTTGGGAAACAACATAGGGAAAGTTTCTCAAATAGAACTTGGAAGGCTAGTGAACATCTAGCATTGGTGCATTCAGATTTGTGTGGTCCAATGGAGACAATGTCTTTTGGAAAGGCTCGTTATTTTCTCACTTTCATTGATGATTTTTCAAGGAAGACTTGGGTGTATTTTTTGCAGGAGAAATCTGAAGTGTTTTCTCATTTTCTTGAGTTCAAGGCATTGGTTGAAAAACAAAGTGGTTTCAAGATTCTCACCCTAAGAATAGATAATGGGGGAGAATACAGGTCAAATGAATTCTTGAATTATGGCAGGAAGAATGGTATAAAGCGAGAGTTTACCAATTTCTACTCTCCTCAACATAATGGAGTGGCGGAGAGGAAAAACAGAGCCATAGTTGAGATGGTTATGAGCATGTTAAAGGCTAAGTCACTTGGTAATGAATTTTGGGCTGAAGCAGTACACACACCAATATACATTCTTAATAGATGTCCTACAAAGGTAGTGTTGAATTTGACTCTCGAAGAAGCATGGTCAGGACATAAACCAAGTGTTTCACATATGAAAGTTTTTGGTTGTATTGCATATGCACATGTTCCGAAGGAAAAGAGAATCAAATTGGATGATAAAAGTGTGATGATAATTGTATTTTCATTGGTTACAGTATTGAAACAAGAAGCTACAGGTTGTTCAATCCTCAAGCAAAGAAAGTAATAATAAGCAGAGATGTTGCATTTGATGAGTAGGGAATTTATCAGTCAGAACTTGTACATTTGAAATTAAAATAAGATACAATTACTATTGATGGTGAATCACATTCCAAGTCAATAAAGGAAGATGAAGTTAAGAAGAAATTTAGGTGGTTTGAAAGAAGTCATTCAGAAAACAATATGTTAGATAGAAATTTTGAAAGAAGGATTACTAGATCCCAAAGTAATCTTGTGAACTATGCACTTATGACACATGTAATGAAGATGGATGAGCCAAAAACTTATGCATAAGCATCAAGAAAGAAAGAATGGAATGAAGCTATGGAAGCGGAGTTGAATGCTTTGGTGAGAAATGATACATGGAATTCAGTGAACTTACCAAAAGGTAAAGAGGTGATTGGTACTAAATGGGTTTATAAAACTAAGTATACATCAGATGGAACAATTGATAAGTATACGACTCGTTTAGTTGCAAAAGGTTATGCACAGAGAGAAGGTATTGACTATACTGAGACATTTTCCCTGGTGGAAAAGATGGATACAATCATGATAGTTCTTGCATTAGTTGCTCAGTATAAATGGACAATTTTTCAAATGGATGTTAAGTTAGCTTTCTTGAATGGTTACGTGGATGAAGAAATTTATGTGAAGCAACCTGAAGGTTTTGAATTTCCAGGTAAAGAAGACAAAGTTTACAGGTTGAAGAAGGCTTTATATGGTCTTAAACATGCACCAAGGGCTTGGTATTCAAGAATTGATAAATACTTCCAGGATCATGGCATAATCAAAAGTTTATTTTGAGCCCAATCTTTATATTCTTCAGTCAGGTCAGGATATTCTGATTGTTGCACTTTATGTTGATGATTTGATCTACACAGGGAACAATGCTGAGTTATTTCGAAAGTTTAAGTCACACATGATTGTTAAGTTTGAGATGACAGATCTTGGAGAATTATATTATTTCTTGGGAATTGAAGTTTGGCAGAAAGAAGATGGTATTTTGATGTCACAAGGCAAGTATACTTTGGATATTTTTAAAAAGTTTAGAATGATGAGTTGCAAGCTAGAAACAACTCCTTTGGAAGTTGGGTTGAAGTTATACAGACATGGTGACTCCAAATCAGTTGATATTACTTTGTATCGTCAATTGGTTGGAAGTTTGATCTACTTAACTACAACTCGACCATATATATCTTTTGCAGTCAGTATGGTATCTAGATTCATGTCAAACCCCAAGGAAATACAATGGAAAACAACTAAGAGGATTTTGAGATATCTGCGTGGTACAATTGGTTATGGTTTGATATACAGATCTACAAAATATTTTAGGCTTATTGGTTATACAGATTCAGATTGGGCAAGTTGCATGGATGACAGGAAATCAACTTCAGAATATTCATTTAGCATGTGTTCAACAACAGTTGCTTGGAGCACTAAAAAACAACCTACAGTTTCTCTCTCCACAACAAAAATAGAGTATAAATCAATAGCGACAACAGCATGTGAAGTAGTTTGGTTGAGAAGAATTTTGGAGGATCTTCGTGAGCAATAGGAACAACCTATTCAGTTGATATGTGATAATCAAAGTACTATTCAGATGACCAAAAATCTAGTGTTTCATAAGAAGACTAAGCATATTGATATCCAATATCATTTTGTTCGAGATTTAGTTCGACAAGATGTGGTTGAGATCAATTATTGCAGAATAGACGAACAAGTAGCTGATATTTTCACCAAAGCACTATCAGAGGAAAAGTTCTATGAATTCAAAGATGATTTTGGAATATTTCCAAATGATCATTATGGGAGAGAAATGTTGGAATAATGATTCATTTATCATATTCTAGATGTAATTGTTTTTAGTATTACTGTTATTTGTTATGTCTAGAAAGTATAATTAAAGTTAGGAAATATATTTGAGAGATTCATGGAGAGATTATTGGAGAGATTGTTGAGAGATTGTAGGAGAAGATGATTTCATGTAACATCTTCTCTCATTGTATAAATTCATGCTTTGGTAATGATAAAGTTTGAGTTGATTGTTCATTTTGGTGTATTTCTTCAAAAAAAAAAGTGTTTAAAAAATGTTCCAAATTGATGTTAAGAACATATTTAAGAAAAATACAATCCACAAAAAAAATTTAGTATAAAGTCATTGAAAATAAAACCAAAAAATATGTTGATTATGGTGTAGCAAATATAATTATTATGGATGGTTTACTTGATTAGTAGAAAATAAACTACTGGCTAAATCATATATACTACTAAATAAATTGTGGCTAAATCATATATAGAACATAGAAAGATGATAAGTGGTTGATGTCAAATCTATGGAATATATTAGCTAAAGTTAACAATGTGGATAATGAATGATGTTCGACTTGTTTTAGATATTAAAAGAAAATGATGATAAGTTATCTTGGAAAAAATATTAATGTTTATAATATATGAACACAATTATAATTTTTGAAATATATTTGATATGATCTACTATTTAGGTGTTCTGATCTATTTAGGAGATATGTATGTTCTACTTAATATTCATATAATAATAAATGATAATTTGACGTGTTTGTATTTAAGAATTTTAATTTATTAATTTATTAAGAATTTTGATTTTGATATGATCTACTATCAACCGCTGACCAACCCATGTGGCCGACACGCAATTAACAACTCCACGAAACAATCAGGAAAGAAGCAAATTCATTCTTCAATCGCCATCTGTCCAATCGCCGACCAATCCGTGTGACCGACACATGTTCCACGACAGCAAGAAACAACCAGGCAAGAAACAAAATCATTGTTTACCTGCGAACGTGTCGGTCAAACGAAACGCGTTGTCGGATCGTGTACGCCACGCACCACCGTCTGAAAGAACGTAGAAAGTCATCCTCTCAGAGTGCAAAACATCTATAAAAGGCAGAAGTGCCCAACATCTTAAACTTTCAGGCAGTGAAAGTAGATATCGAAGCTCAGAACAAGAAGATATTTTCGCGAGATAAGTAGATTACAACTAGATATTTTCGATAGATATTTTCGTGAGAAAGCTAGATTACAAAATATCTATATAATTTAGATACCTATATATTGAAGGAGAAACACTAGAAGTTATTCTCTTTGCTTGATAACGCTTCCCTTCCCACCCTCCAACCCTCCATGGGAGGAGACCGCATCCTTTACAGGATGGATGCATTAAATCACAAGGAGTTATGCAGTAGATTATATGCTCTGCTCGCAGGCGCTATTGAAACAGTTAGGCTGCTCTGTTCGCCGAATATACAAAAGCCCCAAAATGAGCAAAATCCCATCTCTGAGAAGTCCATGAGCATCCTCAATAGAGGCGCTCAATTGGTGAAAATGTGTGAGAAAACCAGCCCTCTTAATAATTTCCAGAACCGCAGATATGCTTCTGAAACCCACCAGCTAGAAAAGGAGATTCGTGACTTCGCTCAGTACCAGATGCCTGCCCATCTATCTCTTGAGTTGAAGAATCTCATATCAGAATTCCAGAGTCTTCGCCATATGTACGAGTTGGAAACAGTGGATGAGAGAAACGTGAATGAAACAATCATTCGCAGGCTCACCAATGATCCCGGTGAGAATGCGATGATGCTACAACAAATCGGTGCAGATGGTATGTTTGATGGAGATTTTGATGAAACCCCGACTTGCAATTGTAATGGCTCAGGCAAGTCTGATTCTGTAGTGGGGTTGGAGAAAAATATTGTTAATTTGAAGAGGATTCTGCTCCAGAGAGAGGTGTCCGTGGTTGGGGTGCAAGGTATGGGGGGTGTTGGCAAAACAACAATGGCATTGGCCCTCTGCAATGATCAAGAAATTAAAGGTAATATGGATTTCTATTTATTCAAACCATTTTTATCTCCTGGAAAACAATCTTTTTGCACTTCATTAATTTATTTCTGTTCAGATTATGGAATTTCCATCCTAAGCGATTGTTCATTATGTATGGCAGGGGCTTTTCGGAACAATATCATTTTCATCACGGTCTCACATTCCCCAAACCTGAAGGAAATTTTAGAGACTATGTGGGAGAAGATTGTTCGGAGGAAGAAACCTGAATTTCAGAATGTTGAGGATGCACATAGACAGCTGCAGCAGCAGCTGCTCAGGCAAGCCAAGCGAACTCTTGTGGTGTTGGATGATGTCTGGTCTAAGGCAAATTTGGAAAAATTGTTATTTGAAGGTGAAGGTTATAAAACCCTTGTGACAACCCGAGATCGTTCTACCATCCGCACAACAACCTCTACCAGGCTTTATGAATTGCCATTGCTGGATGATGCCGATGCTCTGCCCCTTTTCTGCTTTTGGGCTTTTGGACAGAAATCAATTCCAAGTAATGCGGACGAGCAGCTAGTCAAGCAGGTATGTCTCTTACAGTACTGGAATGCTATTTATTTATTGTACTAAGTTTGATTGAGTTTGATTGAATTTAGTGATTGCGATACAGTGTTCCTCTAAATGTCCCTAATTACAAGCAAGTACGACAGTGGCATATCATGATATCCCTATAGTTCCACATAATTCCACATTAATACTGACTTTATTGTGAACAATGGTATCATGTTCCATTAAAAGAGATTCTAGGCATATACTCAATTGTATATTCGTCTTCATAAGCAATCAAACACAAACCTGTGAAGGAACTTTAAGCTTATTAGGCAAGATATTCATGCTTTCAACAACAATTTTTTTTTGTATGTTTAATCGGTTTTCCACCTAGAGAATTTCCACTGAGTGTTGTTGATGTATGAATCACAGGTGCAAGCGGAATGTAAAGGCCTGCCACTTGCTCTGAAGGTAATTGGAAGCTCTTTGCATGGTCAACCTCACCCGGCGTGGGAGAGTGCCAAGAACAAGCTTTCAAATGGGGAATCAATTTCAGATTATCACAAAGAAGGGCTTCTTAGATGCTTGGAGACTAGTATTGATGTCCTGGATGAGGAATCACGGGAGTGCTTCCTAGACTTGGGGTCATTTCCCGAGGATAGAAAAATCTCAGTGGATGCATTGTTGGACATTTGGGTTTATGTGCGAAAGATGAAGTGGCATGATGCTTTTGTCATCTTGTTAGAACTTGCAAGCAGGAATCTGTTGAATTTAACAAGCAATCTCAGGTAAGCGCCGTCTTTTCTATTTGTTGTGTGTTTAAGCTCTTTTGATCTTGGCTTCATCTGTCTTATACATTGTGCTGACTTTGTAACTTTGTAATTGGATGTAGTAGGAGCCAAGCAATCAATTATGGCAATGCCTCTGAGCTGTACTTTTCTCAACATGATGCACTGCGAGACTTGGCCCTATATTTGGCATCCCGAAGCAGTATAGTTCGTAGGAAGAGGTTGCTTATGCCTAAAAAGGAGGACAGTTTGCCAGGAAAATGGGAGCTGTTCAAGGGTCAAGCGTTCGATGCTCAAATTGTTTCCATTCACACAGGTGGGTGATTTTAACAGCTTTGCTTCAAGCATATATACTTATTTTTGGAGTCAAAAGAATTGTATTAGGAATTTATGCGTCTTTTCTCTGGTCCTTGTGTTTCATGCTAACCAAGAAGTTTAACTAACAAAGGATATAGACAGACTGTCATGGACCTGGCCTAGAAACCAGAGAACCTTGCCAAAGAATATCTTATGAGGCTCTTTATCACCAAATGGCTATTTTAATAATTTCCTCTAAAACTGCACTAATCCGCTCCCCAAATTCTTTTAAAATCTATGCTATTTATTTTACCTTGAAAATCAGAATTTTCTATATACCCAAAATTAGATATGAGCTAGTTGATAATGTACCCGGGATACTTTTCTTCTCTAGTTTTTTCTTAGACAAAACGCTCAATTTTGCTACTTAGAGAAAAGCTATTTATTTTTGTGGAATATTCACCATATTCACAATCTTCGTTCACTTACATTATTGAGTCAGTTCTCAAGATTTTCTGTGCATGTCACATGTGAATCTTATCCTACACCAAATAGGTTATCACTATGTGATCTGCATGAAAAGATATGTAATGGTCTTTAGCTGTTGGCCATTAATATCAAAAGATATTAGAAAAGATATGTAATAATTTGATAGTGTGTGCAATATAACCTATAATTTTCTAATTGAACTTTGAATTTGTGGTTTACCTATGTAGGTGCAATGGAAGACGATCAGTGGTGTGAGATGAATTTTCCTCAAGCAGAGGCTTTGGTTTTACTCTTTTCTGCAAGAAAATACTTCCTTCCATCATTTTTGAGATCTATGAGAAAACTGAAAGTCCTCATAATATTCAATTATGGATCTAAGAGAGCCACAGTGAACGGTCTGCCAGCCTTATCTTCACTTACTCAGCTTAAGACTATTCACTTGGAGAGGTTGAATGTGCCCCCACTTCAAGAGCACAGTAAAGTCTTGCAGAACTTAGAGAAGCTATCTTTGAGCTTATGTGAAGGGCTTGGAAATGTGTCCAGGTTCAACAGCTTCCAGTTGAATCTAAAGCTTCCCATAATGCTAGATTTTAACTTGGACCACTGCTGTGATTTAGAGGAGTTGCCCCCTGGTATCTGTGACATGTCTTCAGTTGAGAAGTGGTCTATCACTAACTGTCACCTTCTTCAAAAGTTGCCCGATGACTTGGGGAAGCTTGGCTCTCTAAGAATGTTAAGGGTATCTGCATGTCTAGGTCTGAAAGAGCTTCCAGCATCTATTGGAAAACTTGGGAAGCTGGAATATCTGGACATTTCGCTATGTGAGTGCCTAAAAGAACTTCCGGAGGAAATAGGACAACTAAAGAAACTGGAGGAGCTTGACATGAGAGAGTGTTCTCGTTTGAGGAAGCTGCCTAAATCAGTTGGAGGGCTGAGATGTCTTAAGCATGTTGTCTGTGATGAGAAGATTGGACAGCAATGGATGCTTGTCAAGAGCTCTGCCATCACGGAGCTTAGAGTTGAAGTTGTAGACGCACACTTCACCCTGGATTGGCTGGATGCTTGATATCCTACCTACATAGCAAGGGAGAATTAAAAATCAGAAATAGAGATCAACCACAGAATAACAATGAGGGCACAAGGGCTCACACTGTGCATTCCAATTTGATAAATTGATTTGAAAACCAACCAAAGACTAAACTAGCATACAATAGAAATCGGTTCTAACAATTTCATAAGTATGGCATTTTGCCATTATTTCCTAACGATGGCATTTTGCCATTATTCTTATTCTCCAACAGGGAGTTAAATCATAAACTGGTGAGCCAGGACAAATCATTAAGAAAGACGAGAATTACTCACGGAGGCCTGAGTTAAAATGGGAAACGTTACAGGTATTGAAAATAAGTCTCCAAGATCCAGTTGAGCAGCCCAAGTTGATGATTCGGCTTCGGCTACTGCATCACGAGTTTAATATATCTATCTATCACGAATACAATGTAAATAACAATGTAAATAGATACTTCTCTTATTCTTATTCCATACCAGGATCTTTTGTACATATATCTCATACAAGGATCGTTTGTACATATATCTCATACAAGGATTTTTTTGTAATATATCTCATACAAGGATTTTTTTGTAATATATCTATCTATCAAGAATCTTGAAGTGAAGTCCATGAATGTAAATGTAAATGGCGACTTCTCTTACAAAGATTTTTTGTAAATATATCCATCTCTCGCAAGAATCTGGAAGTGAAGTCCGTGAATGTAAATGTAAATGGCCACTTCTCTTCTCCTTATTCCATACAAGGATCCTAGTAATGCTTTGCTATATTTTATGACAATAATAGACATGTTATTCGTGTCCTTTTTCCATTATTAGCATCTCTGAAATCTGGTTATCCACATATTCTAAGGGTGTCTGTAAATTCCCTGGAGTTTTATCACTGGGCTCTACAACAGTGTTGCTTAGATTGCTTGCAGGTTTGATAAGTTTCTAATTGGCATTACATTTCGAGCTCACAATCTGAACTAAATGTGCTTATCTGTTCCTTTTATATGCAAATCCCATAATTTTGCATTCTATTGGGATACCACTCGACCGTTATCGCAAGATTTATTTATGTGTAATCGCATATGTATTCTATTGGGATACTACTAGACTGTTATCACAAGAGACATGTTTGCATCTTGAAAAAATTTAAGAATTCATATAATCTTTTAAGTGAAACATAAAATTTAATCTTTAAAATTTTATAAAAAACTGAACATGTTTAGAATTTTAAAAGAAATGTACTCTTTAGTGGAAAAATAGATCCACAGGAATTGTGACCATCCATGGAGAAAACTTAGTAGCATCTTTTACTGTTAGACTTCAACTTAAGAGGAAAATGAGATCTCAGTAAGAGCAAATGCACATCTTACTTATGAAATCAGGGATAGGTGTTTGAGATTTTTTATTTAGGGAAAGAGCTGTTGGTGAAGACCTTCCAAGTCACAGTGTGAACTTGGGTTTATGTTGAGGCAAAATTCTGATCATTGAAGTCGAAGCCAATTAACATTCCAGTATAGTTGGTCAAATAAAACTAAAAAGACCAAATGGCAAAGTATTAAATTCGCTTCACTTGAAATAAAATATTAAAACGCTGGTTGCACTACTATCCAATTGGTCAAGTCACATATTGAAGCTCAAATCGCTTTCTGCTTAAGGTTAAAAATACAGAAGCTAATGCAGACCTGTTATGATATGCACCAATGTACCAACAACAAGAGCCAACAGGGCTGCCAAAACCGAACTCAAACAGAGCAAATAGCTAACAATTGGAAGTACACACAATTTAAAGATTCATGCAAACATATGGGAGAATTTCGGATTTACAAAACCAACACTTCATTTAAATTAAACTTTAGATATATGAAATTAAAAAGATATGACTCAATGGGCTTAAACCACCACTGAAAAACATATATATCAAACGTGTAGTCCATGCTCTGTTTATATATATCAAACGTGTACTCCGTGCTCTATTTCCAAGGCATCTTTCTCACTGGTGGGTTAAGCCCATTGAGTCATATCTTTTTAATTTCATACATCTAAAGTTTAATTTATGAGACATAAAATATATAGAGACAAAGATCCAATTTTTTTTTTAAACTAGAACATTTATTAATATTGATACATGATACAAACTCAATCATATAACTAGTTACTAGTAATACATCAATGATGATCAAACGACAAACACACAATAAATTAGAATTATGAATTGCAGTTTTCTCATTAATCCATCAAAATCAAAATGTATTATATAGATACTAAGTCATTTAGAATTATAAATTGCAGTTTTCTCATTAATCCATCAAAATCAAAATGTATTATATAGATACTAAGTCATTGCTACTATAGGTGGGAATGCCAATGGCAAATACAAAATATGGTAGATACTAGAACTGTAGATGGAAGAATCTCATAGCTCATGATTGTCAGTGGTCCTTCCTCCATGCCAGAATCATAAAAATCAGCACCATTGCCACTGCACTCTTCTCCATCCTCCTCCTCCTCCTCTATAGTTAATCCAACCTCTATATCCACTGGTGTGGAGGATGACCCATCAAGAGGATCGCCATTATCAAAAGTGACTGGCTCTAGCACCAGTTCATTAAGATCGAAGTTGGCTAATGCCAAATCAACATTGTTGTCCAAACCCATATGAGTAAAGAAACACATCCCACATCTATGTCTTTCCCTTTAACCACTTCTCCCTCTACTTGTAAATACGACAGAGGTTGGTGTGCACATAGACCATTCTCTCCACCCCGGACTGCTCAAGCTTGCTCTACTTTATTAAAATTTTGGTGTGCTTGTTTAACCATAGACAATGCCATATCATTGTCACCCAACCATAGGCATACACATATGTCACCCCCGAGCACAATAACCTTTTCTTAGATAGAATGATTATGGCAAGTCCACACTAGAACCAATAGGTAAACCCTAACCAGAAACTCCACTGCTGCGGAAACAACACAATACCAAGAGAACGTACCTCTACTAATAGAAGCGTACATCTACCAAGAGAAGCACACAAGAGAGATACCCGAAAGACCGAGATTACACGGCAATTGTTGCACCACCCTCTCTAAACTTGTGCCTCCTTTTGTTGCAACTGTAGTTGTTGCTCCTCAAACTTGTGCCCTCCTGCTAAGTGAGAGTGTGTACAAATGAGCTAAGGTGTCACCTTATTTATACTTATTCTACCAGTGAACTTTTCCCACAGGGCCGACCTGTTTGTTCTGGTAAATATAATTTACTTTGAATTTTTATGGCACGACTGACTTCTCTTCTAGGGTTTCCACTCATATGTTTAATGGCTCTCTTACTTCTGGAATATTCTATTCTAAGTATAAAGGTTACACTTGAGGTTAATACCTCCCGCAGCTACTAAAACATCAACACTCCCTCTTAGCTAGGGAGGTATTAACTAAGATGTTCTTCATGTAATGGTCTCAAACACATCCATCCATCTCACATGGCATGGGCAAGACTCACATGGTATTGCAAACCAATATGCAGGTAGCATCACCATAGCCACACAGGCTATCTCATGATCAAACAGATAATGTCACAATTTGCATGGCCAAATAGAGCATCTCATGATCAAATAGTTCATGTAACAAGTAACACCATCATAGCCACATAGGCTCTGTCATAGTCACACACGCAGACTACCTGATGGTCATGTCAAAGAGATGCATTTGGGGTCTCATCATCCTTCCGGGATTTATGTCATCACGGGGCTTCAACTTGTCAGCTCACACAAAATCTGGCATCTAGTTCATACATAACTAGTAACTCGCTAACTCACATAGAATCTGACATCTAGTTCATACATAACTTGTAACTCATCAACTCACACAAAATCTGACATCTAGTTCATACAGAACTAGTAACTCGCCATCTCACACAGAATCTGGCATCTAGTTCATACAGAACTAGTAACATGAGTACCAAGCTATTTCACTGCAATAGCAGACTATTTCATTGCAATAGCAATATCTTAGCATACTAGACTATTTCACTGGAGTAGCAATATCTTAGTGTACCAGACTATTTTACTGGAGTAGCTATGCATACCATACTATTTCACTAGAGTAGCAGACGTAAAACACACTAGGTTGGACTTCTAGCTGTCTCGGAGGCACGCCCTCCCCGAAGGATCTGTGTGAAGCCTCCAACCACACAAACCGGTTGGGCCTCCTTAGCTAGGAAAACACACTCTCCCCGAAGGATCTACGTACACATTATCCTGACTAGTGCCACAATCAATGCCCGTGGGTGACAACCTACTATCCACACTATACCATGCTACTATATGGAGTTGCATCTGTAACTCATCACCCCCTCTTACTAGGGAAATCCTTTTGGACCACACCAAGCTTGTCTCTGAAGTACACAAACTTCACTCTCAACAGAGGCTTGGTCAACACATTTGTTATCTGCTCATCTATAGAGACACACTGGAGCTTCACTACTCATTTTTGCACCATATCTCTGATATAATGGTACCTGATCTCAATATGCTTGGACTTGTCATGAAACATCGGGTTTTCCAACAACTTTACACAACTTTGGTTGTCTCACCAGATACAAGTTGCCTCTAACTCAAGATCAAAAAATCTTGCAAGCAGCTTCCAAAGCCAAACTGCTTCGTTGCTAGCTAAACACGTTGCTATGTACTATGCCTCAGCTATACCGAGCGCCACACTCGTCTTCTTCCTACTAAACCATGAGATCATAGTTGATCACAAACTAAAGCAACATCCGGATGTACTCTTCCAGTCTACGACACTACCATCCCAATCTGAATCAGTATAGCCTTCCAGGCTTATCTCCCGATCCAAAACATATCTGAGTCCATAGTCAATTGTACCTTTCAGGTACCTCATCACATGTTTTGTTGCAATCAAGTGAACACCTCTAGGTTCGACCATGTACTGACTCAATGTGTTCACCGCAAAACATATATATGTTCTTGTGTTCGTTAAGTACATCAACTAACCAAACATTTGTTTATACATGGTGGCATCCACAGTCTCTAAAGATGTATCACTCAATAACTTCAGATTCGTCACCATCGGTGTAAGAAACCAATACCAGGATCATAATAATTGTTTGGCATATCTTTCCCTAGGTGCCTGCTTAATCCCATACAAAGCTTTATTCAACCTACAGACATGAGACTCCTTCTCATGTATCTTATGGTTTCTCTTACTAGAGCAAGTGGCTCATCATAATCTTCTCCCTCTTGCTAGGAGAATCCTTTGACCAAAAATAAGGCTTTGTACATCTCTATGATGCAATCAACAACATGTTTGATCTTGTAGATCAACTTGGAAGTCACCATTGACTTCCCTTCTGGTCTCAGAATCAAGGAAAAATCCATATCCTAGTCCTTCTCACTGACTTCCTTCTCTATCATTGAAATAAGGGAATCTTCCCAGGAGGTCTCATATCTCCTCGAAGCCTCTGAAGCTTCAATCTAGTCTCCTCAACCCATTTCACATGTCTGTCAATCCTAGAAGACGTCTCTCTCTCCCATCTGAATCTGAGGAGGAATACTTTCTGAATGAAAGTCTCTAAGCCATTGACTCTCTCTGATATTAGGCTCACTTTGAGTCTTCCCTCTGAAGCTTGACTCCCTTTGAGTCTATATAATTTTTAGAGCCATCTACTCCCTTTGTATGTGATGATTTCCTTTGAAGTCTCCTATGAATGGTCCTGGGGATTTTTCTCCTCCCTACTGGATCGCGAGGGCTGACTCCCTCTGAACACTAGCTCCTTCTGAGCTGGTACTTGGTGGGGTTTCCTGCCTCACCACTAGTGGAGCCATCTGCTCCTCATGATATGGCTCATCAATGTTATATAAGTATGCATCCTGCAAAGTGTCACGGGACCATGCTGGTCTCTTCTTGGTTACTGCAACGATTATGGGTAGGCCCTTCCGACTCTACAAACTCTTCCTGATGATCTAAAGAGTGATCAACTACACTAGAGGGATTTGTTCGGTCATCTTTGGAGCCTTCTTCTCCTTACAATCAATCTCCATATAAGATACTATGTATCTCGTAAAAGTACCCTTCTTCGTCCTCTTTTTCTTCGTTATATGAATGTATGTGGTCAAGTATACAACTTCTTATCTTGGTAGTCTGCTCCATGTCTCAAACTAGAGACCATCTCATATGTTTCCTCCTACAACTATAGCTTCCCTCAGAGTTATCACGTGTGACCTGCCCGAAACAAGACCAACATCAAGGAAAAACAATAGACAAGAATAATACTCTTATAATAATAATAAAAACAATATCTCCTTCTCAGAGCTATCACTTGAGACCTGCCTGAAACAAGAGCCAAAATAAAAATGCAATAATAAGAAATAGGAACAACACTCTTCTAGTGTTGTGACCAATCATTCCTCCATGGTAACCTGCCCAGAACAAGAAACAAGAACAACAATATCTCCTTGGTAACCTCCATGGAATTTACAAAATAACCTTCCCGAGACAAGATCAATAAGAGAAAAAGCATTTCCAATATAATAGCATTTTCATAAGAACATATCTATGTTAAAAAGAATAAAAGACAATTTCATGGTAATCAACATATCATTACCAAGGTGACCTTCCTGGAAGAAAAACAAGAAATATCTCCTAGAGGAGATGTTAGTTCATTTTGCAAACAAGTACAATAAGCATTTATATCAATAGTACTCACACACTACTAAGTATTCATTGTATCTAGCAGTAATAAAACCTTTCAAAGATTGTTGTCACAACTATAGTGTTTACTTGTAATGTAGCAATTATCAAACTTGATATATGCAAATTGGAAACTTATCAATTTAATTAATCAAACCCAGAACCTGGAGTCTTATCTTCAAGAATGAGTGTTGTTGTTTTTCTTTCGAGTTTCCTTCACTCAAGATGACAAGTATTGTAACACCCCATACTTTGACCTTAGGTAGTTAGAACATTGTTGTTTGTTAATCTTAATAATTCAAAGTTTAGCATTTGTTTGGAGTCAGATAGACTGTTTTATACATTGAGATGTGTACATCTAGACCTATTTGTATGTTACATGATATATGTTCATGACTGTTAGCGATATTTCTTGCCATGGGCTTGAGAGCATTCGGGTCTGCAAGTTGCACGAAGTGATCAAGCGCAGCACAGGCGAATCCTTGTTTTTCCAAGTAGCAAGTCAAGTGAACGGGCGAAGTTTTGCCATCGACAG
>JZKD02S2201264.1:252906-264385 GCA_000966675.3 Picea glauca
CAGGTATTCATTAAAGGGAGCCACTCTTGATTGGTGTCGATCTCTTCCCTCTGCAAGCATCTGCTCTTTAGCAGGTTTCCATACAACGTTCACTTCATTTTGTAAAGAGTACTTTCCAGCTGATTGTTTGTATGAAAATTGTTGTGAGGAATTTTATTTGCTTCGTGAAGCCTTTGCTGGCCCAACAGACTATGTCTGTGATGAAGCCCTTACTGTGGAGGAAAGCATATGCTGTGAAAATATAGAGGTGTTGAATGATATGAGTGGTGTTAGCTGGAGAACGGAAGCATCTGACATCATATCAAATGCATCTGTTCTTTTAGATCTTCATGAAGATCAACACGCCTCTTGTGGAGATTATGAGTTTGAAGAGAAGATGTGGTCCATGGTAGATGGCTCGCCTAAATGTCGGGTTGAAGCAGATATTCCTAGCAACCCTGTTTCTGAGGACGGAGACCTTCCTGTTTGTAAAGAAGAGATTATTGTGGAAGAGGTTTCCTCTCTTCTTCTCCAGGGAGTTTCTCACGATATATGTTTACCTGGGATTAATGAGGAAAAGATTGCATGCGAGCAGCCAGAAGCAGCGGGTCCCACTGTCCCTGAAACGGATATTTTTGACGAGATCACTATTTTGGAGGAGGATCATAAAGATAAGGGTCAACCCCTTTTTGATGAATATTATAGTGATGATGGGCTGCAAGCTTATCCTACATTCGATCACTATAAACCTACTGAAGAGCCAGTCGACAAGCAGAATCACCCCATGGTCCCTATTTATGATGAATATGAATCAGAGCTGGAGGAGAGCCAACCAGAAGAGGAAAAAGAACCAGAAGAGCAGTCTGCCTTTTGTTCAGAGCCAGTCAGTGAGAAGCCACCACCAAAGATTAGCGAACCTACTTCAGTTATTCACCCGCCTGTGGTTATCAGAGACATTCGGCCGCTGGTGAACAACTATGTAGCAGAGGAGGGTGTCTGTCCCCCATTCTCTGGAATTCACCACTCATCCCATGACCCTGTCTACAAGTACATGGAGTGGAATTTCCCCTATTCCTTGGAGCCACCCTATTTCATCTCAACTCCATCCTGTAAGGAGGAGTTGAATAGTGTAACCGTTCTGTTGTCACGGTTACACCATCTACTGGTGAACATCGACAGAAAGAAGGACCTTCTATCTAGGAAGCTACTTGAATGGCTATGGTGGAAATCTGCTTTCACCTAGCCCCATGTGAAATATTTCATTAGAATTAGGATTGTATATAAATAAGCTTTTTCGAGCATGTAGTTATTTTGTTCCTTTTATTTTTTCGGCCTATACTCTCAGCAGCGGGAGGTTTTGAGCATGACTCCATAGCCCAACAGCAAGGCACTAGAGCTACAGAAGGAGTTCTTAGAGCATCGCAGGGACGAATCTATCCCCCATGGAGCCAAATGTTAGCGATATTTCTTTCCATGGGCTCGAGAGCATTCGGGTCTGTAAGTTGCACGAAGTGATCAAGCGCAGCACGGGAGAATCCTTGTTTTTCCAAGTAGCAAGTCAAGTGAACGGGTGAAGTTTTTCCATCGACAGCCGAGATCCATCCATGAAGCAGATCGATGGTTATCGGGATCTTGGAGTTGCCAATTTACCCGACATTTAGCATCAAAGAAGACTCCTCTGTTTGGAGGCTGAATATTAGTCATCCGATCCAACGACGCGTGTCGCAAGAGTTGGACATCTCGGTACTTCGCCCATCGCGACTCCAGCACGCAAAGAACAACTCCGTTATTTCGCGAGACGCGAAGTGCCGAGAGCGTCCGAGAACTCGGGCCCACAGAAGTGCCGAGAAGATCTAAACCGTTCATCAAATAAGGACACATGGTGTGCGATTAGACTCCTCGCCTCCTCGCCCCTTGTAACATTGAAGATCAAAGGCTAGCTCCTCCCAGCTGCGAGACGCGAAGTGCCGAGAGCATCCAGGAACTCGGGCCCACAGAAGTGCCGAGAAGATCTAAACCGTTCATCAAAGAAGGACACGTGGTGCGCAATTAGACTCATCGCCTCCTCGCCCCTCGTAACATTGAAGATCGAAGGCTAGCTCCTCCCAGCCGCGAGACGCGAAGTGCCGAGAGCTTCCGGGAACTCGGGCCCACAAAAGTGCCGAGGAGATCTGAACCGTTCGTTAACGAAGGACACGTGGTGTGTGATTAGACTCCTCACCTCTTCGCCCCTTGTAACATTGAAGATCGAAGGCTAGCTCCTCCCAGCCGCGAGACGCGAGGCGCCAAAAGCGTATGGTCACAGCTCGTGGTCACTTGGGGAGAGGAAGGAGCTACATAAAGAAGGCCCGACGCGTCGAGTTCAGTTACAGAGAGGATGGTCGCAGTCTCTGAGCGCCATCGGATCCAATCTCCATATTGTTTCTCGCCTGAAGTAAATGATGACAAGAGCGAGTGGTTGAGATTTCCTCTCATTCATTAAGAGAGGGAATGGAGGTTCTGGCAAGTCGTCTGCCCGAGGAGGTCCTGTGTGTCGATTTTCCCAGAGAAGCCATGCCAGAGTCCTCGACTCAACAAAAAAATATGCGCACGCTAGCCCAACACTTAATGGCTCAGCTACCTTCCTTATAGGAGCCACGCGCAGCTAAGATGGCATCTGTCATAGGCGCACGATCGTCCAGTCTGCATGTGCAGACTGTCAGAAGACATGCAGGCGCAATGTTATTAATGCAGTATCTCGTTTTCATTGCTGTGTTTTTTTTTTGAGTATATGTAGGCGTTTTCGCCATTTTTGTAAGCATCGATGGTTGAGCAGATCTCCCGGTTGTAAAGTTTTAATGAAGCACTAATGCTCTGGTTATGTATAGACTTTTGAGATTTCTTGCCTTATGGATGCCAGTTTCTTTTACATCCTTGTTACACTGTGTTAGAGGAGCTCGGAATTGGAGGATCCAGTCGAGTTGTAGTTGTTATAGGATGATGTATGTTGGATCACTGTAATAGTTACGGAGTCTCTAATCGTTTCCTGTGATTTCCTGAACGTTGAATGACTTGGAATTGGAGGATCCAGTCAAGTTTTCTATTCAGTTTCTTGAAGCTCTGAACCAGGAGGATCATGCTTTTAGAGTTTTTCCTCTGCAAACCGCTGCAAGCCTATTGCCTAGAGTTGTTTGTTCATTTTCTCCTAAGTCTTCCACCTGCCCATCCTTTAATCAACCCACTGGCTGAAGTTAGGATTCCATACCTCCTTTGTTCTTTACGTACCAGACTCAGTCCCCGAGTTAGAGTGATACCTCCTCGAGCCATTATCTCCATTCGATCACCCCTTATGAACAAATCGTGACATTAAAATGATGGGTGTCGGGCTCTGCTCCTGCAAGAAATCCAGGAGTGACTTCTGACGCCAACAATGACAAAGATAGTTATTTGATTGTTTAAACATGAAAATTAAAATGGGTAAGTTCGATACATGTATACTAGTTCAAGTTATGTTGTGAATGTATAATAGATGCAACAGATGATGTAAATAGGCATACATTTCTTAATTGAGTGTCAATGCAAATATGGATTCTTATATAAGTTTGTGATGTATCTGCATCAATATGAGTTATTGGTGAACTAACCTACAGGTTGATAAGCTACATGATAGCCAAATGACTATAGTATTGAGGTAACTTGGATGTCATAGACATCGAGAATATATTGTATGTTATAAGTTGTACTTACTATTTAATTTATGATTCGAAATATTACTATGATCTATGGTAAGTGTGGTTTTGACAGGATTCACAGCTTGCCCAGAGTGGATGTTTGATGACGTGACTCTAAGAACAGTAGTTGCATAATATGGCTTGATGTAGGGTGTTGACCCTAGTTCTATGAGGAGGGGTGGAGGTATTTCCCACCATTTACCCTCTGAAACCTGGAGTCGTGGGAGGGTTGTGTGAAGCCAYGCTCCCCTAGACATGTTATGGCGACTGGTGGTTKCCTGTTGGGGAAGCTTGGTCGAGATGTATGACACTTCCACTTACGGGTTCTATCTGGAGTTAGGTCAATATAGTTGACGCTCCAGCGTAGTCCARCAGAGGAAATGATAGGATGGAAGATGGAAKTATGTTAGGAAGGAAGGATGATTTGATGTTAGTTGAGAAAATTGTTATGAGATTAGTCGTGTCATTCTTGATTTCTCACTTGGTTCCAAAACACTCATTATGATTTCCTTTTTGATATTCTAAGCGTGATGATCAATTCTTGATGAATTATTGTAGTTTTGTTAGTTATAATTACTAAATGATTCATTTGTTGTCCTACATGTTTTACTGTGATCATATAGGAACTATGCACTAAAGGCATTGTTTGTTTATCATTAGCACATGTGTAGACTTTGTGTCCGCTAGCTACGCACGCATACCCTACACATGTACACTAGTATAATTAATTAATGCATTAATCATTAATTAGATTATTAACTATTTAATTGAATGGTTTAATGACTATGTAAATTATATTGCATACAAAATATCTAGTAGCATTAAATATCTTCTTTGACTTTGATTGATGTTTGGTATGATGAATTAAATGAGCATGGTATATTGTCATGTACATTTGGGGTAAATTGTCAAGTTTCATTTATAAGCTAGCATGAGAAGAAAGACTTTTCATTTTATTTATTGCTATTTTATGTAATTCATTTATATTTTAGTTTTATTTTAACTTTCCCCCAAAATCTAGATAAGGGAGGTTGATGGCTAATAATGAGGATGGTTGAGGAGACTTGGAGAAGGGGGTATGGAAACTTGATAAATAGGGAAAGGAAGTGGTAATGAAGGAGGATGTTGAGAGGTTGGAGCATGTTGAGAGGTTGGAGTTTGTGGAGAATTTGGATAATTCTTGGAAGATATAATTCTTGTGATTCTTCTTATAGCATATGTGCTTTGTTGTTCTTGGAATCACGAGCACTGAGGGCCAAGAAACCAAAATTAGTTGGTTGGTAGGATTTCATTGTTTCCCTCTGGGCAAGTGGGAAAAGAAAATGGGAAAAGAATGCTTGGAAGGACTCTCCTACTACTAGCATAACTACATTGCAACTGATGAGCTTCAACAAACCATGGATGAGGTATTTTTCAGTTGTATTTTGTTATGCTTTTATTTTAAGTTTTAAATCTTAGAGTTAACATATTACTGAATTCATCATATTATTAACAATTATCAATGAACAAATATAAAAGAGTTGTGGAAATGAAAATCAATGAAATTATGTTAAAACAAAGTTTTTATTGCATATGTATTTAATGAGTGATTAATTGTCTAGCATCCTGGATGGGTGTTACAAGTATTCTCTCCAACCCGTCCCCTGTACTCAGACAATATGCTTTCTTGACAAAAATTTGAGTTAGGGAATATAATGCAAGTAAACTCAAAAATATCAACTGTAATCAATCTAATACTTTGACTAGAGTCAGCTTATAACTTTAACTTTGACCAAAGGTTAGTATGATAATCATAACTTCAATAGATCAAAATACAACTAGATGTTCATAAGATCACAGTAATTCCATAACCACTAGAGGCATATCAAAACAATCAAACATGAAATACGTTCCTATGAATGTGTTGGATCTGAGATCCCTATGGATCTACAATTTTTTCTTGGACAAAACATCCCTTCTCTTGCAAAAACCCTTAAGATAATAATACAGTTTAAACATATACAAGTACATACCTCCGACACAAGAAGAAAACAACGATAAGCATTGACAAATACTAAAACTTCAAGGTGCTACAAATTGCAATCTGAAGGTAGTTGGATATGTGCTAGGGTAAGGTGCACTAGGACAACCAAAAAGTAGGCTCAACGTTTTGCAGAAACTTCACTGGTCCAGAGAAACTGCAACTGGTACTACAACTAGTGTTGCAACTAGCATTGCAATTGGTGTTGTAACTGGCACTGCAATTGGTGCTACAACTGGAACTGCAACTGACACGAAGCAATTGGCACTACAAATGACATGAAGCAACTGGAACTGCAACTGGTACTACAACTGCAACTGGCACTGCATACCTAGGTTTTTATGAGGAAACCCTAATTTTATTTTTTAATTTCAGAAATTTGGAGATCTAATCTAGGGGAAAGATGCACCCTACTTAGGAAACCTTCTTGAAGGGTTTAGTAAGTTCTCAACGAGCTTGACAATGGGGGAAACTGAGGATCTTCCTTCCAGTGGTTAGACTGTTACGAAGGAAACCATCTCTGATTCCATGTTAAAATTTTGGTATGCTCGTTTAACCATAGACAATGTCACATCATTGTCACCCAACCATAGGCATACACATATTCCACCCTTGAGCACAATAACCTTTTCTTAGATAGAATGATTATGTCAAGTCCACACTAGAACCAACAGATAATCCCTAACCAAAAATACCATTGCCGCAACAACAACACAATACCAAGAGAACATACCTCTACTAATAGAAGCATACCTTTACCAAGAGAAGAACACAAGAGAGATATGATAAACACTAATATTACACCATGGCAACTACTCCACCACCCTCTCCAAACTTGCACCTCCTTTTGTTGCAACTGAAATTGTTACTCCTCAAACTTGTGCCCTCCTTCTGCTAAGTGAGAGTGTGTACAAATGAGTTAAGGTGTCACCTTATTTATACTTATTCTGCCAGTGAACTTTTTCCACAGGGCCAACCTGTCTTTTCTGGAAGATATAATTTACTTTGACTTTTTCTGGCAGGGTTGACTTTCCTTTCTGGGGTTTCTTATTTCTTCATTATTATTCTCCTTGGGTTGACTTCTCTTCTAAGGTTTTCACTCATTTTTTTAAGGGTTCTCTTACTTCTAGAATATTCTATTCTAAGTACAAAGGTTACACTTGGAGGTTAATACCTCTCACAACTACCAAAACATCAACATACTTCAAACTGTACAAATTTACGTACGTGCTCCAATTCCTCTCAAAAAAAGAGGATGAATTAACCTGAGAGAGGAGTCTTATGGCTAAACATTGTAGAATAGGGCATGTTGCCCCGTGAGTTGGCCACCAAGCATAGGTATTCTTAACCCCTTGTCTCTGAGCACATAATAGCCTCCAAATCTCCCACTGCTAGTGGAAAATTCTATGAATCCCTCCTCCACCTCATCAAGAGATGTTATGCCCTATTATATCCTTCTAAATTCTTCCTTCCTCCCATGTGAAATCTCTTGACCAAATAATCTATGTGAAAGTCCACCATTGATTCAATCATCACTATAGTATTTGGGATTCAATGAATGAGCCAATCAATGCAAAATTGTGCAATTTTTATCCCACCAACTGATAATAATATCCTATATGGTGGTGAATAAGGCTATGTTGATGTCCCATAATTAAGGCACTCATTCTGTAAAATAGTTGTCTTCACAGACTCAATCATGGAAGCCCACCCCTCGTGAACATCTCCTAGGATGGGTTGGTCCGTGTATGCAAACCAAAACAAATAAATGATAGGGTTCATGGCCTTAATGGTAATATCTACCCTCTCCCACGAACCATCATCTAACATTGTACTGTTGACCATTTTTGAAGAAGATTTCTTTGTTTTTCTCCAAAAAGACCAAAACTATGAAATAACCATGGCCCCAAGAGCAGTCTTGCCCTCCCTCAACCTCTTAAGCATGATGAATGAGAAGGAAAAAAAGGTATCCACAATCTTCAACAATGATATATGTGTGTACTGTTTATAGATTGTGAGGGCATTGATATGGTTTTGTACAAATTTGCAGATATGGCATGCATCATCAATAAGACTTCCCATGTCACATATAAAGCAATAGATTTAAGTGCTATATTCAAAGAATGAACAATGCAAGGCGTTCAAACATCTATGGATATTTAGCTTCCACAATCATGCCATCAACCTTGTAAATAGGTGCATTATCTGTAATAATTTACACATAAGAATCAACACCTACATCTTCAATAACTTTAATGAACAATTCACCCATATATTGTGCATCCTTGTATTTTCCAAGAGCATCCATTGATTTCAAGAAAACCATTCCATTTAGGGAAGGCACCATGAAATTGATGAGTGGATCGCATGCTACATCCATCCATCCATAAAAAACAATGTTGACACCAGATGAGGGTCAAGACAATTTCACAGGCTCTAGGATGTTATCCACATCATGTTGTGACTTAACCAACAATGTGGTTTTACGCTTCTCTGAACTAGGAGGCATGTACTCAGTTGATGCTCGTTCAACTAGAGCTCGACACATCTCAATAAAAAAAGGATACCATGCAACATTAAGTGAAATGAAGTTGAGATAATATTAAAAAAAACAATCGTGAGATCAATCTCATCTCACCTCTCTTATTTAAAATTCTTGTCCATTGGACCACCACTTGGATTTGGCCTCTTTCTAGTTAGCTAAGTTGTAGTCCCACTCCCTAGTAGATGAATTTCTCAAGAATGGAAGAGGATCCTCATTTTTGTTTTTCTTACTTGTTGTTGCCACCTTCCTCAAGCCAACATTATTTTCTCTTTCCATTTATTTTCATTCGGATGCACTCACTGCTTTACATGCTCCAATTCCACAATCAAAGGCCAACAAATGGCCCTTAACTTGATATTAGGTTTTTTTATACTGAATGTGACAAAAATTACATACCCAACAAACATTCCCTCGCCTCCTTAACTTGGTATCGGGCCCTTCCTGTCTTGTTTCATACTTCCACAATGGATATTCCTTTTCTTGAGCATGATTTGTTGCTACAACAGAGTAAGAAGTTTCACTTGCAACAAATGGAACACCGGTAGAGAGAATTAAAGTTGTAGGAGGGGGGGAACACTAATAGGGGCATTCCTCTCTTTCCTTTGACTTTTACTAGCTTCCCTTGTTGATTGACCCATGATTTATGTGGAATGAGCTAAAGAAAACACTATTGTTGGAATAAACAAGAAATTTAGTTTACAAATCCACCTAGAAAGAACTTGGAATCCCTTCAAATCTCAAATTTACCCTTTAGATGCACACCAACAGACCTCAAATATCCTTCCTATAAATGAAAATGAGCAAATAGAAGAGGAATTTTTTTTTTAGAGACCCACAGGTCTTTTTGAGCAGACAAAAGAGGAAAAATTTGTTTGCAAATCCACCTAGAAAGCACTTGGAATCCCATTAAATCTCAAATTTACCCTTCATATGCACACCAACATACCTCAAATCTCCTTCCTACAAATAAAAATGAGCAAATAGAAGGGGAAAATTGCTTTTTAGAGATCCACGTGTCTCTTTTTTATGGTGTCAGACACATCATGACACAACTAGGGCACGTGTCCAACACATGTTTGGTTGTTCTTTGTTTAGGACATGTGCCAAACACGTGCCCTAATGTGTCCATGTCCAACACGTCAGATATGGACATGACACCCTTGGGGGTTGTGTCCTGTTACTTAGCTAAAGATGAATCCTTGTTGGTCAATGTCAAATGGGTTTACAATGACTGAAGGAGAAATCAAAACAATAATTAGTTTTAACGTGAGTTTCATCTGTCTTCCTACTGTGGATTTCTTCTTTGCTCCCTTTCCTTTATTTCTCTATTTTTTCCTTATATTTCCTTTCTTCTCCTCGTTATCTCTTCTGTCCTTCAATCCTCTGTTTGCTCTTCTTATGCTTCCTTCCCTTCTCTTTTTCACAAGGGGAGTAATTTTACTCCCAACTTCCCTCCTCTCTTAAATTCACCTACCTTCTTAATAAAACCTACCTCTATAAAATATATTAATTCCATGTGGGTTGTCCAGCCACCACTCAAATTTTCAAATAAAATCTTCAACATCAAGGGAAAATATTGTAAGCCTAACACATTAAATGCAGTGACTAGAGGCCCTTGATCAAGTGCAAGTGATTTGATAAAAAGGGGGAGGATTAGACTAGTGACATGACCCTCGTGGCATTTCCAAAACAAAATATTTTCCCAAGAACAATATCTTATGATCAAAATATGACCATTTGCGACAAACAGTCTGACAGACAAGATTTAATCGAGGTTTTGGGTGATATATGACCCGAATTGGATCTTTTTCATTAGATTTATGGTTCTGTGATCCCATGAATAAGGGGAACTCGATGCTCGATCAAACTTACATTGCAATCCTTTAGGTGATGTAGGTTTCCATGTAGGTGGGGATTGATGCCCTCACATCAAGCTCTCATCAAGCTCTCTAGGTTAATAAGAAAAAAAAAATTAAACTCCTGCTCAAAAAATTAGTAGCATAACCACGAGTAGACTGAGTGAGTTGCTCCAACTCTAATTTTTAGGTTCACATGGTTTCTTGAAAACCTACACCTTCATATGGAACGAAATACTCTTTTTTTCTCCAACTTTTTGTTTTCTTGTAATTCTTTCATCTAAAATGTTTGAGATTTCATCTTTCACTCGCTTAGGAATTTGTTCTCTAACATAATCATCATCTTCATCTACTATAACTTCGATAAATTCATATAAATATGTAACATTAAATGTTTGTGAAATATATAAACCCTTAGGTAATTCAAGTAGATATTCATTATAAAAAAAAATCAATATTTTATATGGCTCAATTTTCTTTTATTTTCAACTTATTAATGCATCTTGGAAATTTTGTGGTTGCACCTGCTGATGCACTTTCTTCGTATGCTTAGCAAATGACTCTACATATACACTCCTTTTGTTGCAAGGAAAATTTCCAAATATGTAACTCCTTTAGATCATCTTCCATTTACAATCTGAAAAGGACTATGGTATGCACCAAAACACCCAAATAACATAAAAAGAGAAAGAAAAGTAACTTCATGCCTTGAGAATGACAGACAATAATGAATGAAAATCCTCTTTAAGGGGACAACCTCCTTTTACAATATAACAAATGTACAAGATGAGATGCTCACTAAAACTAGGTATCCTTGGTACATATAGGAGACAAAAGGTACAATTACAATTAAAGGGTCTAGCTGACCAATATGAACAACACTAATATAATAATATAAATGTAATAACTCGATATCTAGGGTTTAACATTCTCCTCTCCTTCAAACAAGTGTTTCCCCAAACACTTGATTAATTGTGAATGTTTTTTCATGAGGAACTCATATTCCCATGTTGTATCTTCTATTGGTAGGTTCTACGACTTGATGAGCTAATCAATAATTGCTTCATTTTGCAGTCATTTGATCCTTGTTTCAAGGATTATTTTTGGTTCTATTATGATTTTCTATTCTTTATTAATCTCTAGAAAAATATTCTAAATTTGGATCTTGTCACCAAATTACCTTCTTTAAGAAAGAAAAATGAAAGACTAGATGTCCACGTGAAGATGGATGCATCTTCAATTTGTAAGACATACTTCTAGTCCTCTGCAACACTTTATAGGGACCATAATACTTGGATGCTAATTTATTGTCCTTCTTTTGTTTCTTGTGGGACATCTATTTGTATGGTTGTAGCCTCAGAAATATCCA
>JZKD02S2201264.1:286424-304667 GCA_000966675.3 Picea glauca
CTCATCAACAATGACTCATCAATATGTACCAACATCATCAACTATACACCTCATGTATGTGCCAACTCATCAACTGCTTGTCTCAACCATGACTAGTTTTAGATTAGTCAACAACTCTAACTTGAAATAATCATAACTTTGTACCTGTAATGAATAAATATATGAAACTGATATAAATGTTCTTCAGTGTTTTTTATGCAATTTCTCCAAGTGGCACTACTTGTAACCTCTCAGAAAAGGCATTATAGCAAAAATGGCATACCTTGCTGAATTCTGGATTATTCTAGAGAGCGACCTTGTAGAGTGTGCCCCGCAAGGAATATTTGTTGAATCAATATGAAACTACTCTAGAGAATACTAAAGGATTTAATATAACCAACACAATTGATCTCACTGAATTTGGATCTGTTATGAAGAAGTTATGACGTTTTTACCCGAAACACCTGTTTTTGACTAGTTTCAGGACTTGTCACAAACCCTATTTTCCACCGAGTGTAACTCCCAAAATACAACGACCCACAAGCTGAATTTTTAACCACAGATACTTGGATATGTTTTCTGACTTTCATAGCAATTTTAGGATCTGAATCATTATAGAAAAAAANGAAACCGTCGTTGTTATAGCAAGATTGTCGCAACACATTTAAATCATCAAATATTTATAGTCCAATTTTAGGTCACTATCATCGCAATTGCGATGAACGTGACCTAAAAATATTTATTCTTTTTGCCTATTTATTTTAGGTCATTTTCAACGGTCAATTTTAAGGTTAGGTAAGCTGTCGCTCTTGCGACGGACAAACTACATTCGTCGCTCTTACGAAAAACATTGACCATAAAAATTTAGTCAAACTATATTCGTCGATATAGCGATGAATACGGGATGGGTTTAGAAAAACTGAACTTTTTATCTTGCATGTTGCGACGAAAGAGTACTTTCATCACAAGTGGTCATCACAATTGTTTCAATATGTAGTAGTGAATGGATCTATTCTTGATAAAAGGAACACTTACTCAGCTTGGCATACAACTGTTGTTCTCTTAGCACTTGCAATACCAATCATAGGTGATGTTCATGCTCCTCCTCAAACTTAGAATAGACAAGTATGTCATCCAGGAATATTATGACAAACTTATCCAAGTAATTTCTGAATATGCCATTCATTAAGCACATAAAGGCAACTAGTGCACTGGACAATCCAAATGGCACCACTACAAACTCATAATGCCCATACATGGTTCTAAAGGTTTTCTTATAGATGTCTTCTTCCTTGATTCTTACTTGATGGTATCCTGATCTCAAGTCTATCTTTGAAAATATCTTTGCTCCTCTTAGTTGATCAAAGAGGTCATCAATTCTGGGTAGAGGATACTTGTTCTTTATAGTAGACTTATTCATCTGTCGAAAGTCAATGCAGAGCCTCAAGGTTCCATATTTCTTCTTGACAAAGAGTATTGGTGCTCCCCAAGGTGAAGCACTTGGTCATATGTATCGTTTCTTCAATAATTCCTCCAACTGCATTTGTAATTCTTTTAACTTTGGTGTGCTGATTCTGTAAGGTGTTTTTGACACCAAGGCAGCTCCTGACACTAGATCAATAGATAAATCTATCTCCCTTTTTGGTGGCAACCCTGGTATTTCTTGGAATACATCCTTGTATTATTGTAGTATCGAGAAATATTCAAGTCTTGTCCCCTTTGTCTTTTCTAGCTCCTCCACATGGGCTGCATACAATTGACACCCTTTTTTGAAACATATCTTCAGTTGTAAGGCTGAAATTTCCCTTATAGAGATGGGTCTTGTAACTCATTTCACAGTGCTATGTTTTCCATCTCCATCAAGACATGTAAATGTCTCGCTATGATAGTCTAGGACAACATGATGCTTGTCTAGCCAATCCATTCCAATTAGAATATCATAAGACCCCAATGGTATGATATTCAGGTCAACACTAGTATTCACACCATTAAGACTTATGGAACAACTTCTAACCATATCATGGATTCTCCTTTTGGTTCCAGTGGCTAGTTGAACCAAACTTTATTTCCCAAGCTTACTTTTCTCCAAATGTAATCTATCCACTATTTTAGGATCAATGTAACAATGACTTGCTCCTGAATAAATTAAAATAGCAACAGACTGATTTATGATCTTACCTTCTACCTCGATCATGTTGGATTGGTATTCTGCTTGTCGATCATCTAAGGATGCATAAATACTTCCCATGTATTTGACTGTTGTAGCCTCTTGGATGTTGTGCACAGTCTTCACTCTGTCCTTTCTGTGTGGGAAATCCTTGTACAAGTGATGTTCTTTGCATACCCAACACTGGATTGGTGGTCTTCCCTTTTTTCCCCAGGAGTCTTCTTTCTTGGAATCATCCTTGGCATACTGATCTTGATGGTTTTTATTAGGTTCATTTCTATTGAAAGGAGGTTTGAATCCCTTCCTCCTTTGATCAGACTTCTCCTTCTTCTTAACCTTCCAATATGTCTGCATGGACTCTCTGCCCTGACCTTTCTCATACAAGTATTTAGCCTTCCTGATGGCCTCAGTCAAGGTCTTGGGCTCATCATACCGAATATTTTCTTTATAAAAGGCTGGCAGTACACTCAAAAACCTTTGTATATTTACCTTTTCATCATTTATAAACCCAACATACTTTAACAACACCAAGAACTTCTTCTCATACTCTGCCATAGTCATGCTTTCCAGCCTGAGTTCAAAGAACTTCTGCATTTTCTTGTCATAAAAACACTCTAAGAGTTACTCCTTCTGGAAATACTTCTTGAATTATATTCTCATTAATATGTTCAACTTGTTTAAGTTTATCCCACCACATTGCATCTTTCCCATGTAAGTGGTAGGTGGAAATTATGGCTTCTAGATTTGATGAATAGTTGTGCAATTGGAAATATCTCCTGATTCCAAGCAACCATGCTTCAACATCGTCCTCCCTTTCTCTTTCACCATTAAAGGATGGTGGCTTGAGCTTCCTCATCTCTCCTTACAAACTGTCCACCTCATGTCTCCTTCTTTGGTGCCTAAAAGGAGACACCTATGGACTGCTTAAGGAATATTCATATGAATAAACTTTCTTGTCGAGTAAGGAAGTGAGTGGTGTCTATGATCTCTTCTAGCACTTCTAGAATAACCCGATCTTCCATGATCATGTCTTCTTTCATGACACCTGCCTTCTTCCTCTTGCTTTGAGTCATTCTTGGCTTGAATTTGAAACTAATTTAAGCTTTGCAGCACTCGAGCATTTATCTAATTTTTCTCTCTCATCAGCCTCTCGTTGTCTTCCTTGTAGCTCTGCACTTCTATTTTTAGGCTCTTCACAATTTCTAGCAATGTTTCTTGCTCCCCTCGACCCTTGCGTCCGTTGGATTTTGTCTATGCATTGAAAATTTTGGTATTTTGTTTTACTTCTTTATCATGGCTAGAGGCTCCCTCGCCTTCTTCAATTTGTTCAATACACATTCTGAGTTGATTTGTTTAAATCCCTTAATTCTGCAAAATTTGCAAGCGACCATTTTGTCAGAATTAAGAATATGATAAATAAAATTTGTCAATAATGCTACAAATCCTTTCAACTCATGAAGAATATATATAAAGAACACTTCCATGTTATCCCTGGGTTGATACATAAATCATTTTTTCATAGACACTTCCTTCAAACCACTTTCCCAAGTGAACACGGCTCGAAATCGCGAGCCAAATCCTTTCTGGTACTTTTCTGTGCTAGAATTACTATATCAGAGATTGTGTCATTGAAAATAGATCCAGGGATGAGATCGATGGTCAACAGGAGCTCTAAGACTCCATCTTTGGTAGTTCCAGACTGTCCACACTCTCAAATATTTCGGAGTGCCAAGTCTCCGGACTGCATGATCTTTTGTCACGTATCCTATCCCGATCAACAGTTAGGATTTCCTCCACAGCTCCGGGCTTCGGGGATTTCCCAAGTATTTGTCCACAAATCTCCCAGAATGTAGAAATATTGGAGGTCCTCTTCTTCCTCCATGTATCATCTCTCGATCAAAGGTGGAGATTAACTATGACCTTCGAGAGTTATTGACCCAAGCAACCTGCACTCAAAATCTCCGTAGTACCAAGTCTCCGGACCTTGGGATCTTGTGCCATGTGTGTACTGTAATCAATGGTTGAGATGGAATCTAGCCTTCGAGAGTCCTTAACCCTAACTACTTATGCCTTGAATCCTCTAGAGTTCCAAGTCTCTGGACTACAGGATCTACCACCACATGGAAAAAAATAAGCCATGGACACGTGTCCCTATCTGACGAGTGACACGTGTCATATAATAACCGGCATGAACGGTCTTTGAAAAACATGAAACATGGTGACACATGGAAATATCCAAGTATGTCCACGTCATCCTAGGTGACTTCATCATGCCACATCAACCCAGTTCCTGACGACTTTAGAACTTCAGAACTTCGGGAGACTTCTCCCAACTACACCACAAATTCTCCGAATGTCGAACTCCCGAATTGGTTGATATACAGATACGTGTCCTCAACATGAACTGTCTACATTTACTTCGGGGGTTCCAAACTTCAAAGGTTTTCACTATTGAACACCACCACGCCCCCAGACTCCCAAACGTCAAATTTACAAACCCTTGCTAATCTTTAGACACATGTCCCCAAATATGAAGGGTCCAGAGTTGCTCTGAAGTTCGGGACTTCTGAGGTTTTCTTTGTCCAGAAAAGAGAAAACTTCACCACAATCTGCTAATCCTCTACCATCGTTCATCGGTGATCGAATATTTTCCTTGGTCTATCTTCAACCCTTCACCCAATTTTTCGAGCCCCGACCATCAGTCGTCGATGATTTGTTTTGGCAAACTTCCACACTTAGAATTTTTGACAAAATCATAGGTGAATCTGGGTAGTTGATCTCCCGACCAAGATGATATTGACCATTGGTTTTCTCCAAATCCCCAAACAACCAAAGTAAATAGGAACCGTCGATGTTCTTTATTTTTCAAATCACCGAATCAATCCCAGTCATTGATTTGGTAAATCTGCCAAACTTTGCAAACATTCAAATTTTTAAAACATTTCAAGGAAAAATCGGGACCAATCCAAGATCAAACATGACCTCAATCGTTGATTATCCAAACTCTATCCATCATTACAACAACCATTAAAACTCAAATTTTCGACCTTCCAAGTCGAATTCGGCTCCACAACTCCACAAATCGAATCCATTAACTTCTTAGACAATCCTGGAATCATTCAAACTTAGATCCATTCATGAATTTAGCGGATTTCACTCAAACGCTTCCACCATTATTCCCCAAAATTCACATAGATATATATAAAATCTGTAACAGTAAATCTTCCCGATTTGCACTTGTTCTAGCCCGTAATAGTCTGGTGTTTGAACCAAAATATCTGATACCAATTTGTAACATCCCCATCCACCCAAGTTGGGAAATGCCACTGCAATTCTTCTATGTTATCAACTGTAACATACCCAACCTCCCACAGGATGGGCATGCCACACCAAGAAGACACCTCTTGACAGATTTGGAAACTTTTATAACAATTAATTAATAAAGAAGCATGAAATAATACATGCAATGATCAAGATTCATACTAAAACATAAAAGACATGCACAATATACCACGCACAACATTAACTAGCAAGCATTCATATTTTTATGGTGAGGAATTTCAAAATCATTTGCCGGAGAATCCACATTTGACGATTAGTCCTGATGATGAATCCCAATCTGGATTCGAAACATCGATGACAAAATGATACCTACTGTGGATTCTCCGGCAAATGATTTTGAAGCATTCATATTATAGATACAATCTCAAGTATAATAATTTGATACGCATCAAAAATAAATACATAAGAAAAGGAAACCATAATAGAGATCACTTATCTTTTATAAAAGAAGACACCAACTAGCTACACACCAAGGACGTTCCACCCAACCGTAGACATTGTTGTTCCAAGTCTCAACAACAATGTCACCCCCGAGCCAGGGCTATGAATCCATAAGGACGGTTCCAGAGTGTTACTTGGCTTCCCAAACCAGTCAACACTCAAGCTCTCACAGGCTTATCCAGCACTCACAACAATCAAAGTACCCAACTCTCTTCTAGCCAGCCTACACCACCCAAGACAATAGACCTCCACCCTTCTCTACCACACAGTCCCTCAAGCAGTCCCTCTCCTTCCAAGGATAGAGTGTAGCTAGTCTAGAATCTCCATGCTGGGACTCTCAGGAATTACAACTATCATCAAAGTTGATCACAGGCCAAACATCTCAAACATGCATGCCTCAAATCATGGCTGGATTACACCAACAATCTCTACAGCCAACAAAATTGTGGCTGATCTTTATCAATTCGTCTTCCTTTCCCAAGACAAGACACCAAAATGAGGAAACATGAGTGAGTGAAGGAATTAATGGAGTGCATACTCCATAAGAGAAGATGAATAGTGAACAAAACAGGTGAATGAATGCGTGAGGTGACCAACAACAGTACTAGAATGGGGACTGGAAGTAGAGTGAGTGAATGACCAAAACGAATAAGAAAATTTTCCAACAGGAGAACGAACCCCTTCCACAGACTAGGCATGGGTTTTTGTAATTCATGGGGATCAAGAACCTCTTGGCATTCCCCCAAGAGCTCATGTAACGGATCCCCTCCCCCCATTACAAAAAATGGGTAATATAAAATAAATAAGCACTTAGCCCCTCAAGCCCCTCTCTTGTGGAATCATATCCCCCTATAACTCTAGTCCTTGCCTGTCTAGCAACCAACGATGTATTTCTTATTAATAATAGTCCAAACATTACATTTCTTAGGCACACTAGCCTCTTAATAATTGTTTGGGCACTCTGGCCTCTCAGTAATGTAACAATACATTATTTAATATGGGAGCTCAAAACCCAGGGTGTTACATTGTTCTAAAGGAAACCCATATGATTTCCCACGAGAGTGGTTGAAACCATAGGCCAAGCTAGGAACCCCTAATATATTTCCACAAAAAAGCAACGATCTAATGGGACCTGAGGCCAATTCACTAAGAGAACCATTTCCACACTCCTTCTTCCTCTGGTTATAACTACCTATGACTACTTGAGCAATAATCACCCACCCCATATGATAATTCATTGCATTAATGTTTCTACCTAGTCTAAGATCAATTCTCATCATGTGAAAAATCAGTTTCGAGTGCCATTAATCTACAACCGCTTCTTCTAATTATCCATGTTCCTTCGTCCTATCCTAGCTCGAATACCCTTCATCACCATTGCATGTTCGTAGAAGGTGGCATGCCTCATTTAACCAAATCATCATGCAAACCACATAAACTTTCAATGACTGATCCAGGTGGATATTGGTGGACACCCACCTATTCCAACTGGCTCCTCTTGAAAGTTTTAGTTCAACACATTCTTATGTACTTCATTGTAATTGTGGGTTCTACACTTATGGGGTTGTCTGAATCCATACACATATTCCAGGTGGATATCAATGTCCACCCACCTAATCCAACTGGCTTATTTTGGAAGTTTTCATGTAAATACATTATTTTGTACTTCCAGGGCCATTTTGGGGCCCTAAACAATGTTTTTTTGGCTTGCCATAATCAAATTGTGGACGGAGTCAGAGTTTGACAGCATAATGTGTAGTTATCGAAAATACCTTTCGAAGGGGATATCACGCACCTAAAACGGAGGTTGTATGCAAAAATTACAATCCTGGGAAGTTGAGGTACCAACTTACCCATCGGGGCCCACATAAATTTTGGTGTTTCATCTCCTAGGCTTAGGTTTTGGGATGTCTAGGGTTTTGGCATTCATGAGTAATGTTAAAAAGGCCTCTAGAGCCTCATTGTAATCATTTTTCTTAGATGGATGCACGTAGGAGCCACGTCTCTTCTCAGAGATAGCTACCACCATTCAATCAAGTTGTTCGGTTTTACAGTTTCAACCTATTTTATTTATTCAATAGAAGTAATTGTTCACTGGATATATGTTGTTGTTATCTGTATCTCTTTATTATTGTATTCAATTTGTTATTCATTTCATTCTGCTCATAAATTCGGATCAGTGGTATCAGAGTGGTCTGCTCTTCATTTATTTTCTCCGTGCATGTCCCCGACAAGATCTGGGTACAAGAGGTTGGGACTCGAACCAGTCGAGCCTTTGCTAGATTGGTCACGCCAAGCCCGAAAAAAAACCATGGGGGACGAAAAGAAATATGATGGAGCAGGATATCCTTTTAAAATGTTTCTTAAGGAATCCCTTGCACGAAAAAGGAACGAAATGATGGACAACTTTGCACAGATCCTTCGACGGTTTCCCACAGGATACTCATATTCATCAAGTGGACATGCAACCCCCTTCAAGGTATAGGTAAATTTTGATATTCCATTATTTGAAGGACTGATAGATGTAGATGTTGTAGATAAATGGTTGAATCTGCTCGAAGGGTATTTTTCGGTCCACAATTTTTTCGATAGGAAAAAGATTACTTTTTCACTCCTCAACGCCATCCCCCATGTTAAGGACTGGTGGGATACTTACTCTGAGAAAAGGGCCATAGAGGAATATGCAATATTTGTAGTTTCCCCCACGTGGGATTCCTTCAGGGATGCCATTAAAGAAAAACACTATCATGTTTGAAGCTATGAGGACTAGTACACAAGATGGACCACCCTACGTCAGGAAAGGGACCAGACAATACCAGATTTCACCAATATTTTTGATACCATGCACATCAAATTAGGTATCAAAGACTCTGAACGACATCTGGTGCTCAAAAATCGTCATTGTCTGCATAGATACATTCAAACAAAAATGGAGTTTCTGGACATCACATCATTGGGTGCGACTTATAGATATGTTGTCAAGATTGAGAAGAAATTTAAGCAGAAGAGGCAAGAGTTTGGATCTACAAACTCCTCACAGCTGAAGCAGGGAAAAGGCAGCCCCAACCCACAAAACAAGGGACTGAGCAAAAATGGCCACTCTTAGGACAACCAGTCCAAGCCGCAACACAAGAAGGGCAACGAGAAGTCGAAGAAGGACATGGGAAAATGGTGTGAATACCATAAAATCCCTTGGCACAACATCGAAGAATGTCACTCCAAGCAGTCATTGGTGGTCGAGCTTAAAGATTCTGAGTCATAGGAAGATTTTGACTCTGAATTAAATTCAGAAGGAGGGAAGCATATTATCGATGTCGAACCCAGTGCCACGGTCGCTACCACCAAATTCAATCCAAGCGAACCAAAAGAACCAAAGGAAGGGGAACGCCTCTTTCACTCACAGATGTGGGTAAAGGGGGCTCTGCTTCATTTCATTGTCGATAGCGGTAGTCAAAATAACCTTATCTCAATAGAGGTCATCAAGCGGTTGGACCTGTCGATGACACCACACCCGCATCCCTACACCATCGGCTGGCTTCACCAAGGAAGAGATATCCACGTCATCCATCAATGTCGTCTATCCTATGGCATCAAGCCCTTCAAAGATGAGGTTTTATGTGATATTTCTCCCCTTGAAGTTTGTGATGTTCTTTTAGGAAAACCATATTTGTGGAAGCGACATGTTGTGTATGAGTCTAGACCACGCATCGTTATTATTACTTTGGGTAGACAATTGTACAAGATACCAAAGGTAGCACCGCCTACCGCTATTTCTTTAATCTCTGCTAAGCAATGCAGCAAGGTCATTTCACAGACTAGGAAGTTCGTCTTCTGTGTGATATGTGCTCATAGTAAGCATAAGGTCACTACCACATCTGTGGCCTCTACAAAAATCCTCTCTTTGCAGTAAAATCAAGTGGATGGGATGGTGGAAGAGTACAGAGACATCTTCTCCTCGCTCACCGGGGTACCAACGCATTGCCAAGTCAAGCATCCAATTGATCTCACCCTCGGTGCACCTCTGCATAATGGACCATTCTATCATTGCTCTCTGATGAAAAATGATGAAATAAAGTGTCATATCCAAGAGTTGCTTCAAAAGGGGCACATCAAACCCAACCCCTCCCCTTGCGGAAACCTGCTTGTACTAGTGCAGAAGAAAGAGGGGACCTGGAGGCTTTGCATTGATTACAGAGAATTAAAAAAAACCACAGTCAGGAACCGATACCCAATTCCCTGAATTTATGACCTTCTTGACCAACTCAAGGGGCCAAAGTTCTTTTGAAAGATTGACCTAAAGTATGGCTACCACTAGGTTCCCATCAAACCAACTAATGTATAGAAGACAACTTTCAAATCTAAAGAAGGTCTCTTCGAATGGTTGGTCATGCCCTTTGGCTTAACAAATGCAGGAGCCACTTTCATGAGGTTGATGGATGATGTATTGAGACCCTTCACCAACTCTTTTGTGGTGGTATGTTTGGATGACATCCTCATCTTTGCAAAACTTGGGAGGAGCTCATGCAACATATTCAACATGTCTTGAGAACTCTATGGTAGCACAAGCTATATGCGAACTTGGAAAAATGCTCCTTTGGAATGAATAGGTTCCAATACTTGGGCTACATTGTTGATGAGTATGGGGTGCATGTGGATCCAACTAAGATCCAATTCATTCGTGATTGGCCAGCCTCGACCATACTAACCGAGCTTCGGAGCTTCTTGGGACTTGCCAACTTCTATTAATGGTTCATTTTGGGATTCTCTCATATTGCATAGGCCCTCAGCTAAGTGACCAAGGGCGGTGGAAAGGAAACGTTTGCGTGGGGGAAGGCACAATAATGAGAATTTTATGATCTAAATCATCGCTTGTCCTCAGCTCTAATACTCTCCTTGCCCGATTTGCAACAACCATTCGAGATTGAGACTGATGCATCTGACTATGTTGTAGGAGCATTTCTCACTCATCATAGTCATTCGGTAGCATACCATAGTGACACACTCTCATATATTGTCCGTAAATACCCCACCTATGACAAGGAAATGTATTCCATTATACAAGCATGTCATGAATGGAAACATTACACTCTAGGAAAGGAGACAATCATCCACACTGATCACAAGCCTCTGCATTTCATACTAACACAAGGGAAGTTGCATAACGACTGTCATCAGAAGTGGTCCACCTACCTGCAGTAATTCCATCTCAACATCAAGTATAAGACATGGAGCACAAATCGTGCCGTTGATTACCTTAGTCGACCTCCCATGGCGGCACTCACCACCATGCTCCATTCTTGTGGGCATAAGGCATTTGAGTGGCCCCAACTTTATCAGCAAGATCTGAACTTCACCACCACCTATCAGCTCTTGGGTACAGGCACGAATGTCACTGATTTTCACATTCAGGACGGATTGTTATTCCATCCAGGCCATCTTTGTGTTCCTTCAAGTGAGCGTGAAAAATTTATTTGGGAGGCTAACTACAATCGAATGGAAAGACATTTTGGCAAGGATAAAATTGTGGCCATTCTACAAAAACATTTTTATTGGCCAAAACTTTGACACGACGTTAGCAAGTATATCATATCTTGCACTGCCTGTACCATTACTAAGCCAACCATCAAGAAGCAAGGATCATACACCCCTCTTCCTACTCCCAAGAGGCCTTGGGAATCCATCTCTATGGATTACACGTCTAGCCTTTCATCCACCAAGCAAGGTAATTATTGTGTATTTGTGGTGGTTGATCGGTTTTCGAAGATGGCCATTCTCATAGCCTCCAAGAAGAGAATCACAGTGGAAGATACTACCAATCTCTTCTTCGAATGGGTGTGGGTCCATTTTCGGATACCATAGACCATCACCTCAGGTCAGGACAGTCGGTTCCTCAGTACATTTCGGTCAAGTCTCTTATCATTGTTGGACACCAAGCTCACTAAATCCACTACTTTCCACCCCCAAACTAATGGCCAGACAGAGGTTTTCAATCGGATGATTGTGAAAATCCTACGCATGTACAACTCTAAGCATCTGCATACATGGGATGAGAGTCTTCCCTATGTTCAACACAACTACAATAGGGCTCTCCATAGCTCCACCAGCCATAGCCCATTTCAGGTGGGGTGGGGATTCCAACCCTTGGGTCCCATTGATGTTACACTACATATTGCAACCACATAGGCAAAATCTTCCCATGTTCAGTCTGAGGCTAAAAAATCCACCAAATTCATTGAGTGGATTCAGCACATCCACCAACAAGTCCATGATATTTTGCAGAAATCCAATGCTAAGTACAAGCAGCATCATGATCAACACCGAGTACCACACCAGTTTCAGGTGGGAGACAAGCTCTTGTTACATTTTCATAAAGAGCACCTTACAGGGCCCCATTGGAAGCTCCACCCACTTCGCTATGGGCCTTACACTATCACCAAGGTTTTGGGTAGCAATGCTTTTGAGCTCAACACTCCACCCTTCCTTGGCTTGCACCCAATGTTCAATGTGGACCTCCTTCTACCATATTTTCCACCATTATTGGACACCTCATAGATCGCAAAAAAGTTGACACCAACATAGATCAACCTTGACTGCATGGCACAGGCATCCACTGATCAGATAATGGACACATGGGTCAAGGGCACTCACTAGCAGAGATCCATCTTTATTAGGTTGTCAAGGTAGGGAAACTCCTACACCAAGGAAAGTGGCTCACCCTGGGCCAAATTCAACAAAATTTTCCTCACATGATGGGGGAACTCAACGCAATGGATACCATTTCTTCTTAAGGGGGGAGGACTGATCCAAGTGGATATTGGTGGCCACCCACCTATTCCAACTAGCTCCTCTTGACAATTTTAGTTCAACGCGTTCTATTTTACTTCTTTGTAATTGTGGGTTCTACAATTATGAGGTTGTCTGAAGCCCTACACATCTTCCAGGTGGATATTGGTGGCCGCCAACCTAATCCAACTGGATTATTTTAGAATTTTTCATGTCAGTACATCTTTTTGTACTTCCAGGGTCGTTTTGGGGCCCTAAACAGTGTTTTTTTGGCTTGCCACAGTCAAACTATAAACAAAGTTAGAGTTTGACAAGATAATGTGTAGTTCTCGAAAATACCTTTCCAATGAGCTATCATGTGCCTAAAACGGAGCTCGTATGCAAAAGATACGACCCCTAGAAGTTGAGGTACCAACTTACCCATCAGGGGCCCATAACGTTTGGTGTTTCATCTCCTAGGGTTGGGTTTTTGGATGTCTAGGGTTTTGGAATTCATGAGAAATGTTAAAAATGCCTCTGGAGCCTCATTGTAATCATTATGTTCATACGGATGCACGTAGCCCCACATCTCTTCTCAGAGATAGCTACCACCATTTGAGCAAGTTGTTTCAGTTCTGTAGTTTTACAGTTTCAAACTATTTTATTTATTCAATAGAAGTTATTGTTCACTGGATATTTGTTATTGTTCTATGTATCTTTGTGTTATTGTATTCAGTATGTTATTCATTTTGTTCCACTCATAAATTCGGATCAATGACATATGGTCATGGATTTTCAAGGTTATGCAAGATGGCGGTCCGACTCACCACATGTGAGGTCCATGCCCCACCTGTCATCACCCCATTCAAGTGAAGTCTTAAGAGGTTGTTATACCTATTTGGATATGAGATATTTTCTCCAACTAGTTGGTTCCTATTTTGGTGTGCGGTTGAGATATTCTATCAATAGGTTGTTAGTGTGCTAAGATAGTGTGTCTATCTTAAGGAATAACTTGAATTTATATGTAACATTTTTTTTTGTTAATAGAACACTCAACACAAGTTTTGGTGTCTCTAGCAATAAAATCTACTCTCCCATTTGTCTACAGATGACCCACATCATCGCGGCCTTCTAGATCTATGTTAGCGCTATCATTTTTTCAGTTAGAGTTAGTCTTAGTCGAGTCATGGTATGTGCGTCAAATCATGTGAGGTTAGGTACCGAACAATGAATGGGTTGAAGTCAGCAAGTGGTCGATTGGCCCTTGGATTCGGGAAGGGACGTCAAGATCAAAACACATGAAAGTGGTAAAGGTATTTTCCCAAAGAGTTGGGTCCTGTCAGAAGAGGAGGTTTACGTGCCAAAGTTCGAGGCAAGTTGTTAAATAGGAGTCACGTCAACAGATGTAATGACCATCATAAACTCATTATGAATTCAGAAAGGATGAGAAATCACGACGCTCATATCACGTAACTCTGGAGCTCTTATCAGTTGTACTTCACACACTCCGCAGTGTACCCGTCACACGAATGTGTTGAGAAAATAATCAGCCTGCTTCGAAACCTCTAGTCACCATGGATTTAGTGTCCCCTGTCATGATTTCATCTCTCGCTCATCCAGTTATAAATGCCAATTGCTCTACATTTATTCCATTCACCAGCCAAGTTTATGCATAGTTTGCATTTTTCCCCACGAGCCCTGAGGTTCTCATTGTGAGGGACCCAATTGGCATCAGCTGTGTCACAAACCTAGGTCAATCAAGATTACCTCTTTAGGTCCATGATAAATCCACTGCGCGTGCAGAACAAACACTCATTGCACCATGGAAACATCCCATAACATAAGGAAAGGGGTGTGAAGTGGCAGGTATGTGGGGCTTGAACCTCAAAGCTTGACATTGGTAAATGAAGACCCGAATGTTAGATCATCTTTTGAACAGGTCGGGTGCATGTTCTTTTGTAAGAAAATCCAAGGATTCAACATGAAACTGGAAGAACAATTCACGCTCAGTTTCAACGGGCTCTGTGCAGTAATTGCAAGAAACACATTCCAGGTGACGGAAGAAACTTTGTCAGCTGTAATGGAGATTCCTCCATGCAGTGAAAGGTGGTCGAAGGTCCAAGTCGAGAAACCTATGGCAGATGGAGAAGGCCAGATACTGAAGGCATGGATATTCGTGAATCATCGTAGTAGATAAAGCAAGCACAACTTGCCATTGCTGAGTTGTACCAGTATAACATAGAGATGAGATGGAAGTTAGCAGAAAGGACCCTCAAGGCATCAACATCATAGGGCCGAGAGGGAAACGTAACTTGGCTCAAGAGGAAGCTTAGGGATGTGCAAGACAAATCATCTAGTTGCACAAAGCACAGAGGATGTCAGAAGAGAGAATTGCAAATCACTTCGAGGAATGTGGACCGACCATGGGAAACGTATGCGCAGTTCTAGCCAATGCACAGAAGAGGCTGAAAGGGAACGTGGTTTTGCAAAGACAAGTGATTAATTTGAAAAGGTGAAACTGTTCTCTTAGGAGAACGCTTCGGATATAAAAACTGCAGGCGAGGCCAGAAGCATAATTGACCAACTCCATTTTTGTCTTCTCAATGCGGCGTGCATTTTTTCTCCCCGTGTCATGTTTCCTATCGGGAAGTATGGACTCTGACAAGTACCCATGCGGTAAAGTACACGACACAAAATGTTGGAGGCTCACCTACTACCAAGGACAATTGTATGTTGGACACACTACAGTTTGAAGAAAGGCATTGTCCCCTGTCTGGCGTTTTCATCTTGGAAACACCTACGACAACCTAGGGTTATCCGCCACATGCACACTCCAACAAATGATTGCACGGCAGAAATCAAGGCCGCTACGATGGGGGTAAGAGTTTGACAGAACACTTGATCGTCCAGATAGCCTATCGAATGAAAGACATCGACACATCACTCCTTAACGATGAAATCTTGCTAATGATTGAACTGTCATGGGAAAGACGTAGGTTATTGTACGATTGAGTACAGTCAATTTATATTTTTAGTAAAGTGCCATACGAAGAGTCATCTGGAAAAGAATAGTTAGAGCCTAATTTCTAGGGATAGTAATTAGAGGGCACGGTAGCCTGAGCGGCACACCCTGGTCTATATATTTCATCTTTTAAATGTAAGCTAGGTTGGTTAGAAAAGTAATTTAGACAATGACTGTTGATTGTATCTTTTCGAACTCGATTGAAGTTTAATGCAAAGGTCCTGAAAATTTGATGAAAATATTCTACTGGTAGCGATTTGATGTATTGTAACATGTATTTATGTATGTGTTTCCTGTGTGCTTTATATTCATATCTATATTTTTTCTAAATATGAAAATTATTTAGATCTAGAATTCACTGCGCGATGCTCTAGATTTCTCCATTTAGATGACTATGTTTTCTTCCAAGTGAACTCAGAATTCATCTCCAGCGGTGCTCTGAGTTGCTTCGTGTGTTTTTCTCTCGCTATACACAACGATTTTGAACTAAAAGATCGTTGCCTACTTAGCCTTTGTCCTCTCAATTTTAGTCACCTAGTCATTTGTTTCTCTTGTTTTCTGAACTTGACTCCATGGCCCACGGTCCCGCGTTCTCTTGCCAATAGAACCAGAAATGTTGTAAAAAAGTGTTAAATCTAGCCAACAATTTCAAAGGCCATAACTCGTATAGAGATGAAGTCTTGGAGAGAGCCCTCTCTAGGTCGGAAAGGCTAGTTTTCGGCCTTAAACTTGGTTTGTAGGTTTCCTCTGTCATTCGTTTTCTCAACTGAACGAGTTTACAGAGAGCTAAAAATTTTGGCATCGTTGTCGGGGATGTAATTGAACAAATTTTCCCTGTTAGAACGACTAAAGATATAGTTTTGACCCCTAAGGGTAACATTGGTCCAAACACCTACATTGGCTGAAACTTTTACCGTGGCGACTCCAATAAAAGAGACCAGTAGCATAGAGTAACGCAACTCAGGAATCATGGCTCACAAGATAGTTTGTTCCAGAGCCAATCCTGACCCAGACCCTGTATCACCTGTGTATGACCCTGACAAACTTCTGTGCAGGGAAAGGGAGCAGGTCCCAAACTCATTCTATTACATGGACAAAAAATTATCCTTACCCAAAGATGGTGTACAAAGCATTGACGACCTCGATTGTGACGCCCTATTCGAGCAAACCATGTTCAGGTATAAATCATAAACCAACTTGGATGTTACATTCTTTGATGAGAAGTGGTTTAGATCTCTAATACCAAACAAAATCCCACAAGTTGTCGTAGTCCACACTCTGAATATCCCACAAAACCCAAACCCCCCTAGGGAAATGGCCACCAGATTCGTCCCCCTTTCCCTACCAACCCAACTGCATGATTTTCCCCAGAAGTACAACCAAAGGATCAAACTATATGACATTGAGGGTAACACCTCGGCCCAAAAGCACCTGGATTAGTTCAATGATTTTGTTGATTTATAAGAGGTATATCATGAGGACACAAAGATGAGGTTGTTTGCATAGAGTCTTGCGGGGGAGGTTAGGAAGTGGTTTAAGGCCCTTCAAATAGTGAGCATCCCCACTTTTTCCACATTTAAAACATCGTTCATTACAAGATGGGGAGACAAAAAGAACCCTTTGCAATTATTTATGCAATACAACAATATGAAGGGAGTGCCAGAGGAGATAGTGCAAGAGTTCTCGACCCGCTTCATGAAGTTCTACAACTCAATCCCTGTAGAAGTCAAGTCACCTCCCAGAGCTACGCATCTCCGATACACCGACTCTTTTGATAGTGAGTTCGCCTTGTTGCTGAGGGAAAGGAGATCTGCTAATCTTGACGCCATGATGGGTGACATGATTGAAGTTGAAGTAAATCTTATGGCATCGGAAAAAATCAAACAAAACTTTGACAGAAATGGAAAAAGGCCCCAAGGAGACGCGCAACCCTCAACTTCTAGATCGTCGGATGACAATTTCGACTTAATTATGAAGACAATGGAGAAGTTGATGGAAAGGTTGTCTATGGAGAACAAGCTCGTTTCCCGAGAACAAAATGATTTCCAACCCAGAAATCAAAACTTTAGAAGGGGTCATGTCCTGCAGACCAGGTAGAGGGAGCAGAGAGACCGGGGTGATCAACAATAAGTCCTCCATTCCAAAACAATTATGCCAACGAAGATTTTGATCAGATGATCCAAGATCAAATGCATTGTTGTGATGACATGGACACACATGTGTTCTTAACGAAGAGGGAGCACGATCAATTCATGGACGCAGATGATGGTATTATGTTAGAAACTGATGATGCGTTGTCTTCAAAAACGAAGGAATTCATAAAGAGGTATCACAACGCCATCATGCAATTGCAAAATCAACACAACCTCAGGAACAGAAAGGCATCTACAGAACCTCAGCAGACAAATCCCGTGAAGGAGCCTCAAGCGATCACCCCTTCCGCGAGCCAACCAAAGAAAGACAACTCGGCGAAGCGCACAATGGAAAAGGGAAAGTCAAAAGAGGAGGCTTTAAAGAAGGCGCCAGAGGC
>JZKD02S2201264.1:314310-326568 GCA_000966675.3 Picea glauca
CTAAACTTTTCATCTTCCGATATTGCTCCCACTCGAACCAGGAACCCTCTTTTCCTACAAGTTATCTTTCGCTCTGATACCAGTTGTTAGAAAAACAGGACCGTGGAGCAATAAAATAAAATAAAATGTGGAAACAAAACACAGAAGATACACAATATAATAGAGACATAGATTTACGTGGTTCAGCCAGTGTGGGCTACTTCCACCAGAGAAATTGTCAAGTCCTTCGTTTATTATTATCCAGCATATGAAAGGATACAACCTACAACAAACCTGTTGTAACTTCCTCTTCTTTCTCTCACAGTCTCCTATCTCAGAATACAATATTCACATCAACCATAGCCGCAATAAATTTCCCTCATAAAAGAGGGTTGCCTTCTAGGGAAAAAAATCCTAACATAATCTCTACCGTTAGATCTGCAACCTTATAGTGAACGGTCTATATTTACAATGAAATTACAATATACATTTACAAGGTAATTTTTCCTTCGGGGGCTTCGCCCCCGAACCCCCACTTGCCCCCAGACCCCATAGAGGGGGTACCCCCCTCTCTGCACTCCCCTGTGTGGAAGAGTGTACATACTTCTGGGGTGTAAATACTTCATGGGGTATAAACACGGCTGAAAGTAAAAGACCTTTGAATCAAGAAGATAATCAGGCTCCACAACCAACAAATGAGATCAAATGGAACCCTGAATCCAGGAGATCGTTTGAAGACATCAAGGTAGCACTGACCAAAGCTCACATATTGGCCAACCCAGATTTCATGAAGGATTTCATCTTGTTCTCATTCGCCTCAAAGCATACCATTGTTGGCGTATTGTTATAGAAGGATGACCAGAATTTTGAAAATCTTATAGCCTACTTCAACAGGACGCTAAGAGATTCCCCACTGAGGAATGATATTATGGAGAAACAAGCATACGCTTTAGTGAAAGTCCTAAAGGAGTTCAGAACTTACATACTACTTTCCCATGTTATCACTTACGTGCCCAACAATTCATTCAAAGACATACTAACTTAGCCTGACCCTGAGGGAAGAAGAGGTAAGTGGATTGTAGTCATGTTGGAATACGACCTCAAAATCAAGCCCACAAAGCTGATTAAGGGTTAGGGCCTCGAAAATCTGATGGCGCAGTCGAACTGCGACATTCTGGGAATAAACTTCATTGTTGATCTATCGGAGAATCCTAAAAAAGAAACAACCCCGCAGGTGTCAAAGAAATTCATCGATTCACCTTGGTATACAGACATCATTTATGTACTGAAGAATCTGCAAGCTCCTCTAGGGATAAGTAAGACCAAGGCTAGGCTCTTAAAGCTGAAGGATACTAATTTCTGCATCTTATATAATGCTCTATATTGGAAATATCCAGGAGGGATATTGTTGAGTTACTTACTAGAAGACGAAGCAAAACGAGCTATCAGGGAATTCCACAAAAGCGACTACGAAGGAAATCACTACTAGAAAACCACCATGCATAAAAATTTAAGGGCGGGTTACTATTGTCCCAGGATCTTCGTAGATTTATACAAAGAAGTTTCCAATTGCCATGAGTGTCAGATCTTCGATGGAAGGAGAAAGCTGCAACCCCTGCCGTTGAAATCAATATCGGTCGAAGCACCGTTCATGCAATGGGGTCTGGACTTTATAGGAGAGATTCATCCACCATCCTCGGCGCATCACAGACGGATACTCGCGGCTACATATTACTTCACAAAATGGATCAAAGAAATCCGAACGAGGCAGGCTACCGATACGGTCATCATCCAGTTTCTAGATGCCAACATTTTGTCTAGGTTTGGATGTCCTATCAAGATCATCACGGACAATGCAGCAACATTTAATTCCAAGAAAATGGAGAAGTTTTGCAAGGATTACAATATAACCCTGGGACATTCTATAGCGTATTACCCACAGGGTAACGAGTTAGCAGAATCGTCAAATAAAAGCTTAACCAGGATTATTAAAAGGCTCGTGTAGGACAACAAGAAGGCCTGACATAAGAAACTCATTTACGTGCTATGGGATGACAAAGTCACTACCAAAAATTCCATCTTCACGTCACCATTCCAAATATTATATGGCGCGGATGCATTTTTCCCTACCTCACTAGGATTGTCCGTTAGGAAGTTGATACAAGAGCAAGACTTCAAGCCAGATGATGCTCAAAGAAGGATAAATTAGTTGATTCACATGCAACATATGAGGGAGTAGGTTTACAACTGATCACAACTTCACCAAGACAGGATGAAGAAAATTTTCGACCAGCACTCCAAACAAGAATATTTCCAGGTGGGCGATCTGGTGCTAAAGTGGACGTGAGGAATGAAGACAAGGGGAAGCATGGTAAATTCGATCATCTTTGGAAGGGACCCTTCAAAATAGACGCGTACCATGGGAACAATGCATATCTGCTAGAAGAACTTAATGAAGAACCCACTAGCGGAGGGCCTGCAAATGGCAGGTTCCTCAAGCACTATTTGGTTTAGTGAGGTCTGTTTAGTTTTCATTTCATTGTAAATAGCTGTTTCATTTTATTTTTTTCCAAGAAGTCATTTCGAGTCAGTATGTCAATAGAATATTGAAGCCCACAGTCATGGCCCTAAGTTTATGCTGAGTCTGGTCATAACTATGTCAAAGGTCTAGGATGTGTTTTCTTTTCGGTTGTTTCAAAGTTTGGAAGTCAAATAAGGCCCAATGGTCAGGTACCTGGTCTGATGTTCTTTGCCACCTCACTGGGAGGATAGCATCCTTGTTGGAGCTAGCTGTTAGCACCGTCATTTTTTCAGTTAGAGTCAGTGTTAGTTGATTCATAGTCCATGTGTCAAAGCGTGTGAGGTTAGGTACCGAACAACGAACGGGTCGAAGTCAGCAAGTGGTCGATTGTCTCTTAGAGTCGGGAAAGGACATCAGGATCAAAACACATGAAAGTGGTAAAGGTATTTTCCCAAAGAGTTGTGTCATGTCAGAAGAGGAGGTTTACGTGCCAAAGGTCGAGGCAAGTTGTTAAATAGGAGTCACGTCAGCAGATGCAATGACCATCATCAGCTCATTATGAAGTCAGAAAGAATGAAAAATCACAGAGCTCATATCACGTATACTCTGGAGTTGTTATTAGTTGTACTTCATACACTCCGCAGTGTACTGGTCGTGTGAATGTGTTGCACAAATCTTCATCCTGCTTTGAAACCTCTAGTCACCATGGATTCAGTGTCCCCTATCATGATTTTATATCTCGCCCATCCAGTTATAAATGCCAGTTTCTCTTCATGTATTCCATTCACCAGCCAATTTTATGCATCATCTGCATTTTTCCCTATGGGCCCTGAGGTTCTCGCTGCGAGGGAGTCGATTTCCATCAGTTGTGTCACAAACTCAAATCAATCAAGATTATCGCTTTGGGTCCGTTCTAAATCCACCGCGTGCACAGAACAAACACGCATTGCAACATAGAAACATCCCAGAACATAAGGAAAGGGGCACAAAGTGACATGTATGTGGGGCTCGAACCTCAAAGCTTGACATTAGTAAATGAAGACCCAAATGTCAGAGCATCTTTTGAACAAGTCGGGTGCATGTTATTTTGTAAGAAAATCCAAGGATTCAACATGAAACTGGCGGAACAGTATGCACTCAGTTTCAATGGGCTCCGCACAGTAATTGCAAGAAACACATTCCAGGTGACGAAGGAAACTCTATCAACCACAACGGAGATCCCTCTGCATGGTGAAAGGTGGTCTAAAGGCATTCCTTTGGACGTTCTATGCTATGAGGAATCTATCAAACAAGACTGTTTAAACGGGAAGGTCAAAGTGAGCATTCCAAGTCGATATCTATAGGAGCCTTTCCGAAAGCCCCTAAGGGAGATTGGGAAATATTTCACCTGTGAAGGAAGGCTTGACAGAATACACCCACATCAAATTAGATTGTTGATGAATTTCATAGGAAGGAGACCGTTAAATCTGCCTTTCTTCTTGCACCAAAGACTCCGAGAAATGGCAGACAGCGTCCGAGCTGAAGCAAACCAACCGAAGAAGAAACTATCTCATGTCTCACTAATCAAATTGTTTATAGTGGAGGAGTTGCAACGATTGGGAAAAAACTGGGATTATTTCTACTCACATTCGACATCCCCAGGGACCCCAAGGGAGGTTCCCCTCTACCCACAGGAAAGGTAACAACTCACCACGCAGAGGTGGAAGAAGGGAAGACATTGGAAGCCCTATCCCCCCAACATCTGATACCCCAAAAAAGGTGCAAGCCAAGGAAGAACAAATAAACTGGAGAGGCCCAAGCCCCGAGTGAGCCGCTCGTGAAATCAACCACCAAAAAGTTACTCATGCGCACCATTCGGCTGGAACCTGTCGAAGGTCCAAGTTGAGAAACCTACGGTAGATGGAGAAGGCCAGATGGTGAAGGCACGGATATTCATGAATCATCGCAGCAGCTAAAGCAAGTGCAGATCACCATTGTTGAGTTGTACCATGAGAACAGAGAGTTGAGACAACAGTTAGCAGAAATGAACCTCGAGGCATCAACATCACAGGGTCGAGAGGGAAATGCGAATTGGCTCAAGAGGCAGCTGAGGGAATCTCAAGACACAATCATCCAGCTGCATGAAGCACAAAGGATGTCAGAAGAGAGAATTGCAAAGAACTTCAAGGAATGTGGACTGATCATGTGAAATGTCTGCGTAGTTCTAGTCAGTGCACAGAAGAGGCTGAAAGGGAACGCAGTTTTGCAAAGACAAGTGATGAATCTGAAAAGGCACAACTGGTCTCTCAGGAGAATGCTTCGGATATCAAAACTATAGATGAGGCTAGAAGCATAATTGATAGACTCCATTTTTGTCGTCTCAATGTGGCACGTATTTTTTCTCCTCGTGTCCTGTTTCCTGCAGAGAAGTATGGACTCTGACAAGTACCCGTGCGGTAAAGTACATGACACAAAATGTTGGAGGCTCACCTACTACCAAGGAAAAGTGTATGTTTGACACATGACAATTTGAAAAAAGGTGTTTTCCCTTGTCTGGCGTTGTCATCTTGGAAACACCTATGACAGGCTAGGGTTATCCGCCATATGCATGCTCCAAAAAATGATCACACGACCGAAATCAAGGCTGTTACGATGGGGATAAGAGTCTAACATAACACTTGATTGTCCAGATAACTTGTCGAAGGAAAGACATCGACACATCACTCCTTAACAATGAAATCTTGCTAATGATCGAACTGTCATGGGAAAGACGTCGGTTATTATATGATTGAGCACAATCAGTTTCTATTTTTAGTAAAGTGTCATACGAAGAGTCATCTGGAAGAGAATAGTCAGAGCCTAATTTCTAGCGATAGTAGTTAGAGGGAAGGGTAGCCTAAGCGGCACACCCTGGTCTATATATTTCATCTTTTCAATGTAAGCCAGGTTGGTTGGCAAAGTAATGTAGACAGTGACTGTTGAATGTAGCTTTTCGAACTCGATTGAAGTTTAATGCAAAGGTCCTGAAACTTTGACTAAAATATTCTAATGGTAGTGGTTTGATGTATTGTAACCTCTCTTTATGTACGTGCTTCTTGTGTGCATTATATTCATATCTATATTTTGTCTAAATCAGAACTTTATTCAGATCTAGAATTCACTGTGTAGTGCTCTAGATTTCGCCATTTATACGAATGTGTTTTCTTCCAAGTGAACTCAGAATTCATCTCTAGCGGTGCTCTGAGTTGCTTCATTTGTTTTTCTCTCACCATACATAACGATTTTGAACTGAAAGATCGTTGCCTACTTAGCCTTTGTCCTCTCAAGTTTAGTCATCTAGTCATTTGTTTCTCTTGTTTTTTGAAATTGACTCAATGGCCCACGGTCGCGCGTTCTCTTGCCAATAGAACCACAAATGTTGTACAAAAGTGTTAAATCTAGCGAACAGTTTCAAAGGCCATAACTCGTATAGAGATGAATTCTTGGAGAGAACCCTCTCTAGCTTGGAAAGGCTAGTTTCCAGCCTTAAAGTCCGTTTGTAGGTTGCCTCTTTCATTTGTTTTCTCAACCAAACGAGTTTACAGAGTGCTAACAATCTACATGGTTGCTTCTCTTGATAGGATTTGTGTATTTGAGTGTAGATTTGTGTGCACTCACTCACCAAACGTTTCTCTCATGTGGGCGATCTTCTAGCACCTAGCAAGAGACCCTTTAGATCTAGCATTGTTTCTTTGTGGTTTCTTTGATCTATACTAGCAATCACATCCTCTATTTATAGTGCAACCCACAAATCACCAGCTCCAAGAAGGTGGCCTCTCTCACACTAGTGGCCTCCTTCTATGGATTGATTCGAGATATGAGCACACCTCCACATTGACTTGCAAACTTAGATAATGGCCTTCATAATCAGAACATAGCCTTCATATCAGTCCTTTTTCATCATGATAGAATTGTATGTAACAATGATCAATGGCACCCTCCTTTGCTTGTGAGTGTGGCCATGTTGAGTTGGATTTGAACCCTGTGTTGTAGTGTTATAGAGGTGAGTTTTGACCCTACACCTTGACTTGTATTTTTATACACAAAGCCAAGCATAGTGGAATTCATTCGATTTGTTTGGTATAAACATGGGCACAACTCATCTCAAGTTGTTTCAACTCTTGCTAGTGCCTTTGACTTTCCCACATTCACATCGCCACCTTTCCTAGAGCCTATATTTTATGCTCTTTAGATTGTGTGCCTATGTCCATTGCATGTTTATTATGGTATAGTTGGTATGGGATTTATGTAGGATGGTGGATATCTTGGATATATTCCCTTGGTTGTAAACTCTCATTTTTATGTATGGAGTTTGTATTTTGGAGGCTTTTAGCAGATTAGTTTTTGTTTATCAATTTATTGTATTTTAGAGGTTAATGGCAGTGTGTTTTTCATATCTCTTCATTGGAGCCTTTATTTTTCATATATTTTAAGGTGTTGCAAAGAGAATTCCACTCTCTTTCCAATGAGTGGTTGCCACCATATTTCTTTGCCTCTTTGAGATCCTTGTTTTTATCATGGGAAAACATATATTTCCTTAGACAAGATATTGATGACCATTGTGGTGTTTTCTTTTTGAAGCACTTTGTCTAGCTTTTTATACTAGTACCAATTATTGTTTGAAGCACGATCATTGTTAGCATATATTACAACTTTTTTCAGATTCATCATAATCATTAGAGCCCTTCGTTGATATGTGACACTTTTTTATTGAATCACACTTCACTTACATTGTCTTGTCATCTTTTGGAATCTTTGTACTGGCCACATTATGGGACTTCACCCACCTTTCATGTTCACTTACTTTTATTTTCCATTGCAAAATAAATATTTCATGATTCCTCACTTATACATGGGTACCTATCACTTCCTTGTTTGTCGAGACCCATCTTGAGTATTGTTGTCCATGATGGTTTTATTTTTGGTACTTCTTTTTTTCATCTTTGGACATGTCATTCAAGTAGCGGATTTTGTTCCACTTGTGCAGATATTCTTAGAGTGTCACCAAGAATTTCCCTATATAATTGTGCACAACATCATCTTGCAACGCCTATAGCTAGCCACTTCAAAGAATTTCTTGCTTAGGTTGCTTGGTATCATCATCACATTTAGCTTGTACCTCTATCTTTCGCCATCAGCTGTGACATCCATTGGAATTATCTATGTCCATAGAGTTCAACATTGTGGGGGGATTGTGTGGAATCGCCATCATATTTAGTTTGTACCTCCATCTTTCACCATAATGTATAACATCCATTAGCATCATCTATGTCCACCTAGTTATACATTGTGAGGAGATGGTGTGGAATGTTTCCTTGAGTGATTCTTTACAATTCACTATTTTGTTTGACATCAACTTTTCTTTAGAAATGTTCAACATCGACTTTTCTTTAGAATAAGCCTTGTACAGAGCACCAATTCCTATTTTGACTCGATGGTTGCAACGGCTAGTTACTCATGCACTCTGAAGAGATGGATTGGCATCCATAGGGACACTCATTTATGTTGTTTTTCTCAATTGTACATGAGTACCTAAACAAGCCTTTATGTTGGGATTCATTTTAAAGGATCAATCTCTTTTTTATTCTTCTCTAGTTGCACTTAGTAGGAGGGGCTTTGAGTGCATTAGATTCTCTCTACCTAAGGAGTTTGAAATTTGTTGCTTGGAGTTCTTATGTGAATCTTTGATGGCATTGTTATATTGGAGTTATGCATTGTTAGATTGGAACTACTTGGCCCTTTTAAAAGTTTTGTTCATACATTTTAGGGTTTCCATAACCCTCATCAGTCTTTTGATGGTTGATAGTTTTTACCTTTGTTTGAAGCCTTTGTTGTGGTTCCAAACCAATACCTATTTTTTTAGAGCATTCATGTGGTAGTTGGTATTGTTTTCCATTCATGTTTCTTTGCCACTAATCCTCTTCTGCCTTCAAATTCAACCACGTTTTTTTAGGTTACTTGGCTCTCCTCTTCAGAGTTTTGATCAAACTTCTTGATTGGAGTTTTCAACCTTTATGGGCCTTATTTTGTTTCCATTCAATGCATCTTTCTGGGATCTTATTCACTTTCATCATTAGGGCCTTTACAACTTTGGTGTTAGATAATGCAGGTTTTCACAGTTTTACATAACCCTGTTTTTAGACTTTTAGATGCAAATAGTGTGTGGAGTTTTTTAAACGTCCAACATTTCAAGTGGACACTCCACCCATCATTAGGGACTCTTGAAGCAATAAGGTATGGAAAAAATGTTGAGGGAAGGAGTTATAAAGATTAAGATTAAGGAGAATGTTGGGGAGAAGTGGAAAAAAAATTGATATTGTAAATGGAAAATTAGTCGTTGTAGATTAAATATTTTTAAATAAGTAAAGATAATAATTAATTAATTAAAGGAGGAGACAAAGAATTTTATATTAGTTGTATTTTAAATACCTTATTACTTCAAGAATCACTAATGATTGATGGAGTGTCCAGTCGAAATGTTGGAGGTTTCAAAAACTCCACACACAATTTGCATCCAGAAGTCTAAAAGTATCTTGTGTGCTATTCCCATTTGAGAGCCTCGTTCTAGTTCTTAACCAATTTTAATCCTTTAAACATTTTTTACTTAGATACCTTGGCACGTCTAATTGTCAAGACCCATTTTTTATCTTCTTTTGTTTACTCCATATGTTTCACCAAGGATATGTTAGCATACAAAGATACTTGTTAAGTTTACATAGACTAATAATTATTTTCCAATTTGATAACATTACTTGTCAAGTTGGTACACCTTGTTTGTTGGGTTGGAAAACCATCCAATTACAAGCTAAGCATCTCCTGATTTGCTATAAATATATAGGCAATCTCTTTATATTTCAACAAATAACAATATATAGATTTAGCAATTATTGTTATATTATTTGTGTATTGAAACTAAACTCATTGATGATCTAGGTTAAGCCAGAATTTCTACATTTATTATATTTTTCCTTAACAAATACGTTAAACCATAGTGATTAGGACAAGCAGGAATAATCCTTTTGCATAGAATCTCCTTAAGTGATTTATTGTTCTAATCCCAACTGAAACTGACCTGACATTTTTTACAAAAATGAGACTGATACTATTATCATCATATTATTAAGGCTGCTACAAAAAAAAATGAGATGAAATTGGTGTCAATGAAAATCTTGGTGAAACATGGAGAAAAGGGATCAGTTCTTGTGACAACGGGTACTTTTCTAATTACGTCGAAAGGTGTACACCTATTGACAATGGGCACATTTAATAGGGTTTTAGTGCTTAATCAATTTTGTATGGACAAGATTAAATATTGATGGAATATTCTTCGTCGTCCCAATAAATCAATGGTTGTGATTTCAACCACTAACTTCCTCACTATTATAAAGGAATCAGTTGACATGTTTACTTTTTTACTTTTACATGATCATATTTAAAATTTACTATAGTGGCTAGTTGATTACCACATATGAATGATTAACTTTCATTTTCTAAGCTAGCCAAAACCTTTCGGCATTCAACAACCACAAATTTATTGTTGTGCTAGTAATATAATCTGATGTCTTTTCTCATATGGTACTAGACACAACAGGAGCGGGAATTGTTTTTACTACTGCAATTTTTGTTATTCTTGTGGAAGAGAAGGAAGTTGGAAAAAAAAATGAATCGAATATCATTTCTCTCCAACGTTTGTCCTATTTAAATCTGGCAATGGATCCCGACTGCCCTGGTATTTGGCGGTCTGTCAACTATGTGTTAAAAAGGTTACCACTGGATTGTCTCAAACGTAACGTGGATCGGCATGTTTTAGCGTCGAAGGTAACATCCCAAGTATGCTTGATAGATCAGAGTGTTACAACTTTCATAGTTTAAAGACATGTAAAGTTTACCATCCTAATGGATCTCAGTGGCACTAATTTTTCAAGCGCTCATTGCATTGGTGAATAGTCCACTTGATGTTGACAGCTTATGACATATGCGGCTTGCAGTGGGTAATAATAGAGTTTTTCCTTTGACTCCTTTGAGGCCATCAACCTTTGAGGCTATCCCAAGATTCGTTTGGCTTAAGCAAGTCTAACCATGGATTTTTTCTCAGTAGTCAAGTTCACTTAACTTGATACACGGTTTGCAAAACTTTAGTGAGTATTGTGTATTATGAACTATTGAGTTAGAGCTCCCTTAACTCTTTTTTATTCACGCATTAAGAGGCTTTCACAATGCAACATATGAGATATCATTTTTGGGATTATTTGCATAGAGTAAGTCATTATCCATGAGCCATATACATGAGCATTAATCATAGTTGACCATACTAATGATTTTGGAGATTCCACTTAGCACTCACTATATGGGATGATGCTCACAAGTGTGAAGAAGTGGGATTGAAACTAGCAAAATGAATTGCAAAGCTTAAATCTTAAGACTTCCCAGGAAGGTCACCTATCCTATGACTCTTCCTATAGCTCAAACATGTTTAACCATGGATTTTTCTCCATAATCAAGCCCACTTAGCTTTCTACCCCATTTGAAAAACCTTGGCAAGTATTGTGTACTATGACCTATTTATTTACATATCCCTTAATTCTTTTATTAATTTATTGAGGGGTTTTTTCACTCCTACATATGAGATATCATTTTGGGGATTTTCTATATAGAGTAAGTCATTAATCATGACCCAGATCCATGAATGTTAGTCATAGCAAACCGTTTTTCTCATGATTTTGAATAATCCACTTAGCACTCATTGCATTAGGTGATACTCAAGGGAGATTGAAATTAGCTCACATAATCGCATAGCCTCCATTATTACCTCTAGGGTTTGTATCCTATAACTAAGACTTCTCTGAAAGGTCACTCATCCTAATACTCTTTTGTCTTAGGCACACTTAGTCATGGAGTTTTTTCCCATGTTCAAACCCAATTAACTTGCTATCCCCTTTTTTTTTATTAATGTTAGGGCCTTAATTTCCAAAATTTCTTTTGGAATTGTTTTTCAAATATCTAAATATATATGAAAACCCAAAATTCATTCCCTTTTTCCAACCTTGTGAATCGATTTAGAGGCCAAAAACCATTATGCTTCAGATAAAACTATGAACAAATTCCACGATTTTCACTAAAATAGTACCCCAATCTATTACAGAAAAGGTTGGCATTTTAGCCAGATAAACCCTTATTACACAAGGGAGGGAGATTAGTTCGGTGTCATTTCCATGAGAACTAACAATTCATAATGAGAATCATGGGTATTGAGTTGTTGTTGACAATGATGCTAATATTTTATGTTGCAATATGAGGAGTTAATTTAACCAATTTTATTAATTTTATTTTTTTTCCAAAAGAAAATTCCACATTATATTGATAAAAATATAATATTTTTACATAAAATATATCTTCACCAACGTGGCCTAAAGTCCACTCTGGCCAGTCACTAAACATAGAAGAAAAATCCATAAAAGAGTAATTCAAGAAACCAATAAGCTAACTATCCTTTAATCTTCATCCAAGCAACAAAAAAGTCTATATGTCCTTCAAAAAGATCCTCTATCCAAGAGGAAAAAACTGAAAAATTCTAAATCTTGCCTCCAAATAGGCACAGAGACGAAGAGAGGCAGCTAGAAAAAACTACAGATTTATGAACTGTGTTGGGTCCTCATGGCCATCCACCCAAAGTTTGTATGCAATTCTCCCTCGGGTTATGTGGAGAGCCTTCTTTGATAGACGATCTTCTTGTTTGTTCG
>JZKD02S2201264.1:345312-364208 GCA_000966675.3 Picea glauca
TACATGGATTACTTTGTTATATTCCAAGTATTTTGGATTATTCTTGTGTGAGCGAACTTTGTTCATCTCATTTATAGGAAGCTAAAAGGGCTAGAATAAGGAGATGGAATTCATTTTGGCTACAGGGGAAAAGGTTCCAGTATAGCCAATTCCTTCTACTTAAGGAAATCCTTTGGAAACTCATTGAGTCTTCTGTCTTTCAACACTTCCATCTACTGCATACTTAGTCCTATGCACCTATTTACATCTAACAAGTTTACTTCCTTTTGGAAGATGGACAATATCCCAAGTATTGTTCACCATTAGAGAACGATATTCTTGAGACATTATTGTATCCGAATAGGATGGCCAAAAAAATCAATAATCTACAAATGTTTTTGGATCATGAGTCTTTGAAACTTGATCCAAAAGAGAGGAGGCTTGTTGGAACTATGAACGTGTATGATGTTGATCTGAAGGATCACCAACAAGATCACTAGTCACTTCTTGTGTTGTATGGATCCGTCTAGGAAGCTATGGTGTTGGTGTTGGTTCAGGTTCAACGGACCCAACTAGAGGAGGTTGAGTAGGATTTGGATTTTGTTAGGGAACTAATCTCCCTAACCCCTCACGTAGATAGACTAATATATTTTCCATGTAATAATATATTATCCATGTAATAAAAGACCTAATAGAAGCTTCTACTTCTAGAAAGATATTCCTCTAGAATGTTATTTAGAAGAAAAAATTAGTATAAATAAGAATAGGAGGCATGAGAAAGCTTTGTCTTGAGATTTATTGTAATAGAGATCTGCTCTACTAGAGCTTTCCCCCTCGAAGAGGCAAGTGAACATTTCTTTCTTTCAATAAAGGTATTATTGTTGGTATTGTTATTCTCAATATTTTACTATTCCATTGGTATTTGTTGAATATTTGTGTTTTTGCATATTGCATTATGTCTGGTACCTTACAAGTGGTATCAGAGTACTTTCCTTGGCAGGAATTGTGGGTTAAATTTTTTTCCAGGGTAGAGATGTGTATTGTTTGCGTATTTAAAGAACAAAGAACTATCGTTTAGTGGGTGTTATCACACAAGTTGTAGGTTGGGAAAATCCCAACCCAAACCATAAGATGGTGACAACTAAGAGAGCACCTACCCACTATCACCTTAGGCAGGTGTTCCCTTCACTTCATAGGTCATGTAGTCACCTCAAGGGGGGAATCTCGATGACCCTAGGGGGGATTGATATGGGAAATGAGATGTATGGATGGATTCCCATAAAGGTCAATTCTAGATGGTAAAAGAAACTTGGTAACAACTCTTGGGAAAGGTTTAGGGTTGTCAATGCTTTGAGTAACCTGCCGAGATAAAAATACCTACCTAAGACACAATGAAAACCAAGTATACAATGCAGTATGTTAGGTGGAAAAACAAGTTAAGCTTGTTGTCCCTAATTGCAACAACAATAAGTGATATATACCATCATATAAGAGATAACAAGAGCTGCAAAATAAGTGTTAAAAGTTTAGTTAAATAAGCAAGAGACAAGCTAGTGAAGACTAGTTCAACTCATCAATGAAAGAGCAAGACTTTAGCACAAAAGCAAGGTTATCACAAAAAGCTTACTGCAATGATATTTATCAGCCTTATGGCTGTAGAAAACCAAGCCTTATAATAGAAAATTCATCAATGAAATCACCTCAAACTAGCCCAAAAAGTGTGCTTAAGTTAGTAGTTTGTTAGGGAAAATTTATAGCCAATTTATAGGGTTAGTTTAGGAGTTATATAGGGTTAGAGGGTTAGATTTATGCATCCCTAATGGTTGTAGGTTATTTTTGTAACAACAACAAGTTTTAATGGGTGAAAGAGGATGCCTCCATGAGGAAAGATAGCCTTGGACTCAAGGAACAATGTCCAAGTGAGAGAACTTCAAAAATTCATCTTTTCATGTTTACCAATGCAATGCTTTATTTCTCCAATGCAACAACTAGTGCCTTTGATTATGGGTTAATGGGGTCAAAAGTAAAGAGCTAGAGCTACTACCTCCTTGGGGGTATAAATTCTCTTATTCCCCAAAGCAAGTAACCTAACTAGGGTTTAAACTAAAGGGTGTATGTCCTTATACTTCCTTAGAAAACCCTTGCAAACAATAATTCTATGCTTAAATTTATGGTGGAGCTAAAGTAGGGGTGTATGCACTTATACTTCCTACTTAGCCTTAGAAAAATCAACCTTGAGCTTGAATTACAAATGATAGCAACAAGTAAAATTTCTTACCAATCCAAATGGCAACAAGATAAACCACCACAAGTAGATAGAAATGACCTCCAAGAGCTAGCACATCATCATCATCAAGTCCACAACCAAAGAGACACCATACCATAGCACAAGAGAACAAAAAGCTTCAAGGGTAGCGAAAATTTCAGTCCTTAGCTCTTCACAATGCGAGAGTTATGATTCCAAAATGATATTTCATGATCTCTATTTATACAAAATGTTTATCACATAGTTTGTCCACTTAGCAAGGGTAAAACATAAGATAAGGGGTCCACAACCCTTATCTTACCCCTTGCAAAAAAATAATATTAAAAAATTCACTTAAAATTCACTTTTACACAAAATAAACCCTAGAATAAGGTGATGTCACCCCTTTAGGGGACGTTTTGGCACTTCAAAGAAGTCGTTGGTGTAGTAGATGCATGGCTAGGCCTCCAAAGTCTGCGTGTCACTCATCCAAGTCCTCTCTCGATGGTCTTCAAGCCTCCTTCCTTCAAAACATGCCACGTTTCATTAAACAACACCTTCACCACCAAACATTATCCCTTTAGGTGATGTCAAGCCTCCATAAGTGACGTGTTGCCTCTCCTGGGAAAAACATTTGGAATGTGAAGGCTAGGTCATGTCATCCATGATGTCTTCTAGGCCTCCAAAGGAAATTCCTCATGATCTGACATGTGGGCCCTTAGCATCCAACTTATGGGCTTCAAGCCCCATGGAAGACCAAGCTAGGCTTGTTCCTCTAAAATTTTCCACCAACAAGATCCTACAAAACAAAAGGGTACACCCTCCAAATATCTCAAGTCAAAGATATCATGGCAAGTGTAAACCATGTCTAATAAGCAAGGCACCTAAACATGTGCATCAAAACTACCTCATCAAATTAAATAATGCTTAAAACCTTATACAATTGACCAAGTTTAAGTATGGGAGGGGTGTCATAGAAGTCGAATTGGGTAAACCAAAGCCCTCAAGTATGGGATGCTCCCAAGGATGGCCTTTCAAGTTCATGTAATGGATGATGCAATGGAAGGGGTTCATACTTCATAGGCCGTTGAGCTTCATGACATACAAGGGCTTGTATTATCTCATTTATGGGTGCCTTTGTAGAGGGTGTGTGGCACCTTTGTTTGCAATGCACTTTTTCCAAGTCCATATTATTGGCATTCTTTGTTTTTTTCATGTTTTAATGAACGATTTGAAGGCCATTGTACTGGCATGGTGTCCAGATAATGACAGTGTCACTCACAAATACCTCACGGAAATGACAAGGTTGGCTCGTGATGAGACCCCCTTTCTCTCGATTGTGTAACTAAGAGCCACTACACTAATATCTTGGTGACAAAATGATGGTGATTTCACACCGCTAAATACCCATGATCATGATGGGTCGGCCAATGATGAGACCTCATATCCTCCAACTAAACCCTTAAGCATTCATTATCATTTACTTTTGTAGGTCCCCCTTTTCTTATAGAGAAGCATTTCATTGCTTTCTCGGCAGATCCCTGGGTGAAGCATATGGAAGGTTTATATATATAGGCTTTTATATTTTTAGCCAACAAAAATCCCTATGGGCCTTTCATCCCCTTCTTCCCATGAAATGAGGTACATGCCCTTCTCGGATCACTGAAATGAAAGGACCTAGAAGAGGAAAATATGAAGGGAATGTAATGAGCGGAAAGTGGTAAGTATGGTCGAGAATGGTACAATAACCCCTCAAGGGACCCCCAGTCACAAACATTTCCCAAAGGTTGGCCACTTACTAGGAAATCTATGACACTCACCAAGGTGAAACAAGGTCAAAGGCATAATGTCCAAGAAGGCGCTTTATAATCAAAAGTAGCTCAAATACAACATGCTTGAATGCCTTAAATACAAGGGTGATTACCTACCACAATACCTAATTTGTACCGCATGGAGAAAGACCCATCTTCCTTCTAGAAGCTAGTTGATGTGGTGGATGCACTGACAATGGATCAAATGTAGTGATAGAGTGGGCTTATGTATGTGCAAGTGGATATTTCTGGTCATGTAATATCTAAGTACTCCCTATCTGTAACCTGAGCATTGGGTATGTGTTATATTCTTTGCACGACTAGTTATAGTGTTTGCTACATTGTGTTGGGTGCGCAGGGGGGTGATATCCCCCCTGCGTGAGGGTTCAGGGGAAACTCACCCAAGAAAAAAAAATTGCCTCGGGAAACATGTCGCATTTTTGCCTCATTTTTCATGTCACCTCGATTTTCATGTCCATTGTTGGGCATTTTTTTAGCACATGTTTTTTGTCGATGGTTTTCTATTTACAGTTAAGGAATTAGGTTTGTTGACTAATATAGGTCATTGGGTTAGGTTTTTGGATGCTGCTATCTCCTATATGTATATTGTATTGTAAACAATGTATCACTATGAATGAATATAGAATATGTTGGTTTTCCCGGTTTGGGTTTCCAGGGGAAAAATATCTGTGTAATGAGTATATTTTAAATTGTATATTTTTTGTTCTTTTATTGAAACTATGTTTGCAGTAAAATATTGTACAAGGTTAAAATCTACATTTGGTATTAGAGCTTTGTTGGCTTCAGGGGGACGCGTTTGTGGTCAAGGGTTTGGCTCGGGACTATGATAAGCCTTGTTACAGTGGGAGATCTGTGGTATTGATTTTTCAAGTGAAAAGAAATGGTGAGAAGTTCGAAAATGGAGATCAAGAAGTTTAATAGGAAAATTTTTGAGTTGTAGAAGATATGTTGGTGGACAGAGATCAATGGATCGCGGTGGATCCAGGTACTGCACCTACAGGAACTTCAGCAGATGACTGGAAAAATTTGGATCGGAAGGCAAAGAGCACAATCTGATTGTGTCTCTCAAATTCAGTATTATTGAATGTGTCAGAAGAAGAAACAACCAAAGATTTATGGGATAAGTTGGGGAAATTGTATCAGTCTAAGTCCCTAGTAAATAAAATTTTCTTGAGAAAGAAGTTGTATGACATGAGGATGAGAGATAGAGACTCGATGGCAGAGCATTTGAATGCCTTTAATACTTTGGTAAGTTAGTTAGTATATGTTGAGATTAAAATTTCAAGTGAAGATAAGTGTATCAGTTTACTGTGCTCTTTACCATACTCGTGGGATAGTTTGGTTGTGGTCATAGGTAGTAATACAACTGCCTTGAAGTTTGATGAAGTTGTCTCATCCTTTTTTTCAGAGGAGATGAGACGGAAGAACATGGAAATACATAGCACATTTTCATTATTTGCAAGAGGACGCTCCCAAGAAAGAAATAGATCTAAGTCCTCAAGTGGGAGATTTAAGTCTAAATCTCTTGGAAAGTTTGTAAAGGTATGTTGGAGATGTGGAAAAGAAGGGAACTACAAGAACACTACCTCAAGAAAAGAAGCTCCTTCTATAGAAGAAAATACCTCAAAGGAAGAAGGAGGGGATGTGTACTTGGCTTCTTCAATCACACATGCAGATCATGAGGCATGGTTGGTCTACTCAGGTGCATCCTTTCATATGACTCCCCAAAGAGAGTGGTTCTATGAATATGAAAGGTATGATGGAGGTAATTTTTTCCTAGGTGATGACTCGACAACCAGAATCATAGGACGAGGAAAATTCAAGTTGAGGCTCATAGATGGAAGGATTATAACACTACCTGGTGTTCTGCACATCCCAAGTTTAGCCAGAAATTTTATTTGTGTAATCAAAATGGATGAAGCAGGGGTAAAAACAATATTTGAAAAGGAAAGCTATAGGATGGTTCGAGGAGAAATGGTGTTGTTGAAGGGAGTTCGATTTGGAACTCTGTACAAGCTGTAAGGAAGCACTATTAGTGATGAGTGTAATATTTCCATTGTTCCTAATATTGGAGTTGAAGAAGAAAGAACTCCTACAATCTCTGGAGAAAAGGTTATGTTGTGGCATCAAAGACTGGGCCATATCGAAGAGAAGGGTCTTCGACTACTATGCGGTAAAGGTATGGTTGAAGGTATGTCTAACTTCTCTTTGGATTTTGATTTTTGTGAACATTTTTTATATGGGAAGCAGAATTGGGTAAGATTCCCCTCTAGTGCAATGAGGGCAGAAAAAAATTTACAGCTAGTTCACAGTGATGTGTTTGGACCTATGTCGGTTCCATCATTAGGAAAATTTGTGTACCATGCCTCATTTATAGATGACTTCTCAAGGAATACTTGGATATATTTCCTCAAAAAGAAATATGAAGTCTTTGACAGGTTTAAAGAGTTTAAGGCTCTTGTTGAGAATCAATCAGAGAAAAGAATTAAGGTGTTGAGGATAGATAATGGAGAAGAGTTATGCATGAATGGATTTGAAGAATTATGTAAKAAGTGTGGTATAGCAAGGCAGAAGACTACTCCATATACACCTCAGCAGAATGGAGTTGCAGAAAGGATGAACGRGACGTTGATGGAAAAAGAAAGGTGCATGCTCAGTCRTGTCGGGTTAGGGAAATAATTCTGGGTAGAGGTAGTGRGTAYTGCATGTTACCTGGTCAACAGATCACTCTCATCAGCATTGGATGACAAGACTCCACAAGAGGTATGGACTGGTAAGAAACCTTCTCTCACACATCTCAAGGTATTTGSCTGTGAGGCCTATGTTCATGTTCCAAAGGAAAACATGAGTAAGCTAGATAAGAAGGTTGAAAAGTGTATCTTTATTGGGTATAAAGATGGTCTCAAAGGTTATAAGCTTTGGAACCCAGAAACTAAGAAGGTTGTGTATAGCCGAGATGTGGTATTTAGAGAAATGAAGGATGTTGTTAAACAAGAAGTCCTACCAAGTAAGGAAGAACCAGAGAAAATATAGTTTGATTTAAAGGATGATGAATCAGACTCTACAAAAGAACATGAATCAGAAGAAGAAGATCCTCATACTCCATTATTGAGGAGATCGGTTCGAGAAAGAAGGCTACCGGAAAGGTATGTTCCATCTTATTTTTGTTCAAATTTTTCTTTGTTTATTACTGATGATGGTCCTAGAACAATTAGGGAGGAAGTAGATTCAGTGGATGGAAAGATTTGAAAAAAGGCCATGGATGAAGAAATGGCAGCCTTGGATAAGAATGAGGCTTGGGATCTAGTGGAGTTGTCGACTGGAAGAAATCTCATTGGAAGAAAATGGGTATTTCAAAAGAAGTTGAATGCAGAAGGAAAAGTGGAGAAATACAAAGCTCGGTTAGTAGAAAAGGGTTATTCCGAGGTTGAGGGAATTGATTTTGGTGGTATTTTTTCTCTTGTTTCCAAGTTAACTTCTATAAGATTTATGTTATATGTTGTTGCTGCATTTGATTTTGAAGTAGAATAGATGGACGTGAAGACAAAATTCCTACATGGGGATATAGAAGAAGAAATCTATATGAAGCATCCAGAAGGCTTTGTTGTGAAGGGAAAGAAGGAGCTGGTATGTAAGATGAAAAACTCCATGTATCGTTTAAAACAATCACCAAGGATGTGGTATCAAAAATTTGATACTTGTATGCTGGGACTTGGTTTCACAAGAAGCAAAGAGGATCACTGTGTGTATTTTAAATTAATTGGTGATCATTTGATTTATTTGATCTTATATGTGGATGACATGTTGTTGATAGGAAACAACAAGGAGATTATCCACGATGTGAAAACTCAGTTGTCCTCTAAATTTGACATGAAGGATCTCAGTTCTTCAAACTTCATTTTGGGCATGGAAATTAAAAGAGATCGTAAAAAGAGGAAACTTTGGTTAAATCAGATAAAATATGTCGAGACAATATTGGAGAGGTTTAATATGCAGGAATGTAAATCGGTCGAGGTCCCTATTCATGTTGGTGTAAATTTATATGTGGATCAGTGTCCCAAGACACGGGAAGGGAGGAGGACATGTCTCGTGTTCCATATGCGAGTGCAGTTGGTAGTTTGATGTATGCAATGGTTTGTACTAAACCAGACATTGCACACGCAATAGGAATTTTTAGCAGGTATATGTCAAAACTAGGAAAGGAGCATTTGACAACAGTAAAAATGTTTTCAAGTATTTGTGTGGCACTGCTAGCTATGGATTGTGCTACCAAGGAAGTCTAGGATTGGACAGAGTGTTGTACATACATGGACTTATGGATGCATAATGGGTTGGAGATCTAGATCGTAGGAGATCTACAAGCGGGTATGTGTTTAACCTGTTTGGAGGAGCAATCAGTTGGATGAGYAAAAGATAGGTTGTAGTGGCACTTTCAACTACAAAAGTTGAATACATGGAAGCCACTCATGCAAGAAAGGAAGCAATATGGTTACAAAGATTGTGTTCGGGTATTGGGTTGGTACAGCAAGCTGTAAGGATAGATTGTGATAGTTAGAGTGAATTTTTTMTTTGGAAGAACCCAGCTTATCATTCAAAGACAAAGCATATTGATATTCAATATCACTTTGTGAGAGACATGGTTGAAGAAAAGAAATTGTTGTTGATGAAGGTGGACACTTTGAAKAATGTTGCAGATTCATTAACAAAATCTRTGAGAACTGAGARGTTCTCTTGGTGTAGAGGATCCATGGGCATTGATGCCCTAGATTATTGACTATGTAACCTTGTAACCCCCTGAATGCAAAGAAAACAACAAGTGGSAGATTGTTGGGTATGTGTTATACTCTTTGCACGACTAGTTATAGTGAATGCTACATTGTGTCGGGCACGCAAGGGGGTTGCAAGGGTGCAATATCCCCCTGCATGGGGGTTTGGAGGCAGCGCCCCCGAGAAAAAAAAAATCCTCTGGAAATGTATTGCATTTTTTCCTCATTTTTCGTGTCTCCTACGTTTTTGTGTCCATTGTTGGGCAGTTTTTCAACACATGGTTTTTGTCGATGGTTTTCTATTTCCAGTTAAGGAATTAGGGTTGTTGACTAATCCAAGTTAATGGGTTAGGGTTTTGGATGTCGTTGGCTCCTATATTTATATTGTATTGTAAACAATGTATCACTATGAATGAATATAGAATATGTTGGTTTTCCCGGTTTGGGTTTCCAGGGGAAAAATCTCTATGTAATGTGTTTATTTTCCATTGTATCTTTTATGTTCTTTTATTGAAAATTTATTTGCAGTAAAATATTGTACACGGTTAAAATCTATACTGAGGGCCTCGAGACATGATCTCCTTAGTTATCCCATAAAATGGGGATAACAATGGGTAAAACCACGGTGGGTAACACTACATGAAAGAAATACATATGGTTTCACAGGTTTCCTAGAAATCGAAGTTTCACCTTGTTGGAAACCTTTGTAACCCCTATTGGTACCCCTTGAGTAGTGTTGCATTAGAAAAAATTTGTACATGGCCATCACTCCCACGTACCAAAAGATATATCGAGAGTCCCCTAAGTCTCCTAAAACCATCCCTAGATCAACCAATCGATCGCCTGACTGTTATAGTTCCACCGAGAATGACACTCAAGGAGATACTCTCTAGTACCTAGGTAATTGGGCAGTACAACTAAGGGTACTATCAAGCCTCCTTAGTTGGTGCCTTGAGATATTGGGCCAAGTACTATTGTTCGACCCTGCATGTATATCAGATAACTATAGCATAAGGAAAACCCTTGTCCCTAGGCACCCTGAAAACCCTTACCTGGGGAGAACATACCAGAAAAGGAACAAAAATAATTTTTGGTAGCGTAACCTTGCCTCATGCATTCTAGTTGTGAAATTAGTACACATGTTTTCTTGTTAAGAATTTGGACATTTTGACATTACAATATTATTCAGGTCGGAGTATAACTCCTCAGGAGTAAAAAGAAAATTATGAGTCTTTCCTGCACCCTTAATTGAGACCTATCCCATTGGATTCACCTTTTTCCCCTGCTCATTGTGTTACCTATCATTTTTAACCATTTTTTTTACCCCGTGGACCCATACCCTTCCTAGAACCCTCATTTCCCACTTATCCCATTAGCTTCCTCTTATTTCCCTGATCGTAGTGTTATATATCACTTGTCTACTTTTTTGGACCCACCCCTCCCCTAATGGCTCCCACTCGCCAAGAAGAAACCAATCAGAAATTGAATAATGACTTTATTTTCATTCATGCCAAAGTGAATAATGACATGACTGCCATGCATTCCAAAGTGGACCTCATCTAGGACCAGCTCAATAGTCGAATGGATGAACTTCACTGCTCTCTTAAACAATTTATGACCCAATCCCAGGGTCCTTCCTCCTCTAGCCCAAACCCCCAAGTCAAACTTGATGTTGATTCTTCAATCCTCTGAACTTTCATTCCAATCGTGGCCCCTGTCTTCCCAGAGTTGAGGTGAAAAAATTTGATGGATCAAATCAAACAACCTAGGTCACTCTGATGGAACACTATTTTTCCCTACATTGAATTACTGATAACTTGAACAAGCTTCGTTACAGTGTTCTCTATTTGGATCTGAAATGATGGAAATGGTGGCAATGGCATCTAAATGCATGCCAAGGGTATGTTTCTTGGACACAATTTGTTGTTGAGTTGTATGAATTCTTTGACACAGACACGCACCATTTAGGTTGCTTGACCAAGTTGAAATAGTCTAGAACAATGGAATATTTTATTGTCTTCTTTGAGTACTTGTATTTCCGCACATAGGGTATGACGGATGCCTTCTTCCGGGAATGCTTTATCAGTGGCCTCAAGGATGAAATCTGATCCCAGGTCCTCATGGCTCGCCCCCGGACTTGGTTTGAAGCAACGAAACATGCCAAGGAAGCACAACAGGTCATATTTGCTCAGAATAAGAAACCTACTTTTCATCCCTGTCCTAGACCTCCTAATCCTGCCCCTTCGGCCACTCCTCTCAAGGTCCAAAAATTGAGATGGGCGGAAATGGTTGAACGCCAACTCAAGGGTCTTTGTTATAATTTTGACAAGAAATACTTTCATTGGAACAAGTGTAAAGAACAAAAAAAAGTTATGGCCATTTTGGAGGATGTTGATGAATATGTTCAGGTTTCACCTGAGGCAGCGCTACCCCAAGTAGATGATCTTATGTTGCCCTCTGATCCTCCCGAAGTTGAACCATTGATTTCCTTGAGTGATCTAACTGGTTTTTTTTTCTCCCCAAACCCTCAAGTTGATTGGTTACAATAAGCACGGGAAATTCATCATCCTAGTTGACAGTGGAAGTACTCCTAATTTCATTCATCATTTCCTTGACCAAGAAATCAATTGTTATATATGTGTTGTCAACAATTTTCAAATCATGATTACCAATGGTGGTTCCATGAAATGTGGGGGGCGTTGTGAAAATGTGTGCCTATGAATTTATCAGTATAACTTGAAATCTCACATGTTTTCCATTGACATGGGTGGTTCTGACATTGTGCTTGTTGTTAAATGGCTACGCACTATGGGCCACATAACCATGGATTTTAAATATTTAACCATGCAATCTCAACAAGAAGGAAAACAATATAAATTCCAAGGCATTACAACAAGATCGTCAGAGATCATCAGTTCCCATCGCATGGAAAAGTTACTCAAAAAAGATCATCCTGGCATCATTTTCCAACTCAATTCCATTCAAGCAGTTGAGACACCCCTTGTGCACCCTGACCTTAAATCTATCATTTCCCAACATCACATTATTTTCCAAACTCCCTAGGGTTATTTTCCAAACTCTCCAGGGCCTTCCCCCCTCCAGCGAAAACCATGACCATTCCATTCCTTTAATCCTGAGTAGTCTTCCTCCCAATGGTCACCCTTATCATCATCCCTTTGCTCAAAAAATTGAAATTGAAAAAAATTTCCAAGAATTACTTGAAGCAAGAGTTATTCGTCCCATTACCAACCCATATTCCTCACATGTAGTCATGGTCCTCAAAAAGTAAGGCACTTGGCACATGTGTCATGACTTTCATTCCCTCAACAAACTTACCATCAAGGAAAAATTTCTCATTCTTGTCATAGATGACCTTCTGGATGAACTTAGTGGGGCTCAATACTTTACCAAACTTGACCTACATTCTGGCTACCACCAGATACATATGAAAGAGGAAGACATTCCCAAGAATTCACTTCGCACTCATTAGGGTCACTATGAGTTCTTGGTCATGCCCTTTGGTCTTTGTAATGCCCCCTCCACTTTTTAAAGTCTCATGAATCATGTATTTCTCCATTTCCTCCATCACTCTGTGTTAGTTTTTCTTTGATCATATTCTCATCTATAGTAAAATGTTGCCAACCCATCTCAACCATGTGGATCAATTTCTCCATCTCCTCTCCAAGCACCAACGTTTCCTCAAATAATCTAAATGTGCTTTTGGCATCCATGAAGTTGAGTACATGGGTGATATTGTTGGCAAGGATGGTGTAAGGGTGGATCCTAAGAAAATTGAATCTATGCAGAATTGGTCTTTCCCTAAAACTCTTAAAATTTTGTGTGGTTTCTTAGGTTTAATGAGCTATTATTGCAATTTTTTTCAAAATTATGGAATATTTACAGCTCCCCTAACCACTCTCCTTTAAAAGAATGATTTTAGTTGGACTCCAACAGCTAACCAATCCTTCCAAGCCTTGAAAGAATTTATGTGCACTACTCCTATACTAGCCCTCCCTAACTTCACCAAGACCTTTGTTCTGGAATGTGTTGCATCTAGGAGGGGAATCATGGAAATCCTCATGCAATATGGACGACCTTTGGCTTTCACTAGAAAACAGTTGTCAGAGCGACATTTGGGCCAATCAATCTATGAAAAGGAAATGTTGGTTATTTTGCATGCAGTGGATCTATGGCGCCCTTATCTATTGGGACAACACTTTCAAATTAAAATGGACCATCAAAGTCTCAAATACTTCCTGGAACAACGAATTTCATCCCTGGAGAAACAAAAATGGGTGACCAAGTTGTTTGGATATGATTATGAGATCATTTACAAAAATGGAAAAGAAAATGTGGTGGTTGATACTCTTTCCAGGAAATATGAAGAAGAAGGGTCCCTGTTTTCCTTCTCATTCATTCTCACAAACTAGCTTTCATTTGTTCGCCAGGAATGGGTGCAAGACCCAAATATTTACAGCCTAATCCACAAACTACAACATTATCCCCAAGTTGCTCCATGGTACTCTTGGAACAATGAAGAGTTTCACTACAAAGGTCGCCTATATTTAAGCAAACGATTGGCCCTTAAATCCACTGTTCTCTCTGAGTTTCATGCTTCACCTATAGTTGCGCATTCAGGTTTTACCCAAACTTATGAACAGGTCAAATGTTATTTCTTTTGGGATGGTATGAAATAGGACATTCACACCTTTGTGGCCAAATGTGATACATGTCAACACAATAAGGGTGAGATTGTCAAAAATCCTGGCACACTCCAACCGCTTCCAATTCCACCTACTATTTGGACGGATATTTATATGGATTTCATTGTTGGCTTACCCAAATCAAGAAATAAGTCAATCATCATGGTGGTAGTGGATTTGTAAATTTCCTTAAAACCTAGCATTGTTTGCTTCAGAAAAAAATAAATTATTTTTTTGTCTTTGTTTAAAACATATTTCAGCTAGGTTTAATGCACAACAAAAATTAAAATGCACAGGATCTTTTTCCAAATAAAGACACACAAAAAACACATCACATCAACACACTTGTTTTTGGACAATAGTGCCCAGAAAAACCCAATGTGGGAAAACTGGTACAACAGATCTGGAGGTTTTTATTAGCAGAGAAATAGATAATGCTTCTTACAAAAAATTCGCTCCTAATGAGATAAAACCTAGTAAAATCCTTCAAGACTAAAAAATAGTCTCTCCCTTTGCTTTGGAACCAGATTTGTCCCAGCAAAACACTTCAAGATATGCCTCTGCAAAAATGTACGACACCCTTGTGAGTATTGTGTCAGACTATACAGATCCTCTGCGTAGGTGAAGTGACCTCTGCTCAATCAAGAAGATGAGATAATCTCCTGCTCAAATGTATTTCTTTGTTTCCCTGCAACTATCCTCTTTCTCAAATCTCAGATTGAGCCTCTCTTCCTCTTGGATCGATCTCTCCTCATAGTAGTAGTGTGCCCTCTTCCTAGTTGACATTCTATTATACTATTGAGCAAGCGAAAACCCTAACTCATCAATGAGATATATGGCTGAGATCTAATATGGGCCTCTCAAAGAAATGGATGGTCCAGATTAAAAGATCCATCACTTAAATTTTTCACTTTTTAACTTTAGAAGAAGAACTCAATAAGTCAATATTAAATTAAAACATCTAATGTTACTTTTCTAAGTTACACTTTAGGAAAAGCATCAATGCATCAACTAGGTAGTTTCATTGTCCTCTCCTAGGCTGGAACACAAGCCAAGAAGAATACCTTTGTTGCTACACTCTTCTCAACAGTATTGTCTTTCCAAATATGCTTGTTTTTGTGCTCTTCAACACCAGTTCACCGCATCGACAGTGGCTAATTTTTTATGGATAATATCTTCAAACTCCATGGAATGCCTCATTCTGTTGTTTCTAATTGTGATCCAACTTTTTCCAGCAATTTCTAGAAAGAATTATTCAGGCTCCAGGGCACCTAATTGCATCTCAACACAATCTATCATCCCCAAACTGATGGCCAAACCGAAGTGGTCAAAGAGAGTTTGGAAACATATTTGAAGTGTTTTGTGTCCAACAGACAACATTAGTGGGTTCAATGGCTACCCCTAGCTGAATGGTAGTACAACACCTCTTATCATATTGCAACTCACATGACTCCCTTTGAAGCAGTCTACGGATAGAAGCCACCATCGATTCTCCCATACATGTCGGGTGTCTCCAAGGTTCATGAGGTTGACCAAAATCTTACAGTCTACATGACCATTCTCCCTACTCTCAAACAAAATTTGGTCATGGCTCAGAACTGCATGAAGCAACATGCAAATCAGGGTCGTTTTGAACATCAATATGCTAAAGGGGACCATGTTTTTCTTTGTCTACAACCATACAAGAAGACTTCATTAAAATCCAAATAGTGACATAAACTGACCCCCAAATTTTATGGTCCTTATACTATTCTCAAATGCATGGGGCCAATGGCCTATCAATCAGCTTTTCCTAGTCACTCCAAGCTACATCATGTTTTTCATGTCTTATGCCTGAAGAAAGTGATTGGCACCAAGTGCCACACACAGACCAGTCTAGCAGAGTTGGATGAAGGTTCCATTTGGTTGTAGACACAAGCAATAGTGGACCAATGTGAATGTTGTCTCCCTCATCGCACCATCTAGGAAGTATGAGTTCAATGGAAGGATACTCCACCAGAAGATTTCACCTGGGAGCCAGCTACCATTCTGCAACAATTTCCTCATCTTAAGCTTTGAGGACAAGGCTCTTTTTCAAGGGGGAGGGCATGTTAGGGACCTAACCTCCCTAACCCCTCACGTAGATAGAATAATATATTTTCCATGTAATAAAGGATGACATTAGTTAATAAGGCCTTTTTAATAATTGTGAACAAGTCAATGTAAGAAGACCTAATAGAAGCTTTTGCTTCTATAAAGATCTTCCTCTAGAATGTTATTTAAAAGATAGAATTAGTATAAATAAGAGTAGGAGGCATGATAAAGTTTTGTCTTGAGATTTATTGTAATAGAGCTCTGTTATGTTGGAGGTTTCCCCCTCAAAGAGGCAAGTGAACATTGCTTTCTTTCAATAAATGTATTATTGATGGCATTGTTATTCTCAATATTTTATTGCTCCATTGGTATTTATTGAATATTTTTGTTTCTGCATATTACATTATGTCTGGTACCTTACAAATTTTCATCCTCATTATCATAATCTGAAGAAGAAACCATAATAGGGGTACTATCATAAATATTAGGGATAGAAGAAGATGGCACAAATGATCAATTAGGCATGCAAGCCAAGAGACCTTCATCAAATTTGACATCTCTCTTAATAATATTTTTTGTTGAATGAGGTTAAATAAATTTATAACCTTTTACATCTTCAAAATATCCCACAAAAATGCACTTCTCACTTTTGTGTTGTAATGATTCTCTTTTCTCATCAGGGATGTGAGTTCATGCTTCGCTACCAAACACACAAAAGTGGCTTACATCTAGTTTAATGTTACTCCATACTTATTTTGTTGTTATATCATTCCAAGCCTTTGTGGGAGTGCGATTAACTATGTAATTTGCTCAATCAATGGCTTCCGCCCAAAAATGAGGACTTAATCTCTTAGATTGGGTCATATAATTTGTCATTTATTTTAATGTGCAATTATTTATCTTAACAACACCATTCTGTTCTGGTGTGTAATAGAACAAAATATTGTATCTAAATTTGCAGTGAACGCATTCCCCCCATTATCTCTTCTTAACTTTTAAAGTTGATGTTTTTCTACAAGAACCTTCAACCTTGTATTCCATTATCTAAATGTTTTGTGTAGTGTTGTGAGTTGAAAATTTGTGGTTAACACATTTCCCCCCGTTATCTCTTCTTAACTTTTAAAGTTGAGATCCATTTTTTTTTCTACAAGAGCCTTCAACCTTGTAGGCCAAAAACATGTCAAAAAAACCATTGTTGATTTTTAAGAAATAAACTTGGGCACCTCTAAAGAAATCATCAATGAAAGTTAGAAGTACTTGAACCCAAAGAAAGAAGCATAAGGAAGTAGACTGCAAAAATCATTATCAATCAGCTAGAAGCTAGTCGAGGCATGCCAAGAGGTACATTTATCAAAATTAAAATATATTGGAGCTTCATAACTATCACAATATTCATCTAATCATTGAAAGAAAGCATTAAAAATAAGAATTTTGGACCAGCAAAACTAACAAATCTATTACTCCAAGCCAACATAAAATCTATTCAATTAACATCTCTCTCTTAAGGCCCGTCCAAAGAATAACGAAGGATGCTCAGTTAAGTGAATGCAACCCCTCGTTTAGTAATCCGTCTTTGTAGCTAATCCCCTAATCAATTTAGGTTCTTATGCTGGAAAAACGAAAAACAATAGTTGTTAAGAAGAAAGCATGGCTTGTCTATAACATACCAACCACTCCCTCTGCCTACTATCTCTTTCTTTTAGGGGTATTCCTTCCAATACAGCGCCTCTACCAATTTGAGTTTCATTATCTAGGTACTATCGAGCGCCTCTACAAATTTTGAGGTGTCCCCAGAGGTTTCGAAGTGGTGATTTCACTTACAGAGTACCTTAACAATGCACTCCCTCACCAAAGACTATATTAATTATTATATTAATCATATTAATTATTAATAATTAATAATTAAAAAATAAATTTATATATAAATTCTATTTTGATTAATATTATTATATTCTTCTACAGAGGGACTAGCTAATTCCCTTGTTTTCTAAAAAAAATGCATATTTTCTTTTGCAAATCATCATTTAGTGTTTTATTTTAAAATGTTAATGATTTTTTTATGTTAATTTTTACAAAGATACACAAAAATCTTGAAGTGTATAAAATATGGTAAACTTGGGCATGTGAAATTTTTCATAAATTCTTTATAATGAAAAAATAAAATTTAAAGTTTTCACTACTTATAAAGTTAATTTTTAGCTAATGTAAAATATATTATTTTAACATGTAAATATTAATAAGAAAATTAATAGAGACTAAATAAAACTAGTATAAAGCGGATTTGGGATCAGGAAGAACCATGGATGGTGGGCGATGGTGCAGGCGGATAGGATTTTTCTCTACATTTCCTATGGTGGGGTGGCTTGGGGTGTGGTAAGGGCCCCTTTGTTTGAGGCTGGAGGTTACCAGATTCGGGGTGGTAGCATTTTGGCGTACAGGGGTTTTGTGGGGACGTCACCTTCCTCTCTCTGTCTGCATTTTTTTTTATTTTCCCGGTCGGGATGGCGTTGGCTTGGGTTGCGGAGTCCTTGCCGGATACGGGCGGTGTGGGGAGTGAACCCATGGTAGGGGACTTGGAACCCCTTGTCAGAGTATCATTGGGTTTTCTAGCGGTGAACCCAGCGGATCTAGTTTCTGCTCTGACATATGGTCTAGTTTTAGAGATTCCTTCCTCGATCGATTTGTCATATTCGGGTGGCTTGGATTTTTCCTCTGTCCTGGTCTACGAGTCATCGTGGTTTCTTTAACGAGATCTGAACCTGGATTGGATCCCCCTCCAGGTCTGTCGGAGGGTGACTATATTTTCTTTCGTTTCGAGCTTGGGGCTCTCTTTAATGGTGATAGCTGGGGTACCCAACAAAAAGACCTGTCGGTGGCTGATTCTTGTACCCAATTCTCCCTGTCGGAGGTATTAAATGAATCTGGTGCTTTTCCAGAGCCTGCAGTGACCATGGGTGAGTACTTTGGTGGGGTTATTGCTCCAGACAAGGGTTCTGGATGCTTTGTTTCTCCTCCACAAATTTATGGTTCCAAAGATAACGCTCGTGTGGTGGGTCAGGAAGGCCTGGAAGACGCGGGGGTTTCAAAGCATTATGTGCATAGAGGTATCCAGTGTGTGCAGGATACGACCGACTCGGATAGTTTGGTTTTTGGAGAGGATATTGACATGGATCGTATGGCAGACTTTTCGAAACTGGCTGTGGTGGGAAGGGTGTGCGGGAAGCGATTGGGTGTTGCTTTCTTGCGTTCTTGGGTGGACAAAACTTGGGGCTCTAATATTTCTCGCCCTTGAAGTATT
>JZKD02S2201264.1:400193-410550 GCA_000966675.3 Picea glauca
CCATTGAGTCGGAAAACATAGATGTTCAGTTTGATGTATTACAGACGGTCCCTCGCTTCTTCAAGGAATCTGACAATCTGAATATTGGTAAACATGTCACTCTCGCTGAGCTAAAAGACACTATTGAAATTATGCCCAAGGACAAAAGTCCTGGTCCAGATGGATGGACTCAGGAACTTTTGCAGCACTTCTTTGAGATCATGGGAATGGATTTGCTAAGAGCTTTATAAGAATCACGTCTCACAGGAATTATACCTGGAGCACTTAATGCAACGTTCTTCACGTTAATTCCTAAAATCAGTAAGCCTATCAACTTCAACGACTTCAAACCCATTGCGTTGTGCAACTTCACATACAAATTCATCTCCAAGACTATTGCCAACTGTATTAAAGATACTCTAGCCAAGTGTATCTCCACTAAACAATTTGGCTTCTTGAAGAACAGATTGATTTTTTATGCAGTGGGCATCACCCAAGAATGTCTTCATTTAGCCAAGGTTAAAAAATTGAACTCGGTCATCCTAAAACTTGATTTAAAAAGAGCTTATGATAGTGTCAGTTGGCAATTCCTTCATTTGTTACTGGATCAGATCGGACTTGACAGGCTTGTCATTAATTGGATTATGGGTTGCATTACATCGGTCAACATGGCAGTCCTAGTGAATGGAATTCCCACAAACTTATTTTGCTTCCACCAGGGTCTCTGTCAGGGTTGTCCTTTATCACCCTTGATTTTCTTACTTGTAATTGAAGCACTCCGCAGAATGTTGACTCAAGCAGTGGATACGGGATCCTTTCAAGGGCTCAAAGTAGCTTTCGGCATCTTTATCTCTCACTTACTGTTTGTTGATGATGTCCTCATCCTGGGCTCCAGGAACATTGATTATTGGAAAATTCTTAAAGCAATCCTATCAAATTTCTATGAGGCTACAGGACTGTCTATCAACCTTCAAAAATATGTTTTTATTGCCCAGAATATTGAACCAAATCTAAGGAGCTTCCTTCTTTCAAAATTCAAAATTCATATTGACAATCTTGACCAAGGGCTGAAGTACCTTGGCTTCTCCCTGAAACCAAATAGTTACAGAGTTAGTGACTGGTCGTGGCTCATCAAAAAGATTGAAAAGAAGATTGGGAATTGCACTTTTCGATGGCTGTCCTTGGGCGGCAGACTCACTCTGGCAACTTCAATCTTACAAAGCATTCCAGTTTATTGGCTTAGCCTGGAAAAATCTCCAATTTCCAATCTCCAACGCATTCAACATTTGATAAGTAGATTTATCTGGAAAGAGGGAAAATAAGACACTGGATTTCACCTTGTAAAATGACAAAGTCTAGCAAACCCAAAAGAGTATGGTGGATGGGGCATTAAACACATGAAATGGTTTTCTCTCTCCCTTGTAGCCAAATCCTGTTGGAGAGGTCTCTTTGAAAATAATGTATGGAACAGGGTTCTCACAAAGAAATATCTAAAAGGTATAGACATCACCTCCTAGTTGCATAGGGACGCCCACAACACTCAAAATTATTCCATCATTTGGCAGAATCTGATCCTCTCACTGTCGATTATCAAACACTGGCTGGCTTGGAAAATTGGGACAGGGCTGTGTATTATTCTTGGGTGCGACCCATTCATTGGATGCCTGGATTGCTATTAGCTCTCCAACACTCTTCTTCAGAAATTAAACAGCCAATCCATATATTTGTTAGCACAGGCCACCGTGAGCGACTCAATGGAAGCACATCAACAATGGTTGGATGCTAGACAGTTGGGATTAAGTACTGAACTCAGCATGGAATGGGACGCATTCACTCAAAATCTCAGAAACAGTGGCATCTGATTGAGCAAGGAAAAGGACAAACTTTAATGGTCTTGGAATCTGTCAACTGGTAAGGTCACGGCCAGCTCAACATATCAATGCATCCTTTACACAAATAAAATTATTATTGAAAATTGGAGGCATAAATTGATTTGGATGGTGAAGGTAACGACAAAAATCATTTGTTTTGTGTGGCTATGCATAGAGGATCGCTTAATCACTGGTAATAACTATCAAAAGAGAGGTGGAATCGGTCCATCAATTTGCACTTTGTGTCTAAAAGAAAAAGAGTCTGCCACACACCTATTTGTGGATTGCCATACCACACAATTGATCTGGAACAATATCCTCACTACTTTGGGGATTGACAGTGAGTGGAAGAGGGCCACCATTGAAGAAAATTTAAAATATTGGTTCCTCAAATTTCCAAACCTAAAGCACATACCTTTTCTGATTATGTGGGAAATTTGGAAATATAGAAACAAAATTCTGTTTGAAAATTTAACCATGAATGTTCCTGGGATTTACAAGAAAATTCCTTTTTCCATCAAAGAACATCCACTTAAAGAGGAAGCAGATAAAACTGAAGTACTACTAAACCCAGTCTACTTCAATGACAACCCTATTGGTTTCTTTGACGGTGAAGCAACAACAAACAAGTGTGGTATTGGTATTTACTTAAAAATCACACCCGGACAAAACATCCAAGCACATTTTGCTGGAGGAACCGGAAACAATATGAAAGATGAGATGATGGGATTATGGGGACTCTCACTACTCTTCTCTTTTAAAAAATTAATGGTGGCAGGCGATTCAAAGGTCACCATTGATTGGATTAGTGACAAAGCCAATCTAGATATTAACTATCTCAACCATTGGAAGGAAAATATTAGCTCACTAAAGCAAGGTTTTGAAACCATAAACTTCATGCACATACACAGATAGTTTAATAAAATCGTGGACAACTTATCAAAGAAAGCTCTCAATGATAAACTATGGTGGCTTTTTTTCGAAGAGCATGTCAATGGAACTATAACTAGATTTGGGGAACTACACATTCTATAAGGTGGCATCAACCAAAATTGATATTGGGTTTTAAAGTGCGATAGATAAATTAAGTGACCTTAGGATTCATCTATAGAAGAAAATGTCTATTCCATTCATGGAAGAAATGTTTATTGTAATCTGAAAGTTTCATTTGATTCTAATAAAAATAACAGTGAAGCTGTTTTTTTCGTGTGAAAAAAACAAAAAAGACTAAAACTACAAGGAATATAGACTAGGATTCTTAAATTGTAATCAGAATATTAATATATATAGACTTAATTGTAATTAATTTTAACTTTTCAAACTAAAAATTGTGAGCATGGAAATGATTTATATATCATATGTAATATTTTTTCACATTTAAAAATAAACATGTTTTAGTAGACAAGAAATTAGTTAATTATATTTTCCATTTTTTTTAAAATAATAAATTTCCACCATAATTTACTCATCATAATATACTAATAAACATAAAACAAGTTTTTAAAGAAAAAATATAATAAACACTAAATAACTAAAAGAATAAATTATATCCAAAATTTATAATCCATTTAATTCTCTCTTTTATATATATATATATATATATATATATATATATATATATATATATATATATATATATATATATATATATATATATATATATATATTTATTTATTTATTTATTTAAAAAACATTGTTCCATATTCATATCAAACCTAAAGCATGGAATAAACAGCTTGCTAAGTGCTCACTGCTCTTGTTACTTAATAAATGCAATAAAGAATAAAATAATGTAAACACCATCTATGTATTTATTGTTAATTAGTTAGAATGTTCATTTAGAATGCTTTGACAACTTTAGAAAGGTCATTATTTCAAACTGGTTTTGTGAGTTTTCAAATTGATTCATCATTTCAAAAAGGGTTTTCATAGCCGTAGTTTAAATGTTTTATTTTTTTATGTTTTTTGTAATTTTTTTCATTTGATTTTAATCGAAATTTGATGATGAATGGTTGAATATGCAGATTTGAATGGTTAAATTTATATAATTCGAGTGTCCCAAAAAAATTTCAACAATCTATTTAGCCAAAGCAGTTTCCATATCAACTCATAACTTAAAAATAAAAAATAAAAAAACTTTAAAATACCTATTATCTGCTATGTAAGCTTTAAAATACCTATTGTCTGCGATGTAAGCTTTAACCCATAACCTAAAAGAGAGCTGATTAAGGGGGCATTTTGTCAGCTGTTTTAAAATATGTAGGGTCTGTGGCTGTATCGTGAAATGGATAAAAGTGTAAACCAGGCTTGAAAAATTATTGCTGCTGAGATCCATTAGGAATTTTGGATGGAATGGTGACAAATCAATTTGAAAATACCCAAAACCTGAGGCAGTTGAAAAGAGGTTTAATTTGAGAGTGTAGATTTCTCTAGAGTCATTCATTATGCTGAATAAAATTTCTGAATATGCTGAATCATTATGTTAAATAAGATTTCTGAATAAAACTGTGTATGTTGTTTTAGAAACGTCTAAGAAAAATGCAAGTATATCCTTCTCCTGTCCTGTCAAGTATCACAGGAGAAAGGATAGCAGGTTGTATTATAGGAGGAGAAACTATGGTTCCTGTTCAGTTTCACCGAGACTTGATTGACATCCATTTCATGGCATTTTATAGTAGGCTCAATAATCTGATCAATAGTATCAGTCGGATTCCTGTTAAGCATCCCTGGTCAAATTCATTTGGGCTTAGAATAGTAATGGACTTAAGGAGCTCCTCTGCAAAAGAATGATTCCTGCTTAACCTATTATACTAGGCATTTGTACAAAGCTAAGTTGGCTCAGTGATTCCTTTGGACTTTACTTCTGCGGCAGGAAATAGGACTGCGTTTCCATACACATTAACTTTATTGGCCTCCAATTTGAGATATTCAATGAAGCAGACACGTCTTACTAGCTCTACTCTTCTCTGGCTCGTCAACGGAGAGACTTGAACCCTGGTGGGGTATAACAACACCCTGCTTTCACCAACCCACAGTTTGACGACTTCAGACATAACCTAACCCACAGTTTGATGACTTCAGACATTTTGATTTTCTTGCTGGACGCATCTTTTGCAGGTACTGTTTGGTGTGGGATAAGGGGCACTCAAACCGGCCCAATTTCTGGTTGGCGAGTTTTCTGATCTAAATCTGACCAAAATTCCGACGGAAATAATAATTCCATGGTAGTCCAAGTTGTTAAATATAATGTAACCTCAACAGTATGCCAGTTGTCCTGGCCCATTGTACTATCGTTTCTTGATGTTCTTGATTCGCTTGAGCCTATTTAGCTTAGCTCAGCTATTTTCCCTTTTTGTAATGTACTATTTTTCTCATATACTCAATATATTGAATTCTATATCTGTTATGCTCTTTCTCTGTATTCTCTGCTTCTCATTTTATCATGGTATCAGAGCTTCAGATGTAAGCCTCTTCACACAGACTGGAGAGCAGCCTGATTCTAAGTAGCGAAGAATTTAAACTGTCAACGAGAGCACAGGACGCGAGATTCTTCACAGAGCTTGGAGAACAATGCACTGTCCGAAATACGCTCTAAAGATCACTGTAGAAAGCAAACGCGAGGAAGAAGAGCGCAATATGCTCGAAAGAACATGAGCATTTAAAGATTCATGAAAGATTCACGAAGCAGAGTTGAAGAGGGCAGAAACAATTAAAGGTACACAAGTTCTTTAAAGAATTCATGAAATTCTTTCTTCCTGAGAAGATTCTACAAGAGCAGCAAAAGACAAGCTAAAGCAGCAAAGGACAAGTAGACACAGTCGTATGATCGGTCTTGTGAAAAATCTAAGCCATTAATAAATCTCAGAAAGGACAAGGAAAGCGCAAAAAAGGTGAACGAGATTCATCCGTGAGATCAAGAAAAGGTGCGCAGGCTTTAACCGCCAAAGATTTTCGAAATTTCGTGTATTTGGCGATTTCGTGCAAAAGTTGCAAAGGAGACAAGTCTCCAGAAGTCCCAAAATTATTGGGACCATCCATCATCAGGGGACACGTGGCAGAGATCCACGTACGTCAGAATATTTGCAAGGGAGGAGTCGCAGCGATCCTAACCGTTCATCGAGAGGGACGCATCGTGAGCGATCAACATTTCGTTGAATCGCGACTCTGGGACGTCAAAGGGAAAATTTGTGAAACTCGTGAAACGCAAAATCATGAAAAGATCCCAGCTGTTGATCGAGGAGAGATTTGGACCGTCGATCCAGCGCCATCGCGATTTCGACTATCGGTAAATCAGAGGCGAGAGTTTTGAGAACTCGCAACACACGAAATCGCGATATAATCTGAGCCACTAATTGAGGAAATATCTGGACCATTGATTGTCCAGGGAGAATTTTGGCATTTTGGGGATCAGGAGAACGAAGGTGAAGGCCGGAGCAAACTCGTGAAAGGAGAGTTCGCAAAAGAATCAGGATCGTCCAATCGAAAAGGACATGTGGCAAGCGTTTGGCATTTTGCTGACTCGCTACTGAAGGAAGTCAAAGGGCGGAGTTGTTAGAATTCCCGAATCACGAAATCATGATTGAATCGTGACTGTCGGATCATGGCAAATTGAGGGCCGTTGATTTGGCGTTTTGAGGATTCGGAGTTTCAGACTTCGGGATTCCAAGGAGGAAGGGTTGGAGTTGCATCGCAACTTCGCGAACCGCAAAGTCCTGAAGCGCTCAAGGATTAGCCTGTGGTCATGGGTCATGGTCATATGGAGGAGGATAAGGAAGGAGCTAGAAAGTGCTATACCCCTGTTGGGATTTCGGAGATCGGGAATTCGAGAAACAAGAGTTAAGTGGGGATCACATGCAGGAGTCCTGAAATCCCAAAAAGTGGATCATGGTCATAGCGTCGTGGTCGTGTGGAGGAAGGATACGAGAGGAGTTGAGGGCTCGTTAAGCCCCTTTTGGAGTTCAGGAGTTGGAGAGTCGGGAGTGGCTCACACACCAATACTCTCGAGGTCGCGAAACACGACGCACTCTTTGTGGGCTAAACCAATGGTCACAGGGAGTGGTCACGTGGGGAAGGAGCTCGCGCTCAGTGCTTATTCGTGTGGGGTTGAGTTCGCATTTGGACCTATTCCACCATTAGAGGGGCTACAGTTGTTGCAGTGTTACAGATGCTAAAGAATAGAGCTCAGAGCCCTAAATCAGTAGATCTCGCGCTCAGATAGTCAAGTCCAGCCAGATCGAAGATAAAGAAGTGGTCTACCCCATGTTTTTCGGTTCGAAGTCACTGAGAGAACTTTGCAGACTTGGTTTTACGTGCCGGAAACAAGTAAGCACACAAATATTTAAACAATTCTTTATTGTCTAATTTTTTTTTTTTCTTCTTCAAAGATAGCCACCTCGAGCCATTTAGGACCAACTCAAGGACCGATTCTTCTTGGAAATAATTATGAGTTTATGTCTCTTCGAATAAGATCCTTCTTGCAAGCACAAGAGTGTTGGGATCCAGTGGATCTTGGATATGTGGAACCAGATCCAGTAGACCTTGATGCTGTGACCAACCAACAGAGAACTGCTCAGGAAACACAGAGGAAAAAAGAGAATAAAGCCAAATTTTGGATTCAAAATTCAGTGGATGACTCGATTTTATCAATTATCACAGGCGATGTTACTTCAAAACAGGCCTAGGACATCCTTAAATTAGCCTACCAAGGAAATGACAGGGTCAAAACAGTGAAACTGTAGACCTTGAGGACGCAATTCGAGACTTTAAGAATGACAGAGTCTGAAAATGTTGATCAGTTTATGACCAGAGTCATGGGAATTGTGAACCAGATCAGATTGACTGGTGAAGCCATCCATGATCAATGAATTGTTGAGAAAATCCTCAGAAGTTTACCAAAGAAATTTGAAATGGTTGTTACAGCAATCCTTGAATCCAAGGATCTATCAAATTTTTCAACAGATGAACTAATTGGTTCTCTGTTGACACATGAGACCAGACTGCATCTCACAGATGAGTCAATTGCCAATGCCTTCCAAAATAAATTCTGCTTCAGCAGAGGGAGAGGTAGAGGAAGAGGCCGAGGTCATCAAGGAAGAGAGAGAAGTTCAAGTAACTTTCACTCAAATGAAGGTCACGGACAATAGAACCAGAATCATAATTTCCAAGGTTACAAACAACACAACCAGAATAAGAATTTCCAACCTCAAAGAGGCAGAGGGAGAAGATCATATGACAAATCTAGTATACAATGTTATTACTACAAAAATTTTGGACACTATGAATCTGAATGTTGGAAGAAGCATGTAGACCAGCTCTCAGGCAAAGCACATGTTTCAAATCATATAGGAGAAACCTCAGAAGGTATGTTTCTCTCATGTCACAGGACTAAAGAACAACATCAAGATCTCTAGTTGTTGGACAGTGGTTGCAGCAATCACATGATAGGTAACAAAGATTTACTTTCATGCATTGATTCTTCAATTTCCTCTGATATTACACTTGGAAATGATTTCTTAGTCAAAGTTCAAGGAAAATGAATTGTACATATTCTTACTAAACAAAATGTAAAGAAAGACATAAACAATGTTTATTGTGTTCCAGATCTGAAACATAATCTATTAGGTGTAGGACAGCTCATTGAACATGGCTATAAGGTACTTTTTGAAGGAGCATCATGTAGGATATATGATAAAACCCCCAGCAGAAAATTGATTTATGAAATCCACATGACTCAGAATATGATGTTTCCCCTAACCCTCAGAACTGCAAATCTGATCCAATCATATGCACAAAGTGCATCCACCCCAAATGAAACTCTGGTTTGGCATACAAGATTTGGACGTCTACCCTTTCAGAGTCTAAGTCTTCTACAGAAGCACTCCATGGTCAAAGGTCTCCCTGTCTTCAAAGAGAAAAATCCCCCATATGAGTCTTGCATACTTGGAAAACATAAGAGAACTAGTTTTCTATAGTCCTCCACTCAAGCCAAACAACATCTCGAACTTGTTCACACTGACCTATGTGGACCAATGCAAACAAAGTCCATAGGTGGTAGCTTTTATTTTCTAACGTTTATTGATGACTTTAGCAGGAAAATCTGGATCTATTTTCTTGGACACAAGTCTGAAACTTTTGCAAAATTCAAAGAATTCAAAGCAGAAGATGAAAAACAGAGTGGCAAATATATAAAATTTCTCGGGTCAGATGGAGGAGGAGAATACAACTCCAAAGAATTTGCAAATTTCTGCAAATCACAAGGCATCATCATGCAAACTACATCCAGGTATACTCCACAACAAAATGGAGTGGCTGAAAGGAAAAATCAGACAATAATGAACATGGAAAGAAGCCTACTCAAAGAGAAATGTTTGTCAAATACTTTTTGGGCTTAATAATTAGCATGCTCAGCTTATCTCCTGAATGGATCTCCAACCACCAGTCTCAAGATGAAAGTCCCTCAAGAAGCATGGAGTGGGACAAAGCTAAATGTTTCTCATCTAAGGACATTTGGATGCATAGCATACGCTCACATACCTTTCGAATTAAGGAAGAAAATGGATGACAAAAGTGAGAAATGTATCTTTACTGAATACAGTGAAACATCAAAAGCTTACAGGCTTTACAATCTAATCTCAAAGAAACTAATTCTCAATAGACATGTAAAATTTCTGGAAAATCAACTCTAGAACGAATCTGAAAATCAGCAAATGGACAGTCAAAAACCATCGTTACCCAGTACTGAAAACGCAGAAGATTCAAGATAGCCAATACCTCAACCTGCTCTTCTAAGATTGCAGGTACAAGGACAATCTGAAAACTCTCAGGATAACTCAACTTCTAGCAGAGACTCCATCCTCTGAACTTCCAAACCAGAGAACTCGAAGTTTGAGAGAAATCCATCAGCAGTTGGATGACATTGAACAACACAACCTTTTTGCTTTAATGTCATGTCAACCCATGTCTTTTGAAGAAGCAACTAAGGAGCCACATTGGGTTCAAGCCTTGAACCAAGAGATTGAATCCATTGAGAAGAACAAGACATGGGATCTTGTTGATTTGCCCAGACACAAGAAAAGTATTGGTGTCAAGTGGGTTTACAAAACTAAACTCAATGAAAAGGGGCAGATTGAAAAACACAAGGCAAGACTTGTTTCCAAAGGATTCTCACAACAACCTGATACTGATTATGGTGAAACTTTTTCTCCAGTAGCAAGATTAGACACTGTAAGGACTCTCTTAGCCATAACAGCTCAACACAAATGGAAAGTATACCAGATGGATGTCAAGTCATCTTTCCTAAATGGTGTCTTAGAAGAAGAGGTCTATGTGGATCAACCACTTGGATTTGAAGTCAAAGAGCAGCCAGCCAAAGTATATCGGTTGAAGAAAGCCCTGTATGGATTAAAACAAGCTCCAAGAGCTTGGTGCAACAGAATTGACACTTACCTTATCAAAAGTGGTTTTAGCAGAAGCCAAAATGAGCCAACTCTTTACACCAAAACTGAGCA